>CAWUFW010013285.1:0-485130 GCA_963921515.1 Calotriton arnoldi
GCATCTTTCAACTATACCTTTCAACAGACTACAAAAAAAGAAGCCTAATTAATAACACCTTGTATGATCATCTTTGAAACCACACATTTGTGCTTCATCCTCACAAATCTACCTAAAATTATGCGGCATCATTCAAGTATACCTTTCTACAGACTAGAAAAAAGAAGCCTAATTAATAACACCTTATATGACCATGTTTGAAACCACACTTTTGTGCTGCATCTTCACCTTTCTATCTAAAATTATGCGGCATTATTCAACTATAACTTTTTACAGACTAAAAAAAAAGCTTAATTAATAACACCTTATAAGAGCATCTTTCAAAGCACACATTTGTGCAGCATCTTCACCATTCTATCTAAAATTATGCGGCATCATTCAAATATACCTTTGTTCAAACGAGAAAAAGGAAGCCTAATTAATAATACCTTATGTGAGCATCCTTCAAAGCACAGTTTTGTGCTGCATCTTCACCATTCTACTAGTACTCACACTCTTGACCTTACCACATAAAAAGCAACAACAGCTCTTTGTTATACATCATGCACCTTAAAATTTATAACACATATGAAAATACATATACAAGTAGAAACATACATGAGACAGAAGTACATGCACACTTTAATATTTGACAGAGTCCACCTCCAAATTTAAAGGAACAGCTAAAATTATGGGGTATACTACAAATATACATATCCACACACTAAAACAAACTACCATAATCAGTAATCCATATTCCAATATACACATAATACTATACAAAATCTATTTCAAACAACATTTAACTACAATAAAACAAACTATAATAAACATCTCTACAATTAATAATATATTTCAAACATCAAAGTTTATGAATCATTTTTTACCTTTAAAAATAAAGCTAACACATAATACACCTCACAAATTTATAACTCACCTTCCAAATTGATTTATAGAATATGAAATATCAGAAACTCACAAAGGATTTTCTTATGCACACAATCAATATAATGCACTGCTCTCAGCAAGGCAAAACCAGTAATGGCAAAGTTTCCCTCTCTTTCTCCACACAAATACATGTAAGTAACACATCACATTGCTTCCTACATTATTTCAAATTCTAAAACACAGTACTATTGGTTAGACATATTAACCCTTACCAACTGACTTCTAAAAGTACCCAAACTGCTTCTGGAATTTTTGGGAGTCGCGACTCCACCGTGCAGCAAAGCGATGGAATCGCGAATCCATACGGGAGTTCAAAAACATATTACAAATAAATTTACCACTAGTTTTAAATAACACACCACTTCTAAAGATAGTACTGACTTGGTAAATGTCACTGTAATAACATATTACTTATATATAAATTACAAATTCACATTTTAATGCCACAGTTAAGTTTCAACCCTACCCCCATTCTGCATAATGCCAGTTTCCATAGTAACAGTTCATGGAACACTGAACTTAACTGACAGGTCACAAGTTCACCATATTTACAAGTTCACCACACAATGTTGCAAATGCAAACAGCAGGTGTGGTTGTCTTTGCAAAAAATGACCTTATCTTTTCTATTGCACCTTTCAAATATTTTTTACTAACCAATAAGAAATATGCTTAAAAAAAAAGTTAAATGCACCCTATTTTTGAATGTGCAATGTTCTTAAACAGCCAATCAATTCTCTACTTTTTAAAAAATAGCATCTTGTCCACCATTTTACATACCTCTCATTCTACCAACTGACTACCTCAGCTACAGACATCTTTTCATTACTTCCAGACATCCCTTCAAGATGCTTACATTGTGGATTGTTGGGCACAGTTAGGTTTTCTGGTGCAAAAGGTATGCTGAACGCAGAGGTATTGACAAAGACCTAGCTTTGCAAAATGTGGACATTAAGTGGATTGCACAGAGAGGATTAAAGTGGCACCAATTGATGCCTCTGGTTAAAACCTTTTTGCATTTCCAACCCCCTGACCTCATGATTGTGCACTGTGGTGGCAATGACCTAGGCACATTGACTGGGGTAGGTCTGGAAATGCTAATGAAGGACACCTTTGCACAATTGATGTTGCTTTTACCTCAAACTGTCTTTGTATACTCTAATATATGCCAAAGACAGAAATGGAAGTGGTCAAATCAATTCTGTCCACAGATTGAGAAAGCTAGAAAAAATGTCAATAAAGCTGTTTCTGCTTATCTTAGAGACCATGGAATGGGCTCCATATATAACAACAATCTACGTTTTCATATGGAGGGCATCTACAGGAGTGATGGAGTGCACTTTACAGATGACGGAAACAGAGTCTTTCTCAACAACCTAAAGCTCTGCATCTGCACTTACATGTAGCTACAACAAACTCATAATAAACACAAGGGCTCTTTTTAGAACCACCCTATAACCCAACAGTGAATCTTACATATTAAAAACATACATATTCTTTTTTGTACAATTTTGCTTGGAGTCGCGAACCCATCGCTTTTACACTGGGGGCCGCGCTGTACGCGATGGAGTCGCGACTCCAAGTACGCGAAAGGAAAAAAAAAAGCCCCCTATTCTATATTGTTTCATTCTGCCTCAGGGACCCCATCCCCGAGGCATACCCTTGGGGACCGTGGGGGGAGCCCCAATGCCCCCACGGTCCCAGCAGGCTCCCCGCCTCCTGCGGGAGCCGGCATTGCTTTTGGACAAGGGGAGCTGCTAACATGCATCTCCACTTACCCAAAAGCAATACTGCTTTGCTTCTTGGAAGCGAGAGCAGGTTTCCTGCTCTCGCTTCCAAGAAGCAAAGCAGTGTTTGCAATTAAAGGGCGGGAGCCACACGGCTCCCGCCCTGTCATTGCAAACAGCAATGTCCCGGGGGTGGGCACCCCGGGACATTGCAGGAGCCGGCCCTGGGGGATGGTGGTCCCCAGGGCCATCGAGGGCTCCACGAGGGGGGCCACGCGGCCCCCTCACTTCATTTGAATAGCCCCGGGGAGGTGGTGGTCCCCGGGGCTTGGGGGGGCCCGCGAGGCCCCCCTCATTATTTAATAAAGCCCCAGGGAGGTGGTGGTCCCCGGGGTTGGGGGGGCCAGTGAGACCCCCCCTTTCTATTACAAATGCCCCGGGGAGGTGGCAATCCCCAGGGCTGCGGGGGCCCCCGTGGGTCCATGCAAATTATAGCCCCGGGGAGGTGGTGGTCCCCGGGGCTTGGGGGAGTCCGCGAGGCCCCCCTCATTATTTAATAAAGCCCCGGGGAGGTGGTGGTCCCCGGGGTTTGGGGGGGCCAGCGAGCCCTCCCCCTTTCTATTACAAAAGCCCCAGGGAGGTGGCGGTCCCCAGGGCTGCAGGGGCCCCCACGGGCCCCGCAAATTAAAAACTGATTACCCCCGGGACCTGGCCCACCCAGGGGCTTATAGAAAACGAAGCGCTTTGTTTTTTAAAAAAATTTCTCATCTGGATTCGCGCACCCAGCGCGATTTCTGCCGTTTAAAAAAAAAATGCTTTTTTTGGACGACCCCCTCAGCAAACATAGGGGGTCAGGATGTTTCTACCCTGCCCCCTTTTCTTGGGCCCGATTCACAGAACTAACTTACTAACTTTACTACTCCTAAACTGAGAAAAATCCTAACTTTAAGACTTTCGGTATTCACAGAAGGCATTTAGGAGTCCTAAAGTTAGGAGTCCTAACTTTACTACTCCTAAACTGAGAAAAATCCTAACTTTAAGACTTTCGGTATTCACAGAAGGCATTTAGGAGTCCTAAAGTTAGGACTACTAACTTCTGTGAATACCGAAATGAGTAAGTGCCTTCTGTGAATACCAAAATGAGTAAGTGCCTTCTGTGAATACCAAAATGGTAGTAAGTTTAGGATTTTGTTTTAAGTTAGTTCTGTGAATCGGGCCCCTTGTTTTTTAATGTTTTTTTCACTGTTTTCTTGTGACTCGGTTACCGAGTCACAAGATAGCTGCCAACACTTCCTGGTTTAGAGTGTTGGCATCCAATCAGAAGTCAGCTCGTGCTCGGGAGGAGTCGCGACTCCTCCTTGGTGCTCAGATATCGATATTTTTCTTTTTTTAATTTCTCAGGAACTACTGAACGGATTTACACCATTTAAAAAAAGGTTGCTTTCTGAACCAAGGCCTACTGTTTTGCCAAATTTGGTGTAATTCCATTCAGCAGTTCGGGCTGTAGCCGTGTCTAAAATGTAAAATGTCCTATGGAAATTAACATGGGGAAAACGTGTTTTGGGACCCCCTTTTTTTCTCGGCCCCCGCTTGACGAATCACCCCGAAACTTTCAAGACAGGAGCTGACCGGAGCGCCCTATTTGTTTTGAAATTTTCACGAAGTTTCATCAACCGGCGCCAAAGATAATGGCAAAACAAAAAACGATTTTTGAAGAGAAACGAGGTCCTAACTATAACTACCTACTGGTGGCCACCAGTAGGTAATATATATATATATATATATATATATATATATATATATATATATATATATATATATATATATATATATATATATATATATACTGCCAGGGACAAAAAAGCATTTTTTTTTTAAACGGCAGAATTCGCGCTGGGTGAAAATAAAAAACAATCGAAGCGCGGCCTCCCGCACTTCGTTATTGTTAAGCCCCCGGGTGGGCCAGGTCCCGGGGGAAATCCCAAATTATATAGTGGGGGCCCGCAGGGGCCCCCGCAGCCCTGGGGACTGCCATCTCCACGGGGCTTGATTGATGATTTGCGGGGGGCACGCAGCCCCCCCGCAGCCCCGGGGACCACCACCTCTCAGTTTTTAAAATTAAAATGTGTGTGGGGGGGCTCGAGTCCCCCCACATGCCCCTGGGACCGCCACCTCCCCGGGGCTTTGCCAATTAAACGCAGGGGCACGCAGCCCCCCCGCAACCCCGGCGACCGGCACCTCCCCCGGGTTCCATTTTATATTTTAAAACATGTGTGTGAGGGGGCTCGAGCCCCCCACATGCCCCCGGGCACTAAATATTCATATTCTGTGGTCCGTTACGGACCCCTGGCCCCGGGGACCACCACCACCTGCTTTAGAAATGAAGGGAGGGGGCGATGAGGTCCTCTTGTGTCTTGAGGAACTCAGGACACAAGTGGACTTCATCCTCCGAGCAGCAGTGTGCCAGGAGCCGTGTTTGCAGAGTGGTGTAAAAAGGGGACGTGGCCTCACACCACCTCTCTGCAATCCAGCTGTGTGGTGCTTACTGGAGGTACCTGGTGGGCTAGTTGGCCCCCAGGGACCCTCAGTATTCAAGGGGACTTAATCCCCCAAATTAGAACGCGCCAGGGGGCGCATTTGCAGAGTGGTGGAGAAAGGGGGCGTGGCCTGTGTCCACCTCTCAGCAATCCCACTATGTGGGGCTTACTGGAGGTAAGAGGTAGGCTAGTTGGCCCCTAAAGGACCCTAAGCAGCGAAGGGGACTTCAATCCCCATCCAAGAGCTCACCAGGGAACGCGTTTGCAGAGTGGTGGGCAAAGGGGGCGTGTTCTGCTAAGAGAACTTAGTAATCCTGCTGTGTGGGATTTACTGGAGGTAATAGGAGGGGTAGTTGGCCCCCAAGGTTGTCCTTGGTGGCCAACTACCCCTCTTGTTACCTCCAGTAAGTCCCACACAGTGGGATTGCTAAGACGTCTTCGGAGGACATGCCCCCCTTTCTCCACTACTCTGCAAACGCGCCTCCTGGCAGAGTACGGGATGGGGGAAGAAGTCCAATTTACTCCTGAGGGACTTTGGGGGCCAAGAAGCCCTCCTGGTACCTCCTGTAAGTTCTACACAGCCGGAATTCCTGAGCGCTGGTCGGAGGCCCAGCACCCTTTCTCCACCACTCTGCAAACGTTACTACTATTTAAAGAAGCATCTTTCTGCACCTCTGACTTAGAGGTAGTTTTAATCCCCCTGCCCTATTATGTACTAGGGCCTTACAGAGGAGGTCATGCCAAACACAGGGGTACCCCAACCCATAGTGTACCCTAGTGTATGTAGGTGTTTTCACTGTATTCTAAGTGTCTTTCAGTATAGCACTGGCTCCGGGCCTGGTAAGTCAGAGTCAGTTACCACCAGTACCAGTCAGCAAAAAGTTGGAGGCACAGGATGACTTTGCAACAAGGCGCTGCATAGGCAAAAAGACCTTTTGGAATCGCTTCGGCTTTTCAGCCAAAAACGTGCACGCGTTCCATTGCCTTCAATGGCAACGCGTGCACGTTTGGTGATTCACTTGCGGGAGCGAGCGGCGCCATATGGTAGCAATTATCGCTCCTGGCGCCGCTCGCTCCCGCAAGGGAATCGTGTAGGCCCCCTCCTCTTTCCCCCTGCTGCCGCGCGAGGCGCCCGCGCTTGTTTTTCAAGCTGCCTCGGCTCAGAGAAACAACCTCGCATCTCCTTGTTTTTAGCACATATTAAAACAGCCACCACACACCCGTATTATTCTTGTCTGAATTTCTTTAAAATGCATCGGTTAACACAACAAAACCTCCTATTCTACTTAAGGTTTAACTGATTGATCAGTCTGTTCAGTTTATGATTTTGAAAAGTTTATTGTGCGCTTTTCTTTTTTAACGAGATATGCTTTTCTAAAGGTTTTAAGGAGCTGTATAATAAATTTAAACTAAACAGCAAAACTTCCTAACGGAAGGCTCTTGCATTTAACATGGGTAGTCTAAGGGATGTACGGGGTGGGAGCACACAGACCACTCAGTGTACATCAGAGGGTAGTGGGTCAGCCTACTTCAGCTATTGGCTAGCATCACTGAGTGACGTTCGTCTCTTTCAGTGTTTTGAGGCCCCAAAATATTTTCGCTTTTAGCCAATGCGATGGTATACCATGTCAAAACAAGCATTGGCCAAGCCAAAATACTGTCAGCCAACGCCAAACCTCTTGACTTTGCCAGTACCTGTTTACATTCACACCATAATATTTGAATAGGTTGGCGCATGATGTTTCCACAATGCTGAAGATGTAGAATCTTTGTTGCTGGACACAGAGCACTTGAAGCAAAGAACAAACTGATACATTACTAATTGTCCTCGATACATCTTCAGCTGCCCCCAGAAATTTTAACTGAGTAGGAAACGGCTTCTAAAACTCACAATCAAAGTGAAGAAAGCACTGTTTTAGGTGGTCCAACAATCCATCTTGTTTTATGTGAGTAATCTCAAGGGGCAGTTACCGAAGGGAGGAGGAAGGTACTCAGAAACACTCCCAGGTGCCACGCCACAGGTCGGTAAGTGAGGAAGGTGCAGTGAGTTTGTGGAAGTGAAGCAACAGACGCATGATGAAATGTCTAATAATCCAAGGTGTGACTAAAAGCATTACTCACTTCCATGCACCATTTCGAAGAGCAATATATCCTGAATACCAGTGTTTGGCAAGAATATACTAAGATGTTCAGACGATATATTGATGATATCTTTATCATTTGGACAGGGTCGCACACCTCATTGCAACTGGCTCTTGATCAACTAAATCAAATTGATGATCGCATTCAATTCACCTTTGAAACTCAACAGAACACCATTACATTCCTGGATGTACAAATTCAAAGAGTACAGGATAAACTGGTTACTAACATCTATCGCAAAGCCACAGATCGTAACAGCATTTTACACTACAATTCCTTTCACAGACCAAGTCTGAAAAACAATTTACCCTATTCACAGCTGTTGCGAGTCAAACGAATCGTATCGGACACTGATCAATGTTTGTTACAAACTGATGCCATGCTCACCAGGTTTGAAGCACGTGGATATCCCACTGAAATCCTTGAACTAGCCAGATCAAGATGTGCCAACAAGGATAGAATGGACCTCTTGAAGGTTAAACCCAAACGCGTTCAGAATCGAGTAGTAATGGTTTCTAAATATTCCACAATGAGTCAACGATTCAGAAATATCATCATGAAACATTGGCCAATGTTAACTCTGGAACCAGATTTTAAGGGATTATTTTTGGACAAACCCATCTTTGCTTATACAAGAGGATGCAACTTAAAGGAAATGTTAACCAGACCGTCAGACGATACACCTGCAATCTTGTATAGAGGTTCGCGACCTTGTCACAATTGCAGTAACTGTCACAACATGATACAAGGTCCGACCATAACCCATCCCATGAAAGGTACCAAAATTAAACTAAAGGTCAACGCCACTTGTAACACATCTAATGTGGTTTACCTGCTGAAATGCCCTTGTGGCCGGTGTTATGTTGGGAAAACTGAGAGAAGAATCAGAACACGTATTCTCGAGCACAAGAGCAACATACGCACGAGAAATCTCAAATCCGTAGTGGCTGCACACTACCTGGACAAACTTCACAACATTAGCCAATTAAAATTCTTGGTCCTAGAAGTGGTTGACAAAAAAGAAGGTGTTGACAATAATAACAGACTACTACAGAGAGAGAATCATTGGATCCGCTTTCTGAACACGATGCAACCGAATGGTCTTAATGATCGGATGGAATTTCTATGTTACCTATAAATTGTGGCTCGCTATGCTATGCATTCTGGTGTCTCATACAATACATGTTTTTTCATTTTTTTATATGGTGGTCACCACTTTTTGGACATTTTTCACTTTTATCTCTTCTTGCTTTTTTTTTTGACAATAGATTTTATTGAAATTTTACATCCAACGGGGTGAGCCCCCAACAGGCAGTGTATATACATAACGCGGATCAATGAGACATGAGTCGCTGAGGAGGGTAACCCTTGAGGATATATAAAACATTCAAACCAACAGCCCCCACCACCCACCTCCCCCCTCCCCTGCACCGCACTTCCCGCTTGAAACATTATACAGATGTAAAAAAAATAGGCATATTTCCGCACCAGCTAGACCTCAGTAGGAATTAAAAGTCCTTATATGGTAAGCCTGTCTATGAGATCCTGATTTGTGGACGTGGGAAAGATAGAAAGGTCAATGCCACGGTATTTAGCCCATACAGCCCAGATCTTCCCATGTTTCTGCGGGCAACCTCGAGCCTGAAACACCGCCACCTCAGCAGACATACACTTGTCTAATTCGGACTTCCAAGCCGCTACCCCAGGGGAGAAGAGGACTTCCACTGTTGGGCTATGTCGCGCTTGGCCACTGTGAGTCCTAAGAAGAGCAGGTGTCTTTTGTATATGTTCCCCCTATGTCGTCAGTGCTATGTAGAAGAATTAGACGGGGGTCTGCTGGGAGATCCCAACCCAGAACTAGCCCTAGGCAGGACAACACACCCGACCAAAAATGCTGCAGCGCTGTACAGCCCCAGACCGTGTGCACGAAGGAGCCATCATCCGACTGGCATCTGAGGCAGGTGGGGGATGAAATAGCCCCCATCCTCCAAAGACGGAGGCGGGTGTAGTACACACGGTGGAGATATTTAAACTGGATCAGTCGGTATCTGGTGGACACAGCCGAGCCCCTGGGGCTGGCCAGGGCCTCAGTCCAGTCGTCATCAGAAAGGGTCGGTATATCCGCCTCCCATGCCGCCCTTGTCCGGCCCAGGTTCGTCTTGGCATGTGTGGTCAGTGTCTGAAAGAGCTGACGGATTTTGTGTCCCCCCAGGTCCCCCATCAATAGTCTACCCTCTAATGGGTGAAATTCTGGTAGTGTCGTAAGGGTTTTAATCTGGGGAGACAAGGCGTGGCGAAGCTGGAGATATTTATAGAATTGGGACTTATGTAAATCAAACTCCTCCTGTAGCATTTGAAAGGTTTTGAGTGTGGGTCCGCGCATCACATCCCCCAATGTCGAGATCCCTATAGTGTCCCAATGACGGAAACCGGGCAGAGCCGAGACCGGTCGGAGGTACGTGCCCCGCCAGAGGGGCGTCGCACATGTTAGCATGCCCCACCACCCCATGGACCTCAAAACGCGTCTCCATATCTGGATCACCGTACGACTGGCCGGCAGGAGGGCCTCTAGGGCCGAGTTACTATACAGGAGATCTAATAGCGGATACACCTCCAAGAAGAGTCGTTCCACCGCGTAAGCCGGATCGTCTTGCTGGCTGTACCACCAATCATTGATGACCAGCAACTGGGACGCCCAGTAATAGGACCGCACGTCCGCCGCAGCGATGCCCCCGCAGTAGGTAGATTGGACACAGGTCGCCAAGGCCACCCGAACCGCCATCCCACAGAAAACCGTTCAGAAGAGCATTCACCTGGCGAAACCAGGACGGCGGAATGGGGTATGGGTAGTTCTGTAGTCGGTAAAGCAAGCGGGGCAAGGACACCATTTTAAAAATAGCAGATCGGCCGTATAAAGACAGGGGGAGATGAGACCATACCGTTGTCTCCTCCCGAACCCTAGGAAGCAGAGGGGCAATGTTGAGTGACCACGCCATGGTGGGGTCTCTGGTAACGTGGACACCAAGATATTTAAATCCGTCTTGTGCCCTGACCAGCTGCGAGGCCCAGTCCAGACTCCCTGATCACCACAAATCGAGAAGAGCGTCGATTTGGACGGGTTGGCGTGGAGCCCTGTAGTTTCACCAAACACCCGCAGAATTTGCAGCACCCTTGGTCCGGTGACCCAGGGGTCTGAAAAAGGAATAATGCGTCATCCGCATATAATGCTATCTTGTCCGAATATTCGGGGACCAATCCAGGCCCCTGTATACTGCATCCAGACGCACCCAAGCTGCCAAAGGTTCAATTGCCAAGGCGAAAAGAAGCGGGGAGAGAGGACATCCCTGTCTCGTACCCCGCTGAATGTTAAAGGGGTCCGAGCAAAACCCGGCCACCCGAACAGAAGCCGTTAGGTCCGTGTATAAAAGTTTAACATAAGCGTGGAAGCGAGGCCCCAAATTGACCGCCTCCAATAATTTGAAAAGGTACGTCCAACCTAGAGAATCGAAGGCCTTGTCGATGTCGGCCAGTAGGACCGCCGCTGGGCGTCCCAGACGATGGGCCCCGGCGATGGCATTATGTACGTGTCGTATGTTATGCCTAGTGGAGCGGTGCGGCATGAAGCCGGACTGGTCCGGGTGGACAAGGTCAAGGATACATGTACGAAGGCGATCAGCCAACACCTTCCCCAGCAGCTTCGGCTCAAAATTCAGCAAGGATATGGGGCGATCAGAGCCCGGGTCTTCCGGCGGTCGGCCCGGCTTGAGGAAAACAACAATTTCGGCGTGGCGCCAGTCCGGGGGTAAGATCTCTTGCTCAAGCGCCTGGTGTAGTGCGCCGAGAAGATGAGGCCCAGCGGTCCCCATGTGGGGACGTAGGAAGTCGCTGGGGAACCCGTTCGGGCCAGGTGCGCGGCCTGGGTGAATATTGGTGAGTGCAGCCTGTAGTTCATCCAGCGAGATAGGTTTGTCTAGGGCGTCTCGCTGCTCATCGGAAAGGCACTTCGGAGGGATATCTACGAGAAAGGCATCGATGGGCAAGTCGGCGAGTTCCCCACGGGCACTGTAGAGCGCGGCGTAGAACTCCGCGAAAACCTGTACAACTGCCTCCGTAGAGGAACGGAGTACCGGGACTTGAGTCGGGGAGGACCTCGCTTGGCAGAGTCTATGAAGCATCTGGCTGGACTTATCGCCCCATTGATATATCCGGTATTGAGTCGCCAGCCAGGCGTCCTTGGCCGTGTTCGTAAGCAACTGGTGCAGCTGCTGTTGAACCTGAAGCAGATTGCGGCGGGCACCCCCGTCCGAACCCTCCACCACGGCATCCTGGAGAGCACGTTGTCGCTCTTCCAGGTCCAGTACCTGCGCTAGACGACGTTTCTTTTCTCCCGTGCGGTAACTAATATCTATCCCACGTATTGTGGGCTTGAAGGCTTCCCACAGTGAAATCTTGGAGGAGACAGACCCAACGTTAGCGGCAAAGTAATCTGCCGTTGCGCGGTGAAGTGCCTCCCGATACTCAGGATCCCGAAGCAGCCACGGTGACATGCGCCAGCGATAGGAGGGGCGACTAGTTTGCAGACTGAGCGTGAGTTGGGTAGGCGAGTGGTCAGACAGGCCACGTGGGAGGATAGAAGCGGTCACAACCCTATGGGTATAACTATGTGGGAGGAACAGGTAGTCTAAGCGGGACAGCGCAGGGTGTACCGACGACACGTATGTGTATCCCGCCTCGAAAGGGTGAAGGGCCCGCCATGTGTCCGTCCAGCCCAGGGTGTACGCAAGGGTATTGAGTTTAGTTCTAGAGGGGGACGGTCGGGGGCCGCGCCCTCCATCTGTCCAGAGGGGCCATAGTGTCATTCCAGTCTCCCCCTAGTATGATCAGGCCATCGGGAAATTCTCCCCAGAGCTGCGTCAGTCTGTCCACAAACGTCTGACTAAGGGGGGGTGGGGCATATATGCTACCAAGCGTTACCTGCTCACCCGCCAAGGTACCAGACACGACCGTAAAGCGGCCACCGGGATCTAGCCACTGTCTCGTAACCTGGAAGGGGACCCTACGGTGTATGAGCACGGCCGTTCTGCGTGCGCCCCTGGAGAAACCCGAGTGGTGCACTGCAGTGTAGCCGAACCTGGACAGGCACGGGGCCTTGTTGCCGAGCAGGTGGGTCTCCTGTAGGAGCAGAACATCGGCGGAGTACCGCTTGGCTTGGGTCAGTACTGCCCCTCTCTTGACCCTATTCAGCAGGCCCCGCACATTCCAGGACACTATATTGAGGTCCCCCGGAGGAGTGGTCCTAGCTGCATGGGCCATGAGCCATGGGTGGAGCAAAACGCGGATGCCTACCTATGTATGTGGGACAGTGCGGTGCAAACAACATATTACAAAACTGCAAGACAACCTGCCCAACCCCCCCTCCCACCACCCCCCACCCCCCTATACATCCTGGAACTTGGAGTATCTGTCGCGGCAGAATCACGTCCAGGCCCTCCAACGGGAAGACCACGGCGGACACTCCAAAGGATCCCTCCCTCCCACCCATACCCATAAACTGAAAACAAGGAGGCGGGTTCAGTCCAGCCTAGCCAGAGATAGTGTACTGTACCCCACTGTCACAATGTCTGAGGTCTTAGTGTGACACTGCAGCCGACCCAATGAAAGGTAGAACAGCCAGGATAATGCCAACCCCACAGGACCTCACTTCGCTGCGTCCGTCTTGTCCTGGGAACGCCAGTTGGATCGAGAGCGATGTCGCCGGTGCGAAGTGTCCCCACCCTGACGGCCACTCACACGTGAGCTCTGAGAGGAATCTGAGTCCAGAGGTGGCGGGGAGTGTGGCTTGAGGCGCCGGTGTTCGTCTGTCCATGCAAAGACTTCCTCCGGAGTGTCGAAAAAGTAGGATTTGGATTGGAAGAGTACTTTCATGCGAGCTGGAAACATAAGAGCGTAGGAAAGGTTCAGGTCGCGCAAGCGCCGCTTCGCCGCCACGAAGGACTGTCGCTGCTGCTGGACGATCCGGGTGTAGTCCGGGAAGACCATAATGGGGTGGGACTCATAGACCATGCTCTCCCTGTGCATGCGGGCAAAGCGCAGAACGGCATCGCGGTCAGCGTAATTAAGGAGGCGGGCAATGACCGGACGCGAGCGCTCGCCCGGCGGCGGCTTCTTAGTCAGGGCGCGATGTGCTCGTTCAATCAGGAAGCAGGGCGAAATATCTTCTGCAGGCAGCAGCGCCTTGAGCCAGGTTGAAAGGAAAGTTACCATCGAGGACCCTCGCATCCCTCCGGAAAGCCCACCAGGCGGATATTGTTGCGGCGGGCCCTCCCTTCGGCGTCCTCAGCCCTAGCCGCAAGCTCCCTGGAGACCATGGCCAGTTTGTCGACCTTTTTCTGAAGGGCAGACACAGTATCCTCCACAGTGGAGACCCTCGTCTCGGCCTCCGTGATCCGGTCAACCGCCTTCCGGAGGTCTTGGCGAAGAAACGACACCTCGGATCCCACTGCACCGATCTGGGCCCCGAGGGCCGTGCGGGACTGCGTGATGGCCTCTAGGAGCATCGCCGTGTCCGAGGAGACGCCCCCAACGGCCTCCCTCCCGGCTGGGACGGCCGTGGTGTACTGGTCCATGGTAGGTTGTTTAGGCGCCGCTGTGCTAGGGTTGTTCTTACCCATGATGGTGTGTAGGGCCACCCGCCGGCAGACCAGGGCAAAGTTAACCACAGGACCCAGGAGCAGGGAAAGGAGAACAGGCACCGCAGCGCGGCAGGTAGGGCACCCCCGGCTATAGCACGATGTAGGCCCGGCCCCTGCACGGTCCGCAAGCTTCCACTGTTAGAAGTAGGCCCGCCTGTGAGCCGCCACCAGGGGATCTTCCTCAGCCGCCGCAGGGGGGCGGCACCACGATGGCGGCGCAGTCACAGACCAGGCCCAGCCCCAGGCACCCCCAGGGGCCCACAGCCAGCGCCGACCAAGGCCTCACCGCTTCCCGGGCCCGGCACAGCCCCAGCCCCCGCCACAGGGGGCCCCCTGGTCCCGGAGAGGCCCCGGCAGCTGATGCCGCCCGCACAGAGGACGCCGCGGCTGTAATGCAGGACCCACCTCACGCCGGAATCCACAGCTCGGCAGCCACCTGCAGGGGGACCGATGGCGTCTAGGCCCCGACTCAGGCTCACCTCCTCGGCGCGTGGCGCGGTCCGTCTGGTCTCTGGTGGGCCGGGGGGGCGAGGGTCTCACCGCCGCCACTCACTCCTCCTCAGGAGCAGGCCCGCTCCGATGATGTGCGCCCTCCAGGCTGACTCATCCGGGCAGCAGGCACCCCCAGGGGGCCACAGCCAGCGCCGACCAAGGCCTCACTGCTTCCCGGGCCCGGCACAGCCCCAGCCCCCGCCACAGGGGGCCCCTGGTCCCGGAGAGGCCCCGGCAGCTGACTCCGCCCGCACAGAGGACGCCGCGGCTGTAATGCAGGACCCACCTCACGCCGGAATCCACAGCTCGGCAGCCACCTGCAGGGGGACCTATGGCGTCTAGGCCCCGACTCAGGCTCACCTCCTCGGTGCGTGGCGCGGTCCGTCTGGTCCCTGGTGGGCCGGGGGGGCAAGGGTCTCGCCGCCGCCACTCACTCCTCCTCAGGAGCAGGCCCGCTCCGATGATGTGCGCCCTCCAGGCTGACTCATCCGGGCAGCACTCTGTGGTCCAGGCCGCCGGCCGATCACTGCAGCATGCACAAGGGGGGATGGGCGCCGCGACGGCCACACAGCGGCCCCTAACCACAGAACCGGGCACCCGGCGCGCCCCGAGTGGGCCGCCCACACCAGGCAACGGCCCCTCCGGCTCGCCGCACAGGGAACCCGGCCTCAGCGTCCAGCCGGCGCCTCCGCCCTCCCGGGCACCTCATCCACCGCCCGCCGGCGGGGGTCCGGCCCGGCGGCCGAAGCAAGCCCTCACGAGCCCCAGGGGCACACCACTCGAAGCCCGACACGGCCCCCTCCGAGGCGCACCACAATTTCGGTCAGTGGGGACCGGGATGAAGGACGGATGATGAAATTGGCAAGGGCGGACGACGGAGCTCTATCGAGACGCGTCCGCCATGTTCGGCATCCAAGCCACGCCTCTTCTTGCTTTTTTTATCGTTTTAACACACTGTCCTCACCTTGTTCACTCAATGTACAGCATTATAGCACTTGGTTATCTCGACATGAATCCATTTCAAGATGGCACACGTTTTAGCACGATTACTCACTAACGCACTTCTCGTACGTCAGGGTCACATGATTTCCATTCACGTTTATACGTGGTGGATTTGATTAACACACCGTTTGGCTTAGAACGCTCGCCGCACATTTTCCTCGAAAGAAGTTGTGAATTACCTATGCTTCTATGTAAGTATTGGTCTAAATTGTCTGTCATGTATGCCGGTTGTGCCGCTAGTCACTTTCACTCTTTTTTTTTTGTTTGCGGTCCTTTTAGAAGGACAGCGAGATTTTGTATATCACTTGTTCGTTTTCACTCTATTTGCGTTGAGCATGTTGAGATTCACTTAATTTTCTTTAATGTATGTGGTTACTTTTATACGCTTCACTTAACAGCGTGTTTCATGACTTTTATAATTTGCTGATCACAATCTGTCGCATGCTGTTACTTTCACGCGTTTCACCGACCAGCGTGTTCTTTTAAGTTTTCTCGATGCTTTTGGGCTCTTAGATCCTTTGACCATCACCTATTTGACATTTCTTCTATATTCGTTACCGTCCACGTCACTTTAGCATGGCACTTTTGTGGTGTGTCACGCATGTGGGATACCATGTTCGTTTTTGCTAAGCTTTCCACAGTATTATGCTTTTATCTTGGGTGGTCTCTTCTTGTAAGCGCTGTGTTTTTTCTGTTTCTATTTTCAGATGTTTTCCCCTGACGAAGGGCACACCGTTGCCCGAAATGCATCGGGATAGATGTAACATTATGATGCATATGTTCTAATGGAATTGTCTACCAAATACAGACTTTTTTGAATCAATATATCAATATCGATAGATATGAATAAACATCACTTACAATTCATTCAACTTGGCATAATTACTCCTGTTTTAAACTTTTACCCTTGTTGGGATTTGCAGCAGTGCACAGGGGGACATCTCCTAATAGGAGATGCGACTTCGTTGTTTCACTTCCAGTAGTGGCAGGATGACTTTATTCACATCCATTCCCACAGAGACGTGTGCTTCACCCACACTCTTGTAGGGCATTTTGTGAAGAGGATTTTTTTTTTGTAACCCGCTTTCCCAATAGACTTGTTTAAACTACCCTAGCACATCAAGCTTGTTGTCGATTGATATGGAGGCATTTCTGGTATTAAAATATAGAAAACAAAAGTTACCCCTACACGAGGAATGTATAACAAAGGGTCCCTGAAGTCTGATCAGTAGAAAAGTGCTCTGCATTTGAAGTTTCACCCCATATCCTGGGAGACAAATTGACCTATTTGAAGTTTGCTTTTAGTTTGAATTGAGGTGGCAAATGATGTGCTATTCAGGACCCCTCCCCCCTGTGTTCACTATGCTCCCACCCACTTCCCGCCGTGTTCACCATGCTCCCTCCCCCCCCCGTTGTCTGCATTTCCTTTGCTCCCGCCCCCCTCCCGCTGTACTTTCGGTTGCAGTTTTCTACTTTGCTCCTGCCCCCCTTCCCCCTGTATTCACTATGCTCCCGCCCCCCTTCCCACCGTGTTCACCATGCTCCCGCCCCCTCCCGTTGTCTGCATTTCATTTGCTCTATCAGCTGTCCCACACCGTGACTCTGATCGCTATTTCTGCAGAGCTGCAGGCTTCAGAACTGAACTGTGCGAACTGCTGTTAGATATCCGTCCTGGTTGGCTTCTAAGCGCTGTGCAGTTTATGACAGGTGTACCTAAGCGCACTGTGCACAGGTGCCCGTGGGAGTGATTGCTGTAGCTTTTTAAGCTGGTCTTCAAAAAGCGCACCCGGAATTTATAATATTTAGTGAGTGGCTAGAGGGGCGGTGGTGGGGGGGCACTTACCTTCCTGTACAGAAGGAAGAGAGTTGACAAAGTAAGACAAGCATGGGGACTGCTGATAAACCACCGGCCCCCTCCTCCACCTCCCAGCTGAACCGCCCGGTCAATGCTAGCTCCCTGGCAGGTGGTCTTGGCCATGGAAAAGGCCCGGCCTGGAAGGACCCCACCCGCAGCCACTCGAGGTGCGAACATCTGCATATGAAGGGGTCAAGGAAATGGCCCCTGAGCACGGGGTGTCAGAGTCCTGGGGGCGGAGGGACTGGGAAAGGATAACAATAACAGACCCCCTGCACTGAGCCTTTGAGTGTAGAGCGCAACGCGATGGGCTTTAATTACAGACCACAGCACAGGAAGAGGACCCGGGGATTGAGGGTGAAGGCTGATGGGGGGCATCTACAGGGGGCCCAAGGCCGAACGTTTCTCACATCCCTGGGGCGGGCTTTACTGGGCGGATTACATGGGCATGCATTAAGGTCACGAGCATCAAGAAGTATCTCCTACAATAGGCTATTTGTGTGCAGTGGAAAAACAATAATAAACACTTAAGCGCTTAATACCAGTTTTGCCGTTAAAGCGCTGCAAACAGGTGGAACTATTACCAAAGGTAAGGTGCTCAGTTTATCGACTCTGAGGGCTGAAGTGCGGAGTTAGCCTTAGTGGGATTCAAACTTCTGACATACTGGTCACAGCTTGTCAACCTCGCGCTCATTCCTGCCGAAAAATCTGGTGGTAACAAAGAAAGTTCTAATACAGTTAAAACACCACCTGCAAGCAGCCATTAATGGAAACTCCAACCTCCTTGCACTGCAGATTGCATTCTGGGACTTGCAGTTCACAGTTTAGGCCTGCAAACTGCCGATGGTTAAAATGCCATGACAGGCTGAAGGTGTCACACATATGACACTGGATCACTAGGCGGTACACGGATTTTGTTGCTGACCTTTTTAATTTGCACCTCATAATCTCGCTAATGTTTGTTCCGTTCCTTATTAAACAAGCAGCATACATGTTGGCAAATCTGTTTCATTCCCTTTTTCACAAGTTATGCATGGATCAGAATTTGTCTGTGCTAAAATGATATTACACACCAGAGTCGTTTTATAAGCAGCTGTGTCATATGTTTATTGCATTACTTTCTCCATTTTGCCCTAATGGCCTGCAGCAAAGTCTGATTGCAAAAAATCACCAATGAGCTATTGCACAAGATGCAAAAGTGGTGCAGATAAGCCTGACAATGCTTTAATCCATGGCGGCACAGCACCCAGGATAATGTGCTGCATGACTAACCACTTCTAAGGTCCCAAAGGCAAGACCTATTGGCTATGCCAATGCTTGTTTCATGTGTGATAGAACTGATCATGTATCAAAATGAGACTCCCTTGAATGCCTACCAGAGCATCACAGTTGAGTCTACAGAGCCTGTGTTAGTGTCAAAGTAGTGTGTTGTTGTTTCGATGAGGGCATCACCAACTTCTTGTTTTTTGAGCCACCAGTGATCAAGCACCATCCACAAGTGCTGAAGGAAGGTATTTTCAGGAACTGCAGTTCTAAAGTAGCATGTTCTGAGAGGCCCCTAGCATAAAACTGTATTCCCTCTATAATAGGTGGGTCTACTGTAGGGACCAAAAAATGGTCTATCCAGAAGAAGGATCTGCGTGTGCCATAAAAATATATTTAGTTGTTTTCTTGGGGGCAACAATGTTGCCATATATCACTAGGACCCACACTCCATGAGACATCTGCAAGGTGGAAGCCAGGGGTGGTCCTAACCTGTCTCTGGTGTATTCATTAAAGCAAACACAAGGAGATGATGGACGGAGTGCTGAAACTTTTCAAACACTAACCCCCAGTCACAGATCTGGGTTGAATCCATCATCATTCTTTAGCTCACTTTGCCACCCCAGTTCAGACACAGCTAACGAATGGTATTCATTAGCCAAATAAAGTCCACACCAATGACCGTCATGCTCATTGATGCTGCAAGAAGGGTGGAGCTAAATGAGGATGAAAAGTGGGAGTGGGGCATATACACGATAGTGTGAGAGAAGTGTCAAAAAGGGTGCCAGTGACAGCAGTGTATCAGCTATATCTGTCCTTCTGTGTAAGTGTCACAGTTAGTGGGACCTGTTTATGTATCATAATCACGACCACCCTGGATCCTCATTCAAATCTGGCATGCGAAAGAGTGGTGAAGCCATATCTGTTGAAGCATTGTCAGAAGTCGTCTTTCAGGTGTGTTTCTTGCAACAGTATTCTGTCAGCCCGATAATCTTTGGCTGTCTTGAGTAATGCCCTACTTAATTTTATTCAGTAAGCCATTCACGTTCCAGAAGATACACCTAAGAGGTTGAGGCTGCGGTGGTGCGGTGTCTGTTGTCATGGTGAATGACATAGTGTATAATTGTAGTCATGTGCATGCTGTTGGAATTGTGTAGAGACTGTAAATGTAGAACTTCCCTCCCAACCCAATCCATTCTTCGAAACATGAAACATCTGTCGAAGTACACAATAGTGACAGACAAGGGGGGAGAAGAGGCATGCTGAAGCACACCGTCCAAATCCCCCTTCCCCTCAAACTTCCCCAAATAAATGTTAGAAGCAAGGTCCCCTTCAGGTGATGCAGAACATTAAAAGACACAGAACGTGGGCATGTGGTTGTAAAATTTAGGGTTGCCTAAAAAACAATGCAAAGTGTTTCCCCTGGGTGGCATGGTATAATGTCTCCTATTGGGGGCCTCCAGTGGCCTGTGTCTTGATTGACAACAAGCAACAATATCTCAAATGGTATCAATGGTGAAGACAGTTAAATAAGTATGTAACATACATTACGAGGAAGGAAAGAGGGAGACTCACGCAAGATTTTTCAAATGTGCACATGGCACCATATAATTGGAAAAAAGTTTTTAGAAGACGGTACAGTTGTATCAGCACTGTAGGCATGAATCGTATATACAGCCCAATTTGGACTTGGTGCACAAATGTGCTCATGACACATATAGGTGGCGACGCAAGTGACAAAGTGCAAACAGCAAAAAGGCGCGTAGTGACAAACGGTGAAAGTATGTACAAGTGACTGTGTGGTTCAGCACGAAATGATTCACAATAGTTGCGTAGGAATAGATTGCGTGAGTTAAACAGAACCACACGGAGTAAAGGCGCCTTCAATTGCGCTGAGGGGTCGACGACGTTTCGATCCTAATGACTCAGGATCATCTTCAGGACGGGGCTGCTGTATTGAAAGTGCTGAGAATGTTGCGGTTCCAAGTCCTCACTAGGAGGGAGAAGGTAATCCGGCGTCTGTGGTAAGGTGCACCAAGGAGTGTGCAAAGCTCGGCGAGGGTTAGTCTGTGCGGTCGCCGAGTGGGGAGCCTACATGCCTACAGTGCTGATACAACTGTACCGTCTTCTAAAAACTTTTTTCCAATTATATGAAGCCATGTGCACATTTGAAAAATCTTGCGTGAGTCTCCCTCTTTCCTTCCTCGTAATGTATGTTACATACTTATTTAACTGTCTTCACCATTGATACCATTTGAGATATTGTTGCTTGTTGTCATATTATTACCCAGATCTCAATTGGTTTATGGGTCAAACTCCTGTTGTTTTTTCCAAGACTGTGTCTTGATTGAGCATTATCTGCAAAGCCATAGCGATCTCAGCAGTGTGTGTGATCAAGTCCCACCCAATACGCCCACCCCGTTTCTATGATGATGGATAATGACATAATAAAACGAGTGAGTATTACAGTGCTAGTGTGTTGTCTTAAATTCGGTGGAAATGTTTAATTTGAGCCGGTGGTTTCCGGTGCTTTCTGGTGCTCGGCACCAGCACTTAATTGCCAGAACCTGCACTTATTGACCGCTGCTACATGGTGGCGCTTTTAGTGCATTTTAAAGATGAGCAGAAAAACTGCTGTTTGTTAATTCAATATTCATTCAAAACAAATAATACCTGCAACCCAAGCCATTCTTAGAGGTTTGGCGACCCTTAACAGTCTGAATTGTCACACTTGTAGTGGTTAGTAGTTGTGTAAGTACAGTGGCAATGTGTGATGCAAACTGCGGTGGCTCCTGACGAGGGCGCCGGCACTTCTTTTTTTTTTTACAAATTAAGCACTGTAAAAATAGACCTGGGGTGACGTCCCGACTCGTTGAATTAAATAAATACAGTGGGGTACGTACTCTTCTTGCGCCTCTAGAATATTTCAGGACTGGAGCAGAGCATATTCATGGGTTTTTCTAAGAATGCAACCAGTCTACTTATAGCCTTCTCTAACACAACCCTTAAAATTCTTGTGAGGTGCCCCTGTTTTAGACAAATGCTCCTCTCTTAAACGTTACTCATGTGGAAGACTAGGTTCATCTGTTGCTGTACAGTGAACGCCCAGAAGTAAGGGGCAGATAGCAGGTTAAATACCACAGGCCTTTACCTTCGAATTACAAAATATTCTATTGAAGGGAATGTGGAGAAAGGAGACATATTAATTCATTCTAATATAAAGGCTTAAAGTAACTTGGGACATACAAGCGTTGCACTTTAGCTTGTGTTTCCTTCTTTTGATGGGTTCAAAATGTGCTATTTTATTCAACCTTGAAAAACCGAAGGCCTGTGATAGATAGCTCTGAAGGGATTCACGTCAGTGATCAGCCGCTTGCTTACATATCTCTGCCACGGACGCAATCAACCCCGTCAGCTGTACTAACACTGCTAGAAATTGTGACCGGCACACTACATCAAGGTTTAAGTGGCAGCTTTATTAAGCCACGACAAGATCTTACTGGGAATGGAATCTGTGACCTGCAGGTCACACAAAGGCCATTAAAACATGCATTTAACCTCAAGCTATTTTATTGCAATTTGAAAGTAGACAGCCTGTATAGAGCATTTAAAAAGATTTACCTTGAGCTGAGCAATAACAAACATTATTACTCAGCTTAATGGGTTTTATCTGAGAGTCAGACCTGTGGGTCACACGGTTCTCTGTAGCAGTGACTTTGAACCCCAGAGCTACCTTAGCAGAAAGAATGACTTTCTTAAACAGCCTACTGAAGGCTTTGGGCAGGATTCATTTTCGAGACCCTGACCTCAATAATAAGAAACAATGTGGTCCACAAATCAGAACAGAGGTGCAATGTGAGAGCTCATTGGATGTGTCAGGACTGCGATAACCATTCTTACTCAAAGTCAGAAAGCAAGTGTCCGTGTTTGCTGTGTACAGACCAAGGGGTAGATTTTCAATCATTTTGCTCTGGGTTAGCGTCACAAAAGTGACGCTAACCAGCACAAAATGTTTTTTTACCAATATACTTTCCAGCGCAAAGCTTGTTTTGCGTTGGAATGTACCCTACAAGTAAATCAAAGCAGAGCAAAGCATTGCTTTGCATTACTTAGCACCACGGGGGTGTTACATGGGCGTTCCCATGCTACCACCCATGCCTTTTGACACAAAACCCTATCTACAAACAATTGCAGACAGGGTTTAGCGCCAAAATTTAACGCCATTTGAAAGGAGGTGTTAAAAGGAGAAACGTTTTCATTTCTCCTTTCTTTTCCTACTTTGCATGCGTGCTGCGCTGTGCAGCACACATACAAAGTGGCAAAAGTGTTTGAACTTGTCTAGGGGTAGGATTTTGTACAGGAAGGATACCCTTCTTGTACAAAACCTATGCTAGACTTAGCGCCACAGCTCTAAGGTGCGTGCCTTAGGTGTGTGCCTGGCGCACAGCAGCTGAAATCGGCCCCGCGCTAGGGAGAGGGGAGGAGAGAGTCATATCTCTGGAGATGTGGCGCTCTCCTGCTCCCTCCCTGTCACGCAACACAGCGCAGCATTTTTGGCTGTTGCGCTGCATTGGGTGACTTCTTTGAAAATCTGCCCCCAAGTGTTCAGGTGCATGATGTAACTCAGAGTAGACAAGGGTACAGGGTGAAAGTGAAGTTGAAAGGCACTGTGACAGCTTGGGATGCCTCAGTGTTGGGAAAGAATTTCCTGATAATGCAACAAAGGCATATCGTAAACTATACAAATGCCAGTAACATAGGTTCCTGCAGGAAAAGCTAGAGATGCTTTGTGGAAGGTGTGCAGATTTCTCACTGCTTGTGTCAAAGATAAAGCTTGTGATAGGTCTGTGGCTGTGTCAGTAGCAGCTATACAAGGAGCAGGCCAGACTGGTAGTACTTTATGTGAGCAGGCTAATACGTCTCTGTACCAGAGCATCAGTGCACTGAGAGGTCTCTAGATGTGTCAGTACAGCAGGCAGGTTAGAACAGCAGCACCACAGTATGGAACTGCGTCTGCTGTTTCATTACATGAAGAATGGGGATTTTGTATGTCATGTTAGAGGTGCATTTTAAGAGCTATTTGGAGAATATAGGACTGGAACAGCATTACAGTCTGCATGCCAGGACAGAAATGTATTGTAAGATCTGTGGGGTGATATCGGTTCAACATGCAGGTTAAAACAGAGATGAATTGTGGGTTCTCTGTGGATGTCCAGGTATTGGGATAGCAGTGCATGGTGCAGATCAGGATAAAGGTATATTTCAATATCCCTTTGGTTCCCTGTTTTAAAGACAACAGTGCAAGGGACTGGCCAGGATGGAAATGCATTGTGGGAGCTCTGTGGATCTCTAGAAATTGAGATAGCAGTGCCAGAGGTGGAATGTGAAACCACTTTAGAGGTCACTGAGACAGAAAACCAAGGTCCCAGTCAGGATAGAGATGCATTTTGAGAGCTCTGTGTGTGGATGGCTCAGGACTGGGATTGAGCTGCACAATGCTGATCAGAATAGAGATTTATGGGTAGACGTTTAAGTACTGGGTCAGCAGGGTATGACCCAGCTCACGACAGAAATGCATTGTGGGAGCACTGTTGACACCTCAGAACTTGGATTACAGTACATTGTGCATGTGAGGATAGAGATGCATTATGAGAGCTTTGTGGCTAGCTCATCACTGGGATAGCAGTGCACGGTGGAGGTCAGAAAGGAGATTCTTGTACAAGCTGTTTGGGTGCCTCGGTATTACGATAGCAAAGTGAGGTGCTGGTCAGGATAGAGATGCATTATGAGAGCTCTATAAATGGTTCTATACTGGGACAGGAGAACATCATGTAGGTTTACAAATAACTTCTGAGAGCTCTCTGGATGTTTCAGTCCTGGAATAGCAGTGCAATGTAGAGGTCAGAATAGAGGTGCATTGTGAGAGCTATGTAGAAGTCTCAGTACTTGGATGTCAATGCAAGGTGCCAGTCAGAAATTCTTTCAGAAATTCTTTATTTGGCTCAGAGGCCATAAAAGGATTGCATAATGGTAAATACATATTACACTAAATAAATAAGGAAAATCAATTGCATAAGATAAAATCTGAATAAGAACAATGCAAAAACAATGTGCAATATGATTTATCCGCTATCAATATATACAATCAAGTAGCCTAATATCAACTCCTAGGAGTTTTTTATTCTCACTGCAGCTTGTGTGAATTTAGTTATTGTGTTTCAGACACGTTCCACAGGTAGTAGTTGAAGATAAGAGTGCCCACCTACATTGTCTGATGTTTAGCATTCTCACAAAAGCGATCAAATACATTTTCCTAGGTCTTTCATATAACTTACAGTCAGTCAGTCCAAAAAACTTTATTCGATTCAAGAATCATCAAAGTATACAAAACAAATCTTTATCCATATTAATAATTTCATGATTCTATTACAAGTGTTAAAAGGTGTCAGTTGCAGAAGGATAAGGGTAAAATATATATACATTTTAGTCTTTCTCCTTTTAATCGTCACCCCATTTACAACAAAATTACTTAAAATTCATGCCGATACAGTACAAGGATAACTATTCTATTGTCACACGCAGCACCCATTTAAATTTCACTTGGTCCCTGAGTTAACCAATGGTTCAGTCTAAAATCGTAACTAATTAAAACACATATAAAATTCTAAAAGTCAATATTTTATAAAACTTTTTTTTTTAAATTAAAATTTAAGCCCTTTCCTATATCTTATGTGGCTGGCAGCCAACAAGAATTTGCTAACACCAAATACAATAAGTTGGCTGCTGTCCGATTGTAATATTCTAAACGACTCCAAATAGCTCCTGATGTTCAAACTTCTGCACAATGGCTTAATCCACTTGCATCTAGGAGTAGTGTAAGCTGCGCAGAAGAATAGGACATGTACAATGTCCTCATTAACACCTAGTGTGCACAGTGAGCATTTAGGGTCATTGGCCGTCACCCGAGAATTCGACCATTTAGCTGTAAAAACATTAACTTGTAATGTTCCATCCCTAAATTTCATGTAAAGTGACTTAGCCAATTGCGGATAAATCTCATCGAGAAAGGGCTCAAAACTCGGAATCAATTTAAAAGACAAAAATTGGGTAGTCAATCTCCCCAACTCAGGATTTAAAGTGACTTTGTGCAGTATAAATTCCCAGTATATAGACCTAATCTCTCTCTTCGAGTCCATAGTCATCAAACTCGGAGTTACCCAATAGCGGCTCATCCCCAAGTCGGTGAGCCATTTACGGATATGGACCATGTTGGACTTGGCCCTTTTGGCAGGTTCACCCCTAAACTTTTTGCTCGTCTCCTAGCCTTTTCCCTGGGTAGTGTTGGTGGTTTTAGGCCTCTGCGCACTTTAGCCCTGTGTCCCAGTGTAAAGTGCGGGCGCACGCTGAGTGCATGTGGTGAGATTGTCCTGCCCTCCCATAGGAATGCAGGGGGAATATGTGTGTCCATGGTAATTCCTAGTGTGAGAGGAGTGCAGGGGCGAGTTTAGTATGTGCGAACTCGTGAGAATAAATGCTGCGCAATGGTGTGCGCAGATTTATTATGACTGGTGTGGAAATGCCACTTTTAGAAGTTGGCATTTATGTGTGCTCTGTGTCTGCCTGCCTGATGTGAATTGCATGTCTGGCTTTGTGAGTGACAGGGGCTGGGAGATGTGTGTGGCTCCAGGAGGGGCAGGGTGAGTCAGCGCAGGGCTGAATAGGGAGATCTGCATCTAGATGGGAGGGAGGAGTTGCACCTGGGACCTGAATAGGGCTGTGCCTTCCCTCCACAATGCTGGCTCCACCCCCTGTGGTGCGTCTGATGTCCCTAGCCTGTCCTGTGAAAGGAGAGAGGAGCTGAGCAAAACAAAGTGCTCCAAAGCTCCCCCAAAACCAGTTGCACCTGGTTTTTCCCCAGCCCTGTGCTATGTGACAAAGGAAAAGGGTGTATAAAAGAGGGGGCTGTGACCCCATGAAGAGGTTCTGCTCTGTTGTGCTGACTTGCAGGGGACACTCTGCCAGGAGGAACCGCCGCGGGACCCAGCTGCTGTTTCCTGGGGGTCCCTGCGTGCTGGCCTGCCTGGCTGTGCTGCTGAGGTGTACCCAGCACCAAGGACCCTTTATTTTTGGCCTAATTGAGACACTGCTGGAGCTGTGGCTCCTAGCGCCTCGTGAGCGCTTTTATTTTGCTCCCAGGGAGAGGAGCCTGTTTGCCCTGCAGCGCTGAGCGGTGTTTGAGTCTGAGGGAATCCCGACGTAGGGATTCCCCCGCATTGCGGCATGCTTAGGCGGGAGCCTACCCCGCAGTTGTGTGCTTAGGCGGGAGCCTACCCCGCTTTTGGTTTTATTTACAGGCGGGTGCCCACCCCGCACCGAGAAGCCGCCGAGAACAGGTGCCGCCGGGCCGCGGCCAGCGCAACCCGGAAGTCAGGCAAAACTGCCTGGTTGTGGGCAGGGCTAAGTGGCCGGCCAATTGCAGCGCGGCCAAAGAGGAAGCTGAGCTGAGGAAGGAGGACGGGAGCCTACCCCGCCTCCGCGAGACGCCGCCAAGCCGTCCCCGCGTCCAGCCTAAGGAGGGAGAAAGTCCCGGTCCCAGGAAGGGGGACCGGGTGAATAGAAGCCAGGCGGGAGCCTACCCCGCGCTGGCAAACGCCCAAAAATCGCCGGAAACGGAGAGAGAGGCAGCGCGACGCTGCTGGCCGGCCGACGGTGACCAGGGCTCCCGTGCCGGGCGGAGAGTCCGGACTGCCACGAGGAAGAAACCGGAAGCCGACGGGAGCCTACCCCGCGCTCCGGTGCCACGGAGGAGAGAGAGAGACCGCCTGACCAGGTGAGGAGGGGCCGGGGGCGGAAGAGAGACGAGGCCCGTTGTCGGTGCCTGCCCCGCCGGAAAGAAGACAGGAGGAGTCTGCACAAAGCCCCGGTGAGTGGGGCTGAAGTCTCTTGAGCACGGTTAAGGTGCCGATCGAGTGCACCAGGAGGAGTCCCAGAGGGGAGCTCCCCAGCGGCACGGTGGTGCCAGTGCCATTTTCCTGTGGGGCCCTGAGGTGCCCATGCTGATTTCCTTTTTGGGAGCATTGTTGTAGAAGTCCCGGAGTGGGGCTGAGAGGCACGTTGGTGCCAGTGTCCTTTGTGCTAACCCCAGCTGCCCTGCGAGAGCGCAGACAGCTGCAACACAGGGGCATTTTCTTGTTGGTGATAAGAAAGGAGTGAGATACACTCCCCACCCCCCCAGCGCAGTGCGCACTCTGTGGTTGCTGCCAAGGCAGCCAGGGGAGTCATTTGAGAGACCCCCCTAGAACCCTGATATTTTGGGACAGAAGAGGGCCCAGTGAGTGCCCAGGCCCATATTAATTATTCACAGCTGCCCAGCAAGTAGTGGGCAGCTGCCACGTTTAGGCTTGTGCAATTGCGCACTTTGCTTTTGCTGCCTGTGCAGCCAGCCCGGACATTCTGGACAGTGGGCATTTGAGCCCCGGTGAGAGGCCAGTTGGCCTGGGGCCAGTGTCAGTGCGTTGTGCCCCCGATTGGGGCACACTGTGTTTAGGCTTACGAGGCCTATTGCCTCATGTGATTTATGCCTAATGTGATGTAGGTGTCCCATCTTGTAGGTTACAGGATCTCGTGCTAAGTTCCTACCTGTACCAGTAATTACTGGTTGTGCGCTACATGTATTATTTGCATCTACTTACCTGATCTGATGGTTCTGACCGTGGCCCGATTGGCCTGGTCCTGTATATAATTCCCCTGTGAATATTGCCTAGTGCCAGTTGGCGCACTGTATATTATGTGATTATGTTTCTAAGGTATTTATGATAATACAAAGGCTATTTTTTATATAACCTTGTGTGGAGTTCCTTTTGTGGTGTGCCTAGTGTGTTGCTGCTGTGAGAGTGTGCTGCGCAAATGCTTTACACATTGCCTCCGGGATAAGCCTGACTGCTCGTGCCAAGCTACCAAGGGGTGAGCAGGGGTTATCGTCGGCGTGTAACTCCCTCGCCCTGACTAGAGTGGTGGTCTCTGCCTGGCTTTGGCGCAAGCCTTAGCCAACCAGAGATCCCATTTCTAACATTGGTTGTCAGCGGTGGGGATTTGGACTTGCGTTTGCGCAGTACCACAGCGACAACTGGTTGCACTACAAACTCTACATTTAGATAATCACGTGTGTGGGGATTATTGTTCTGAGTTTTGTTTTAATTCTTCTCCTAAAAGTGTCATTTGTAAATTGTATACTCTTGCTTCAGCTCAGAAACCTAGGTCTCCTGTGTTGCACGTGTCCCTGAGCGTCCTGCCAAAATGGAGTCTGCTTTTAATTTTTGTGGTCTGTTTAGATACAGCATGTGGGAGTTGGTGGAGTTCTGTGAGGAGAGAGACATAGCAGTGAGTGGGTCAGACACCCAGTCAAAACTGAGGGACAACCTGATCCAATGGCAAAAGGATGAATGGGACTGTGAGCGCAATGAGGAGAAGAGGGCCCTGGCCGCACGCCAAGAGGGTGGTGGGTCTGAGGGGGCCCTGAGGAGTCTGAAGAGGAGGAAGAAAGTGACAGGACAGGGACGCCAGTAGATAGTGAGGACCCCATAGATAGGGAGTCCCTTGCTGGGTCCAGTGTCGGGGGCAGTGCCCCATCCCTTTTCCTGTCCCCAGAGGAGTGGGTGGATAGGAGGGAAGAAAGGGAGAATCAGCTGGCTTTGGAGAAGCTCAGGTTAGAGCATACCAGGGAGATAGCGCAGCTGAGTATGGAGGAGAAAAAGCTAGAGACCGAGAGGGTCTTAGCGCAGGAGAGGATGGCGGAGGCTGAGAGGGCCTTCGCCAGGGAGAAATTAGCTCGGGAGGGTAGATTATCCCCTGAGTGCAGTTGTAGTTTTCTGGATTCCCCAGTGAGGGTGGAGTCCAGTGGTGGCAGCAATATACAGTCCAGTGCAGGAAGTCCCAGTTCCCAAAATATGGTACCTTGTTCCAGAGAAGAGGAGTACAGGTTGAAGTTCAGGGAACACCAGGTTGGGAGCCTAGGCTGTCCTGTTAGTCCATTTGAGGAGGATCTCCTAGTGTCTGGAGAACCTGGAGCATCTGTAAATAGAGCTCCAGTGGTTCTGGTGTCTGGCAGTGCCGCTCCAGTTGGGAGGGTACAGAAGTCCGGATTGAGGGGTGAGAGGGGGATGTGTTCCCCAGTGGAAGAACCAGTGGGTCAGGGGCCAGCCAGAAGGGCTGAGTCTCCTAGAAGTGACCATGGTGACACCACTTCTGTCGTGGGGGATCTCTGCGCACTGTCAGATGGACAGGGGTCGGGAGGTCTGCGCCACGCAGACTGTCACGCAACACATGAGTCATGTGTTACCCTCGGGGGCTGCTGAGTGCGCCCCCGGAAGTCCTGGTGTGCCAGGCAAATGCTCAGCCGTGGGGTTCAGCCCCAAGGTTGGGAGGCCAGGTTCAGGATCCGCCTGATCTGGAGGAAGGGACATCTGTAATCAGTGTCCTGACCGGTTCATCTTCCAGGGGTACCGCTCCAGTTGGGAGGGTGCAGAACTCTGGAAGGGGGTGCAGAGGGAGGAGTCCTCGCCTCTGACCCCGGTGCAACCTGAGGGTTTAGACCCTAGGTTGGGAGACCAGTTTTTGGAGAGAGGTCCTGAACTGGTGGGAGAGTTGTGTTCTGAGGGTGCCTCTCCAAGGAGGAGAGTGCGGAGCCCTAGAAGAAGAGGTAGGGGGAGGAGAGCCTCACCCGTGACTTCTGGTCCGCCTGAGGGTGCAGACCCTAGGTTGGAGGATCAGTGGCAGTCTAGACCTGCCCTGATGAGGGGAAGAGTGGAGAATGGCTACTATGTGCCAGGGGTTACTACCCCCACTCTGTGAATGGGCAAGGACCAGTGGCATCTGGATGGCCTAGGGCCTGGTCCTGGCCGCGGACAGCTAGGGAGTACCAGTGGGGTAGCCCAGTTGCTCCGGACAGCTTTTTCAGAAGGAACCACATGGGTTCACCGTGGCGTAGAACAGGAGGGTGTCCCTGCAGTTGCGGGCCCGCGTCCGTGTTCTATCGCCCCAAGCAGGGAAGCCCATCACGGTGGTGATTGGTCTGCCCTGCGTTTTGGCTGGAAGGGGGTTGTGTTGGACTTGGCCCTTTTGGCAGGTTCACCCCTAAACTTTTTGCTCGTCTCCTAGCCTTTTCCCTGGGTAGTGTTGGTGGTTTTAGGCCTCTGCGCACTTTAGCCCTGTGTCCCAGTGTAAAGTGCGGGCGCACGCTGAGTGCATGTGGTGAGATTGTCCTGCCCTCCCATAGGAATGCAGGGGGAATATGTGTGTCCATGGTAATTCCTAGTGTGAGAGGAGTGCAGGGGCGAGTTTAGTATGTGCGAACTCGTGAGAATAAATGCTGCGCAATGGTGTGCGCAGATTTATTATGACTGGTGTGGAAATGCCACTTTTAGAAGTTGGCATTTATGTGTGCTCTGTGTCTGCCTGCCTGATGTGAATTGCATGTCTGGCTTTGTGAGTGACAGGGGCTGGGAGATGTGTGTGGCTCCAGGAGGGGCAGGGTGAGTCAGCGCAGGGCTGAATAGGGAGATCTGCATCTAGATGGGAGGGAGGAGTTGCACCTGGGACCTGAATAGGGCTGTGCCTTCCCTCCACAATGCTGGCTCCACCCCCTGTGGTGCGTCTGATGTCCCTAGCCTGTCCTGTGAAAGGAGAGAGGAGCTGAGCAAAACAAAGTGCTCCAAAGCTCCCCCAAAACCAGTTGCACCTGGTTTTTCCCCAGCCCTGTGCTATGTGACAAAGGAAAAGGGTGTATAAAAGAGGGGGCTGTGACCCCATGAAGAGGTTCTGCTCTGTTGTGCTGACTTGCAGGGGACACTCTGCCAGGAGGAACCGCCGCGGGACCCAGCTGCTGTTTCCTGGGGGTCCCTGCGTGCTGGCCTGCCTGGCTGTGCTGCTGAGGTGTACCCAGCACCAAGGACCCTTTATTTTTGGCCTAATTGAGACACTGCTGGAGCTGTGGCTCCTAGCGCCTCGTGAGCGCTTTTATTTTGCTCCCAGGGAGAGGAGCCTGTTTGCCCTGCAGCGCTGAGCGGTGTTTGAGTCTGAGGGAATCCCGACGTAGGGATTCCCCGCATTGCGGCATGCTTAGGCGGGAGCCTACCCCGCAGTTGTGTGCTTAGGCGGGAGCCTACCCCGCTTTTGGTTTTATTTACAGGCGGGTGCCCACCCCGCACCGAGAAGCCGCCGAGAACAGGTGCCGCCGGCCGCGGCCAGCGCAACCCGGAAGTCAGGCAAAACTGCCTGGTTGTGGGCAGGGCTAAGTGGCCGGCCAATTGCAGCGCGGCCAAAGAGGAAGCTGAGCTGAGGAAGGAGGACGGAGCCTACCCCGCCTCCGCGAGACGCCGCCAAGCCGTCCCCGCGTCCAGCCTAAGGAGGGAGAAAGTCCCGGTCCCAGGAAGGGGGACCGGGTGAATAGAAGCCAGGCGGGAGCCTACCCCGCGCTGGCAAACGCCCAAAATCGCCGGAAACGGAGAGAGAGGCAGCGCGACGCTGCTGGCCGGCCGACGGTGACCAGGGCTCCCGTGCCGGGCGGAGAGTCCGGACTGCCACGAGGAAGAAACCGGAAGCCGACGGGAGCCTACCCCGCGCTCCGGTGCCACGGAGGAGAGAGAGAGACCGCCTGACCAGGTGAGGAGGGGCCGGGGGCGGAAGAGAGACGAGGCCCGTTGTCGGTGCCTGCCCCGCCGGAAAGAAGACAGGAGGAGTCTGCACAAAGCCCCGGTGAGTGGGGCTGAAGTCTCTTGAGCACGGTTAAGGTGCCGATCGAGTGCACCAGGAGGAGTCCCAGAGGGAGCTCCCCAGCGGCACGGTGGTGCCAGTGCCATTTTCCTGTGGGGCCCTGAGGTGCCCATGCTGATTTCCTTTTGGGAGCATTGTTGTAGAAGTCCCGGAGTGGGGCTGAGAGGCACGTTGGTGCCAGTGTCCTTTGTGCTAACCCCAGCTGCCCTGCGAGAGCGCAGACAGCTGCAACACAGGGGCATTTTCTTGTTGGTGATAAGAAAGGAGTGAGATACACTCCCCCACCCCCCAGCGCAGTGCGCACTCTGTGGTTGCTGCCAAGGCAGCCAGGGGGTCATTTGAGAGACCCCCCTAGAACCCTGATATTTTGGGACAGAAGAGGGCCCAGTGAGTGCCCAGGCCCATATTAATTATTCACAGCTGCCCAGCAAGTAGTGGGCAGCTGCCACGTTTAGGCTTGTGCAATTGCGCACTTTGCTTTTGCTGCCTGTGCAGCCAGCCCGGACATTCTGGACAGTGGGCATTTGAGCCCCGGTGAGAGGCCAGTTGGCCTGGGGCCAGTGTCAGTGCGTTGTGCCCCGATTGGGGCACACTGTGTTTAGGCTTACGAGGCCTATTGCCTCATGTGATTTATGCCTAATGTGATGTAGGTGTCCCATCTTGTAGGTTACAGGATCTCGTGCTAAGTTCCTACCTGTACCAGTAATTACTGGTTGTGCGCTACATGTATTATTTGCATCTACTTACCTGATCTGATGGTTCTGACCGTGGCCCGATTGGCCTGGTCCTGTATATAATTCCCCTGTGAATATTGCCTAGTGCCAGTTGGCGCACTGTATATTATGTGATTATGTTTCTAAGGTATTTATGATAATACAAAGGCTATTTTTTATATAACCTTGTGTGGAGTTCCTTTTGTGGTGTGCCTAGTGTGTTGCTGCTGTGAGAGTGTGCTGCGCAAATGCTTTACACATTGCCTCCGGGATAAGCCTGACTGCTCGTGCCAAGCTACCAAGGGGGTGAGCAGGGGTTATCGTCGGCGTGTAACTCCCTCGCCCTGACTAGAGTGGTGGTCTCTGCCTGGCTTTGGCGCAAGCCTTAGCCAACCAGAGATCCCATTTCTAACAGACCAACCAGGGAAAGATAACGAATTCATCTAGATGCAATAACTCCCTCCAAGTCTGCCTATAGATCTCTAATTCCTCGGTTGTCCATATCCTAATCCAATAGGCCAGTAACCTCCATACTGCTAGATGTCCCAGTCTTTTTAGCCCAATATCATGTGTAAGAGGGATCATCAGGGTGTTTTTGGGCAGCCGAGTAAACATTCTAATGATTTTGTTTTCTCCAATGGTAAGGGCTGGAGATTATCTCCTCCCCATAACTCAGATCCATAGAGTGTCGCCGATTGGGCTCTAGCTTTGTATACTTCTAGTGCGGGAGTAATGGCCTTTGATAAGGTGGCGTGTTGTTTGTTTGCTATGGGAATGGAGTTCTGCATTAGGATTGTACTTGACTTTTTTATTTGCGATTTCCAGGTAAGTTTTGAGTCGATTGTAACACCTAGATATACAAAGCTGGAAACACATTCCAAGAGAACCCCATTCAATACTAGTCTTCTCTGGAAGTTTTTATGAGGGTTGATAGCCATATACTTGGTTTTATTGGGATTTATCTCAAGACCCTTTGTCTTGCAGTAGTTGTCTAGGCTATCAAGTACGTTTTGGAGACCCCTTGGTGTTTGTGACAGCAATATTGTGTCATCTGCAAAGGTAAGGGCACAAATATGTGTACCTCCAAGCTTGGGGGCGTCGTGTGGGGCTGAATACAAGTGTGTTACCATATCATTTACATATAATAAAAACAGAGTTGGCGCCAGGACGCAGCCCTGGCGCACACCTCTCTTAATGGGAATTTCCTCCGTCAGCTCCCCTCCTTGGCCCCAGCGCACCTTTGCAAAGTTGCCTTCATGGAGTCTGATAATATGATCTAAGATCTTCTCTGGGACTCCCTGGCTCCGTAATGATTTCCATAAAAGATCTCTAGGAATAGAGTCAAAAGCTGCCTTCAAATCAATGAAGGCAACATATAAATGTCCGTGTTTTATCTTGGTGTACTTCCAAGCTGTACTCAAAAGTCAGAATACTTGGTCGATTGTATTTATTCTCTTTCTAAATCCAGCCTGGCAGGGTGAAAGAATATCATTTTCTTCTATGCAAGCATTCAACTTGGCCAGAATTTGTTTAGCATAGACCTTTTGTGTAATGTCTATCAGGCTTATAGGCCTGTAGTTCGCTGGGTCGTCCCTACTACCCTTTCTGTGAATAGGGACGATCTCAGCCCCCTTCCAGGTTTCCGGGATAGGCTCTCCTCTAGCTATTGCATTGCATAATTGGTTCATATATGGAGCCCAAACATCTGGTGCGTGTTTCAGAAGGTCCCCAGGAATTTTGTCTGGGCCAGGCGCTTTTGCTGACTTTAAACTATCTATAGCTATCCTGGTGTCCTCCAAACTAAATTCAAGGTATGTAGTATATACTTCTGTCGAGGATACCTCAGTGAGAGCTTCTAGGTCAGAGTCTAATACAACTGGTGCAGCATACACCGTGGAAAAGTGTTTGCACCATGTACCGGGATCCAAAAAATGGTCAGTAGTCACCATATTCGCTTTGTTTCCTTGTGCTAATAGGCTCCAAAATTTGGATTGTTCTCTAGCTTTTGCAGCTACAATGAGGTCACTCCAGCTAGCATCCTCCCAGTCCCTCATGGCATTCATTCTTGCTTTTTTATAATTAGATCTTTCAAATCTAATCTGGATTACATCTTTAGATTTTAAAGCAGCACGCAGTCTGCATTTGGCATTAGCACATTCCTTATTAAACCATAAATTCAAGGCTTCAGGTCTCAACCTTGGTTTATCATTGTTCTTCGAGATCTTAGTTAATTGTGTTTTTATGATCTCAGACATTTTTAAATGGATTTGGGTGAACTGTCTAGTTCCCGGACATGATTCTACATAGTCCATTAGTAACTCACTAAAATTATTATATATATTAGTGAGAGGCTCAACCTGATCTAATATTGTTGGCCATTTAACAGTTCTCCGGTTATTGCTTACTATTGGAAACCTAACTTCTTCTCTTCCACTTGTTAGATTCTGTGAATGCTTAGCAAGCCAGCTCCCCTCTAAATCTAGGCATAATGGGAAATGATCACTTTCACATCTTTTATCAACCCTAAAGTCTTGAATTTGGTACCAGTGCGCTGTGCTTACCATCATGTAGTCTATGCAGGAGGTGGCATTTCCTCTAGTGAAAGTATTTGAGCGCTCAATATCAGAAGGAAACCGCCCATTGCATGCTCTTAACCCTCTTTCTATAGTAAACTGCAACACTTGTGTTGCAGACATAGAGCATGCCACCTTCTTATTTATTGCAAGCAGAGGAATTTCCCTAGCCTCGTCTTCCTTATGGAAGATCGTGTCCATTCCAATCATCGGTTCGTAGCAGCAATTAAAATCGCCGCCCACAAGAACTGCTCCATGCGGCTCAATACTGTCAAGCACTTCCTCAAGTTGGTGGATACCCGGTGCTTCATTTGTGCACCATCTTGGTCTTAGATATATGTTAAATAAATGTGTCAATGTTCCCTTGGAAGATCTTAACTTTAGTGCTAATATGTCCTTAGAGCTAGAATTCACTATCTCTATGATAGTGTTTAAAATGATTTTAACCCAGATAATCAACCCCCCCGACGATCTACCTTTCTTTGATGGAATGCCCCTATATAGAAAGTTCTATATCCAAGTTTATGTAGGGCTTGACCGCCCATGTTTCCTGAAATAAACACAGGTCAAAGGTGTTAACATAGGCCTGCCAGTCGGGATCAGGAAGTTTATGGCGAAGCCCCGCAACATTCCAGGACAGTAACTTTAACGATTTTGGAACTAAATCAGGAGATAACCTGTCTGAAGTTCTATTTAGGGAATTCAATCTATTATTATCAACATTCATTGAAGGTGTTAACAAGTCTTGTTAATAGTTCTTACACAACTCTACATCATGTAGAACAGGGGAATCTTGCTCTGGGCTCAGAAGTCTCAAATTTATATCATTGCATAAGTTGCCCTTTGATGGAACCCCTTTAGGCCATACGTATAGTCAGTCAATGGATTCTAAGCTCTGTGTCCCTTCCGTTGATGTTAGAGGACAATTTTCCCCCACTACTGGTGTTTTTGTTAATCTAAAATTAATTTTTGTATCAAAAAGTGAATGTGACCTTAAATTCATAGTTATTAAATTATCTACAATAGTTTTAGTGCAGAAAGTTAATTGTATGTCATCCAGGTTCCTGGATTCTTGTCTGAAGCGTTCTGCTTTTAAGATATCGGATCTAATTATAGAGTGGCATTGACGTTTATTTCTAATCCAGTGGGTAACTTTGTTTATTAGGGACTCCTCATCCTCTCTAGCTTCGTTGCTTAAACTTGGGACGTTTGTAAGGAAAATGCTATAAGTGTTTTCCCTAGAGTTCCTTGTATCTTGCGATGAAGAGGAAGATTCCCTTTGACATTGGCTATGACTACCTCCAGGCCCCCGATCTACACTGAACGTCTGGCGCAACCCTTCCTGTCCTCTAGAAATTGGGCCACTGTGTACATTAGTCTTAAAAGAATTGCTGTTAGATGCCCCTGGTCCCAAGGACCGGGGCATTCTGAGCCGGGTATCCAGACCGCGGTATTGGTTGTAGTTATTAACAGGTGGGGGTTGACGAGAGTTATTACAGGCAGGAGAGTTCCTATTGTTGACCGCAACCATTGTGGCCGAGCTATGAAGTGAACTAGGCGGACGCATATCCATTTCCCCTGATATCTGATTACAGGGAACTTGCCCCATTGTACATTTGCTGTTCCCTTGATTTTTGTATACAGTAGGTGTAGATCGTTGTGAGCGATGACCAGCTATTTCCTTAAGGGTTTTTATCTCGCTATGTATGATATCTAGTCTCTGATGTAAGTTTACTATGAGAACATAGATGTCTGCACTCTCAGTCTGGGTCTCAGTGTCCCTAGTACTGGTTTTCATATGGGGAACATCATGAGTTTGTATTACCTGATCTTCCTCATGCCAGGTTTCTAGCAGCGAATATCTATTGGAGCATGGTATTGTCGGGACCTCGTGGTTCAGTGGACTAACTTGATCGAGCGTCTCAATCCCCCGCAAGCTGATGGTAGGGCTGCCCATCTTGTCCTGGCTTAGCATCGGGGGGATGATAAAGTATATGTGTTATTCTCACTGTTAGCACCATGAACTATAACAGGGTCAATTCTAGACCTGGCAGTAATTGACTTACTCTTTTTGTTGTAGTAAGAAGATATCTTTCTGGTACCATTAGATGATAAATCCCTCCCGCCTGCTAATATTGTTTCCACTTCTTCTATTAAGTCATCTATTGCTGTTAGGGTACAATTGTCAGCTGCTGACTTAGCTGACTTACTGAGATTTGCTAACTTCTTCTTTCCTGTTGCGGCCTCTACTGCCTTTCTCTTGCCCATTGTCACTGCAGTCTACCTCTAAGATCACAGATAATCTCCACCTCCAATTATACTCCTTAATCAATAAACCTTTATTAGGAGTATACACTCTTACGTTAGACTCACCTATAAGACCTGGACCAAAAATACATTTGGCAAAACCCCCCAGCAATATTCAAATATTAATGTCAAGACGTTTTCTGTATAGTCAAAGCATTTAAATTAAAACAGTAGTCCAATGGTGCTGTCCATCCAGTTGGTACCCCAGATAATGACAACCCCTGGACCAGTTGCTAAACTCAGGGGAATCTTCAAAACTGAGCCAATTGACACTTAAAGTTTAAACGAAAAAGTACTGTGTGCCTAACTTCAAAGTTTGCAATTGCAAAAAGGCTCAAATAAAATAAAAAGGGCACATATAACTTACAAAATGTAGAGTTGATTGGGTAGAAAGTGTATTGCACAGAAAATATCTGCCTCCCTAAATGGACCCTTTGCATCGCTGAGTAGGTGATGGGCAATATTAAACTAAATTGGATAAGACAAAACCTGTGCTGTGCCCTAGGTACCATTTATTTTCAGATAAGCTTCCATTTCAGTTGTGGTAGAAAGCAGTTTGTAGTCTCTGACCGAAGTCGTTGATGTCTCCAATTGCTCTCTAGTGGCATGTTTTGGTTTAGAAAAAGGCTTTTTATATTCTTTTTAGTTGATGATATAATGCAGTCGGGCTATCAAAAATGTTTGCATTGCCTAGCTTGGAACATTGTTCTCTAATGTGATATAGCCAAGGTATCTGTAAGGCTCAGTCATGTTTGAGGCAGTCAGAGATTACACAACAGTTAAAGCTAGTTTCCTGCTTTGCTCAGATAGAACCCCAAAGCATCAATGGGCACAAATTGATGTAGTATTCCAGATAAGGAAGACCAAGCTTAAAGTGACATATACATGTTTCACAGTTAGCAGGGACCATTAAGAGCCTTTTCAAGAAAGTATTCTCAACCTTCTACATGCAGGACAGGTTAGCTATTCCTCAAATACCTGCACCATAGGTTAGCACAGAAATGTAATTGACTTTATATATAGTGATAATTTCTTCCAGTGGTTAAGAAACAAGCTTTGTGGGCAAACAGAATACTGCCTCACAAGATTGCTCAAATTGCAACCTTCTAACCTTCAGAAGATGACACCAATTGCAATAAACATCAAAAGGGACCCCTTGTTAAGTAAAAGTGGGTGATCTCTGCCCTATGGACTGTTTGTGCTCATGATTTGGTGCTCTTTTGTCCACTTACCATAACAAAAGACTTAGGACCTGTTTTGGATCTTGGTGGGCGGGTTACTCCATCACAACGGTGACTGATATCCCGTCTGCCGAAATATAAATCCCATTATATCCTATTAGGTCTAAATCAGGCCCTTAGACTCATCATTAAATCTAGTATTTCAATAATTAGGTAAATGAGTCTAAAAGCTTCTGCAAGCCATTAGCTGTTCTCGACATGTTAACCGCGTCATCTGTGTATAGCAGGACGGGGACAAATTGAGCACCCAATTGCAGTGTGCCAGCTCCGGACAAAGCCAATAGATCTCGATAGGCGAAACCTATTGGCTTTGCCAATGTTATATTATGTTATGTTATGTCGATTTATATAGCGCAACTAATCACCTGTGAGGGTATTCAGGCACTGGAGCAGGTTTGTTGGCATACGACTAAAGGTGTTGGGTGTCCGTCCTGCAGAGTTAGTCGAACAGCCAGGTCTTCAGCTTCTTGCAGAATTCAAAAAGTGAGGAGGAGGCCCTGATGTGTTGACAGAGGTTGTTCCAGGTCTTGGGGGCAATGTAGGAGAATGAATTCTCAACCTCCTTTTCTGCTTTTGTGTATGCAGGGGGAATGTGGGTGTGGGAGTGAGGCTGAGCAGAGGTGTCTGGTGGGTTGGTGAAAGTGAAGGCAGTTATTCAGGTATGTTGGTCCAATGTTGTGCAGTGCCTTGTATACATACGTGGGGAGTTTGAACTGACTGAGTTTGTTGATGGGGATCCAGTGGAGCTCTCTGAGGTGTGGTGAGATGTGGATGCATAGTGGGAGGCCAAGGATGAGTCTCGCTGCGGCATCCTAGATGGTTTGAAGTCAGTGGAGAAGATGGTTGCAGATCCTGGCGTAGAGTGCGTTGCTATAGTCCGATGAAGGCTTGCGTGATGGTGAGTCTGGTGTTCAGGGGAAGCCATTCGGAGATCTTGCAGAGCATGCGGAGAATATGCAAGCAGGAGGAGCTGACTGCATTTACTTGTGGTGTCATGGTGAGCTTGTCGGCCAGAATGATTCCTAAGGTTCTGGTGTGGTTGGTTGGTGTGTGTCCAAACTCTGAATACACCAGGTAGAGTCCCAAGGAGAGTTCTTGTTCATGAAGATCAGCCCTTTCGTCTTGTCGGAGTTGAGTTTCAGGCAGTTAGTATAATTGTTTTCTTTTTCCCTGATCGGCGTACATGATTTTAAGATAGCGGCTTCCACAGCGACTGCCTCAAGACCATTGTTGCTAAGTAACCGGCTGAAACAGGAAGGTTCAGTTGGTTACTAACTCCACGCAATTTCCTTGTGGGATAGACAGTACTTATATGAACAATAACGCTTTGTTTTTGGGTTTCTAAACCATAATGTAGGAATCCTCAAACAAAGAAGTAGCAGGGCCTTCCATTGTGGTCTCATCTATGTCATACTTGCATCAAACGATTGAGGCTGCAGTTGAGGTGGTGTTTAAAGCTAGAGACAGGGCGTCTCTTCCTCCTCCTAAAGTGCCCAGAATACAAGAGAACATCCTGATCCAGAGGCCGAGCCTTAGAATGAGGAAGGAGGGGTCATTTACCTCAGAGCACAGAGCTTACAGAAATTCTCCATCATTTGTTGGAGAATCTGAATTTTTTCACCTCACATTCCATCAGGGTAAAAGCAGAATTGTTTTATGCAATATCAGCATTTGAAACCTGAAGGTATTCTTTTGCATAGTGCAATTTGCAGCATTCTTTCCCCATGAATGAAAGGAGATAGATTTAGGTGGCTTTCCCTTAATTCTTATCTAGAAGCTATCCGTTGGATACATTTGTTGATGAGTTCCGAGTGGTGGTAAAGTGGATAACCTTATGGTCGGTCTTTCATGTCAAGACACTATCATTTCTGAAGATGCATTTCCTCCACACCCATGTACAAAAAAGGTCGAAATTGCCTTAAACGATCCCATGCGTCTTCCAGTTTTTCATTCAGAGCAAATGCCTACACGATTTACACAGTCCAGCCTCTTCGTAAAGATTTTCAGACCTTGGTGGAGCTCATGAACGAAGGTTCAGACTGTTCAGCAATCCTGAGTTGTCGTGGAACAACAGGTCTGATTTGTGTCAGATAGTTTCTTCGATAATTTATGTGCCTAAGCATCAGCTTCGGAAGCAGCAATAGTAGCACAGAGTCGTATGTGGAAGCACATCTGAAAAGTGGATGCAGCACAAAAATCAATCCCAATGAAACTGCTGTTTGATGGATCCAAGCTCGAGGACAACAGCTTGAGGACATGGTGAAAAAATGTGTTGAGAACAAGAAGCTAAGACCACCTGTCCAATCATTTTTACGTGGAAGAGGTTTTGGTTAAAAAAGGCTTTTACTCCAGGATTTTCAAACGGTAGCTCTCAGCCGTTTGGTGATAGGGGTCATGGCCGGGGGCCCCAATTACCGACATATCCCTACCACCTACTAACACCCAAACTCCTGCACCTCCAAAAGAATGTCTACTCTGAAGTAATTTCTGTCAGAGGTCGCTTTTTGCTGTTTCAGGATGTTTGGGATAGAACTGTGCCAGATGTATGGGCTCTGGACGTGGTCTTGGGAAGATATCAAATAGAATTTTCAGAAACCTTAGTCTTTCACTTTTATCAGACTCTTCTCCCACAGGATCTTTCTGATGGGGATCCAGTTACTGCTGCAGAAATCAGCCATAATTTCAATACCTTTGGGCAAATAGTTTCAGGGTTTCTACTCCAGTCTCTTCTTTGCGCACAAAACTTCAGGGGACTCTCGTCCCATCCTGGACTTCAGGGGAGTGAATTGTTTTGTGGTGCATCGAGCTTTCAAAATGATAACTTTACTCAAGTAAGAGGATTATTCGACATCCGTCGACATGCTGCATTATTACCTGAAAGTGCTGATTCATTCAAGCATCAAAAATTCCTTAGATTCGTGGTGATGGGTCAGCACTATCAATTTTGAGCCCTTCCCTTTGGTCTGGCCTTAGCGCCAAGGTTTTTTTTACAAAGCTTTTGGCCATATTGGTGAGTATCCTGCATGCTAGAGGAATTTGTGTATATTCCTATCTTGATGACTGGCTAATTGCATCTTCTCTTCCTAAGACGAAGGAAGATGTCCATTGGGTATTCAGTCTGCTCCAGGATTACATTCCCTCCATTTCATTGGAGCCAGTTTCCATATAGATTAAGGGGATGTCTTTCTCACTACCCAGAGGAAGTAGCAATTCATGTCTCACCTTTCCTTCTTCTGAGGTCTGAAGTCCCAGCAAGACTTTGGCTAAGCAGCCAGGGAAAGATGGTTTCAACTATTTCAACCCTTCCATGGAGCCGTCTTGACCTTTACCCCATTGTGCACCATATCCTTCAACACTGGGCGCCACTATCCCAGTATTACGAGGCTTCAATTCCAAAGCCCCTCCTTTTGCAACAATCTCTACAGATGCCAGCAAAGTGGGTTGGGGGCAGCCCTGGAAACCTCCTGGTTGCAGAGATGATGGAGCAATCAGGAGATCTTCACCTCCTCCAACTGGAAGGAGTTGGTTGTGGTTCGTGCAGCATTATTTAATTTCCTTCTCCTGATCCAGAACCAGGTGGTCGGTGTGCAGACCGACAACCAGGTATCGAGTGTAACGACCCGTATTTCAACAGCTCCTCAGGACTGGAATGACGTGCTAAGGTTCCACCTCCTGACCTCCCCAACTCCGTGGGTATATATACATGCACGGAATAGTGAAGTGATCAAGCGAGGGATAAGGGATAGGAAGGGTACAGCAGGGAATAGAACCTGTGAAGACAGAAAGACACAATATGAAAACAGACACCCTGCAATTCTACTCTCATTAAATGTCTCACTAAGGATACAAAAAATATATACTTGGAATATATAGCAGGTATTTCTCAGTAAAGGTGAAACCCTGAGTTAAACCATCAGTGTATGGTTCCCAGCACATACCTATCAAGACAAGGGTAAAAAGATTATCAGCCTTCTTATGTATGACACACATGCAAACCTAAGCAGTCATATCACCATAACATCGCTCATACATACCCCATGAAAATGTAAAGAAAAACAAAGAATGTCAAAGGAAAAATATGAGACAGTGATCCTATGGAAATTGCTTTCAGCAGTACATTCCAAACACCATGTAGCAATATCCCCTGAATAGTTAAGTTCGTGCTCCTTGCACGTCTTCACGTTCACAATGAACGCCAATCCATCCGGAAAGCAATAACAACTTAAAGCTCTTAAACCCAGTCCCGGTTATTTTAGCATAAGACAATTCTTCTTGCCCTACGACAACAAACAACTGAAGAACAAAGTACTGTTACTGAGAAGCAGCGCTTCTCTTCTGTAGACGGGTTGCAATCCCGTGAACCCCCGTGCCAAACACAGAAACTAAAGTACCTGAGGTCTTTATCCTCTGAACGATGGAAAAAAGTTGGGAACAGCTTAGACTCCTGTCCCAGCGTGAGTGTACACAGATGCCTGTTACACTCCGACAATCCAAACTCCGATGCGCCAAACCTCCTTCTCCAACCACTCCAAACACGAACACCAGTAAACGAGAATTACGCATGCCAGCCGACGTGCGCGACGTCCTCAAATACCCATGAGCCTCGACCTACGGCCTCATGGGATTTGTAGTTCCTGGTAGCGATTCTTGCTTTGAACGTGGCAGGCGCCGAGGCCGACCGTGCCTGACATTATGTCCCTCTCCCAAGCGCCTACTTTGCTCCAGGCTTGGCAGGATGAGACGCATGAAAGGCTCGGATCGCCCTTGGGGCATGAATGTTAGTTACAGGCTCCCATGAATCGTCCTCAGCCGTATACCCCTTCCAGGAGACCAGATACCACAACTTGCTTCCCCTGAATTTAGAATCCAAAATACGCTTAACCTCATACTCCAACTGCCCATCACGCAGTATAGGTGGAGCAGCTCTCCTCCGCACCCCCTTCGCTGGCTTCAATAAACTGCAGTGAAAAACAGGATGTATACGAATGTGAACAGGTAACCGAAGTTTGTAAGCCACAGGATTAACTTGCTTGATTACAGCATACGGGCCTATAAACCTGGGATGAAATATACTACGCACTCTAAACCGTATGTTTTTAGTGGACAGCCATACTTTATCACCCGGTTGGTAACAGGGTCCATCTCTTCGATGTCGATCAGCCCATTTCTTGTACTGCAATTTGGCTTTATTCAATTGCACCTGGCCTTGCGTATGAATGCGGTGTATCTCCTGAATACGTTTTTTCACAGTTGGTTGTTCATCAAGGTCTCGAGGCAAGGCTATAGGAAGGATTTGAGCGTTGTACCCATGATTAGCGTAGAATGGGGAAACCCCGGTGGATGAATGCCATGCGTTATTATAGGCCACTTCGGCCAACCACAACATCGAGACCCAAGATTCCTCAGCTTCCTTGGCATAACAACATAAATACTTTTTCAGCGTCTGATTTAGCCTCTCTGTCTGTCCGTCAGTTTGGGGATGGAAACTAGTGGACAGAGCCGGTGTAACCTGTAATGCCTTGCACCACATTCTCCAAAAACGAGCAATAAACTGGGGTCCACGGTCTGAAACAATGACTTCCGGTAGTCCATGGAGACGCACCACATTTTCAAGCAACAACTGTGCCGTCTGGCCTGCTGTGGGGAGGTTGGAACAAGGAATAAAATGCCCCATTTTGGTAAGGCTATCCACTACGACCAATATGGCTGTGTTGCCGTGGTTGTTTGGCAGTCATGTGACAAAATCCAGACTTATGTTTTGCCATGGTTGCTTGGGTGTTGGCATAGGCACTAACATTCCTTTGGCTTTCGTGGGCTCTCCCTTGGATCTGGCACAAACTTCACATTCAGATACCCAGGTCACAATATCTTTGGATAATGTATTCCACCAAAACGATCTTTGTACCAATTGTTTGGTCTTTGTTACTCCCTGATGACCGGCTAGAACAGAATCGAAAGCTTTGCGTTGGATTGCAACTGAAGGGAGATACAGTTTTCGATTATGAAAGGGCAATCCTTGTTTGAGGATTCTGCATTCATGTGTTCCTACCCACTCTTCCCATGTTTCAGAGGGGTGTGCTTTTTTTACTTCCTCCAGAAAGTTGTCAACAGTTACTGCACATATCACCTTAGTAGATGGAATGATAGCCTCGTTGAGCACCTTCATTTGGCAGCTGTCAATACCCAACCTAGATAAAGTGTCTGCCTCTCTATTTTCGCTTCCTGGCCGGAAGGTAATGACGAAATTATCCTCGACAAAGAAAAGCATCCACCTCATCTGACGCTGTGACAGCTGTCTAGCTGTTTTCATGTACTGCAAGTTTCTGTGATCTGTGTATACAGTTACTGGATTCTGTGATCCCCATAAGTAGTGCCTCCATTCCGAAAAAGCCTGTTTTATCGCGAGCAACTCTTTATCAGCGATAGTGTAATTTAGTTCTGCAGCATTCAGTTTTTTAGACATATAGGCCACTGGATGTAATTGTCCCATTTGCTGATCTCTTTGTGAGAGCACCGCCCCTACAGCGACATCTGAAGCATCTGCTTCCACTATAAAGGGGTTTTCAGGTTGAGGGTTCCTCAAAACAGGGGCGGAAGTAAAGGCCTTTTTTAATTGAACGAATGCGTCCGTAGCATCGCTAGTCCATACAAACGGCTCCCCTTTTCTCAGGAGTCTTGTGATCGGGGCTACTACATGTGAAAAGTGTAGAATGAATCTACGGTAGTAGTTAGCGAAGCCCAAGAAACTTTGTACATCATGCACATTTTGCGGGACCGGCCATTCCAAAACCGCTTTCACCTTCCTCTCAGTCATGCTGAGCCCAACTGGCCAGAACATTACTCCCAAAAATTCTACCTCGCACACGTGGAAGTGACACTTACTTAGTTTACAAAATAAGTGGTGTTCTCTCAATTTCTGTAGCACCAACAGAACATGGTGCTCATGTACCTTGTCGTTCTCAGAATAGACCAAAATGTCGTCTATATAGACCACCACAAAAGAATCCACATATTATTTCAACACGTCGTTCAGAAAGTACTGGAATGCCGCCGGGGCATTCCATAACCCGAACGGCATAACAGTATATTCATACAGGCCATAACGAGCTTTAAATGTGGTCTTTCATTCATCCCCCTCTCGTATCCTAACCAAGTGATAAGCACCTCTTAAATCCAGTTTGGTATACACTGTGGCGTCCTTCACTTGGTCCAATAGTACAGACACTAGGGGGAGAGGAGACCTGTTTCGAACGGTGTTTTTATTCAACATGCGGTAATCTATACACGTTCTCTGATCTCCATTAGCTTTAGAGATAAAAAAAAGTGGAGAGGCCGCAGGAGAACGTGATGGACGTTTAAACCCAATATCTAGGTAGTGATCTAAGTATTCCCGAAGGTGCTTGGTTTCTGTTACTGACAGTGCATACACCCTACAAGAGGGTATTGTGGCCCCTGCTATAATGACAATCTGACAATCATATATTCTATGCGGCGGAAGCTCTTCAGCCTGTGACTCACTGAACACATCTTGATAGTGCTGATAAATGGATGGTAATACCACCTCTTTTTCTGCAGCAGTGGCTATACAGAAGGAATGGGCCAAGGCAGCTGCCTGTGATGGTCAACTCTGGAAGCAACGTGTTCGGCACTCATCAGATAGAAAGTGCACTGTTTTAGTTTTCCAATCTATGTTGGGGTTGTGATGCCATAGCCATGGCATACCCAAAATGATCTCATATTGAGGAGCTACTATGATGTTCAATGAGAGGGACTTAACATGAAGACGTATACCGTCCGGTACCGACAGTTCCAACACTTCTGTCTGTTCTGTCACTGGCCCAGATTTCAAAGGTTTTCCGTCAACAGCCAATACCCTCTCCGGAATTCCTCTGGGAACACGAGTCAGTGATAGTTTCTGCACTAATCCTTCGTCTATAAAGTTACCCGTGGCCCCAGAATCAATCATCACCGGATGAGAGGAGTCTAGAACCTTTAACTCCATCTGAAGCACAATATGGGACTATGTATCTCTAACTTCAGATACGAATAAAGAAGGTACTTTCCATTCTTTGTCTGACACATCCAAAGCTATAGGTATATGCTCTGTAGCTTCCTGATCCTCTTGGAGTACTGTGATCGCAACCTTTTTACCAGCGAAAAGGTCTTAGAGGTTTTGGGTTTTGTAGGACATTCACGTACGAAGTGCCCTTTTTTACCACAGTACATACATTGCCCATTAACCCTACGAGCATCTCTTTCTTCTTTAGAAAGAGGGGATCTAATGGCCCCCACTTCCATCGGCTCTACAGCGGACTCCTGATCTACCACCGGCTTTCTAAACCCCCGATCATATCTGGTATTAACTCTCTCTCCCTTTCTTTCTGATAGTCGATGATCTAACCGAAGGGTGAGATTCATCAAATCAGTGCAGTTGGTGGGTTCTGGATCTATTTGTGCGAGCACGTCTTTCATCTCATCTCGCAACCCCTGATAATACAAGGACATTCTTTTTTCTTCAGGCCATGCTCTCTCCGCCACTAAACTATTGAAAGCAGTTAAGTAAGTTACCAAGTCCTTCTTTCCCTGTCTTATTTCCAATAGTTCTTTGTCCGCACTGAAGGTAGTAGCTCTTCTATCGAATACCCTTTCTAACTCTCTACGAAAAGCCTCCCAATCTGACAGAATTGGGTCATCGTGTTTAACTAGGGGCACTGCCCAGTTTGCTGCATCCCCTATCAAATAAGATATGGCAAAAGCCACTCTTGAATGGTTATTAGGGAACGAGGAGGGCTTACAAGAAAAATGCAGCATCACCTGCGTCAAAAATGTCTGAATCTTGTGAGAATCACCTGAAAACCTTTCTGGAGTAGCTAAGGGAATGGGTGGTGGAACATGTACCTGTATGTGTGACGAGGAAGGGTTTATGTCAAAAGGATTGCGTGTCTGTTGATCTAGTCTGTCTCTAAGAGCGGCAGTTTCCGCATTGGATGTGGCTAGCTCCTGCTGAACTAATACCAAAGCCTGCAAAACATCCTCTAATGTGGCCATCCTTAACACTACGTTCCAGCCGGGAGTAGCTAACTTTCGTGGGTGCGTAATTCTGTAACGACCCGTATTTCAACAGCTCCTCAGGACTGGAACGACGTGCTAAGGTTCCACCTCCTGACCACCCCAACTCCGTGGGTATATATACATACACGGAATAGTGAAGTGATCAAGCGAGGGATAAGGGATAGGAAGGGTACAGCAGGGAATAGAACCTGTGAAGACAGAAAGACACGATATGAAAACAGACACCCTACAATTCTACTCTCATTAAATGTCTCACTAAGGATACAAAAAATATATACCTGGAATATATAGCAGGTATTTCTCAGTAAAGGTGAAACCCTGAGTTAAACCATCAGTGTATGGTTCCCAGCACATACCTATCAAGACAAGGATAAAAAGATTATCAGCCTTCTTATGTATGACACACATGCAAACCTAAGCAGTCATATCACCATAACATCGCTCATACATACCCCATGAAAATGTAAAGAAAAACAAAGAATGTCAAAGGAAAAATATGAAACGGTGATCCTATGGAAATTGCTTTCAGCAGTACATTCCAAACACCATGTAGCAATATCCCCTGAATAGTTAAGTTCGTGCTCCTTGCACGTCATCACGTTCACAATGAACCCCAATCCATCCGGAAAGCAATAACAACTTAAAGCTCTTAAACCCAGTCCCGGTTATTTTAGCATAAGACAATTCTTCTTGCCCTACGACAACAAACAACTGAAGAACAAAGTACTGTACTGAGAAGCAGCGCTTCTCTTCTGTAGACGGGTTGCAATCCCGTGAACCCCCATGCCAAACACAGAAACTAAAGTACCTGAGGTCTTTATCCCCTGAACGATGGAAAAAAGTTGGGAACAGCTTAGACTCCTGTCCCAGCGTGAGTGTACACAGATCCCTGTTACACTCCGACAATCCAAACTCCGATGCGCCAAACCTCCTTCTCCAACCACTCCAAACACGAACACCAGGAAACGAGAATTACGCACGCCAGCCGACGTGCGCGACGTCCTCAAAAACCCATGAGCCTCGACCTACGGCCTAATGGGATTTGTAGTCCCTGGTAGCGATTCTTGCTCTGAACGTGGCAGTCGCCGAGGCCGACCGTGCCTGACATCGAGAGCTTACATCAACCTCACGAGGGGATGCAACCAACCCTCTTGCTCCTTTTCCGGGACATAGGTCTGTAGGCAAAGCAGAGTCTCTTCTCTCTCATGGCAGTTTATCTTCCAGTTTTCCTCATCGGTTCCCCTTTGCCTCTCCCCTCAGACATTTCAGGAGATCATTCAGAGATTCTGTCCACCTTGGCTGGATCTCTTTGCCACAGAGTCCAACTCCCTGTTGTTGAACGTCTACCCTCTAGTTACTTGTACCTCAGTTCAGGCGATAAAGTTCCATCAGTTCCTTGATCTCAAGGGCTCTTTTACTGCATTGCATCTTTTCCTCTGATATCCCAGGTGTTGAAAAAATTCAGGAAGATCACACCAAGGTTCTGTTAGTTGTTCCAAGATGGTACAGGAAGCTATGGTTCCCCCCTCCTGCTGTAGACAGTGGTCCAACCCTGCAGGTGGCTTGTGGTTCATCCATCCTTACTCAGCCTTCCAGTCCTACCCTAAGTCTTATACCTGTCACTGGTGCACTTTTGACATCTGGTGCCAGAGCAAGGATCTCTTAGGGGGTGGTTTCTACCTAGGCGTATCAGCGCCTACCATTAGATCCCAGTGAGCAGCAACACAGGCTTTCAGGGGAGAAAGTGACTCGCTTGTTGCTCCTCTTGCATCTAGATTATTCAGGAGTTTCTTTCTACAATTACTGGTGATAGACTCTCTTCTCTACTTGGGATTTATCTTTGTTTTTCTGAGCTTTGCAGGGTCTGCCCATTGAGCCGTTTGGATCTGCGGAAATCAAAAACTGTACATCCAAGGTGGTTTTCTTGGTAGCTATCTGCTCAGGAAGAAGGGTTGGGGAAATCGAAGCATTAATTTCCGTTTCTCTAATAGTCCGTTTATATCAGATAAAGTAGCCCTCGACCAGAGCCTCCTCCTTCTCAAGATTTTTTCTTTGTTTCGTTGCTCTGAAACCATTATTCTACCTGTTTTCTATCCAAATACTTCCTTGCCTGAAGAAGCAGGTTTCAGCATTAGACGTATATAGAGCCTTATCCATTTACCTGGATAGAACAGCCCAATTTTGGAAGACAGATTCTCTTTTTGTTACCTTTGGCCTCTCAAATAGGGGCAATCGTTCAACCTCTTCGACCATTTCCAGATGATTAAAGTCAACCATAGTAAAATGCGTTGAAATTTCAAGCTGCGATCTTCCCAATCAGGTTAGGGGAGATCGATTCAGGGTATGTCAACCTCATGGGCCTTTTTTAAAGAGGCTTCCCTCAGAGATACCTGTTCTGCTGCTACATGGAAGTCTCCGCATACATTCTCATCACATTATCACCTGCAGTTGGGTGGAGGTTTTACAGCAGACTTGGGAGCTCATGCTTTATCTTCTGTACATGATTAATGATGTTAAAAAAATAGGTTGAAGTGATAACAATTCGGATTATTAACACAGCTGTTGCAATTTATCTGTGTACTTTGTGTTTATCATCTTGGAAATCTAAAATAATCAGTCTTTTTTACTTGGGTATTATCTTAGTATTTAAGGACGATTCGAGAAGGAAGGACGAGAAGGTAATGACCAAGTTACTCAACCCTAATTTTCATTACTCCAAAACCAGGTGTTCCTCGATACAGTCCTGAATCCTGGACCCCCGAGGCTAAGGGATTGACATTTTTTTTCCTTTTTTCTTGTTTTAAGCCTTGATATACAATGAGAAGTGTGCGTATGAGTTCCTCCCTTTTAAGGCAATCCTGGGTGTAGGCAGCCGTATTGTGGGAGCTATTTTTGGTTGGCTAGGGCATAAGCTACTGTGGGACAGGGAATTGCTCAGTATGTAAGGGCTGTATTGAAGAAGAACTGGACTCAGAGTATTGAAGATTACCGGTAAGCAACCGAGTCATTAACCTTAACGAGTCCATTAAAGCATTGTATTAAGCACGTGCTATTAAGGATGTGAGCGTCGTGAAAGGCAATAACAAGCAGGCTTTTCACTTCCCTTGCCAACCATTGTTTTTATAATGCTGGACATTTTACAAGTATATACTCATCAAATTAAAGGGACTTTAAGGAAAAGCAATATTGTAAGAGTGTCCAATACTCGTTTTCCAACTTTGTAAGCTTTTATGTGATTTAGGAGCCCGTGCCTTTTTGTCCTTCTTTGTTTTCATTCCAGTGATTGTTGGGCTTCTTTTCGATATTAGCCCCGGCAATACTCATATTCACACTATCCACGACTGCGCTGCATGAGCAATATCTTGCACAGGCCACTGGAGTTATCCTGCTTGATCCACTCCATGCACCCCCTCACGCTCCCGACCCTTCCCAAGCATTGCTTAATTTGAGCCGGTGGTTTCCGGTGCTCAGCACCGGCACTTAATCAGCAACACCGGCGCTTTTTCATGAGCACCAGTTAAGGACACATTAATTTATGGGGCGATTTGCCCAGAATCACAGGATGTTGAACCTGAGGTTCGGCAGCTCTGGCCATTACGCCACACCCTCTCCCCACTTTCATGATTTGTAGTTGGTTCTGTTTTAGGCCGCGCTAACAGGAGAAATAGATCTCCTGACGAGAGCCCCGGCACTTATGTTTTTTACAAATTAACCACTGTTCCCAAGGCATTCTGTCATGGCCGCTCCATTCTCCCTCCTCAAAAGACACCAGACGTACTGAATGGGAATAAAGTCACCATGGAGCCAAAATGACCAGATGAGCGATTTAGGAATATTAACCTCTTATGCCTTCAACAGAGTCCGTGAGCTGGGACAAGGAGTCTTGGGTTCAGCACCTAAAATTAGTGGAACTTGGAAGATGCTGGCCCTGCTTCCTTCCTTCAGTTGAGCTCCCATGTCTCCATGCATCTATCCCCTTCAGCTCTAATGGAGTGGAAAAGTGCTAGTTGTCGATCACCAACAAATAAAATAATATTTCACCTCTCACTTTTTAAGTGGTCAGCAGCCAGGGGTGTGGCTATCAATGATGCAGTGACACAGGAGTCTATGGCCTTAGGGGCATGGGTGGATAAGAGGTGTTTCACTGTACGATTCAGACTCTGACCACATTGCGCAATCTCCTCACCGCTTCCAACCTGCCAAATACGTCATGTCTTTGTCAAGGCATATCCGACCTAAAGAGTACATGTACAACTCTAGAGCAAAATATTTATCATTATTTCAGAGGCTTAAATATATTCAAACGTTCTTAAAGTAGAAATAATAAATTCATCTTTAATTTAAATTGAATGTACTCGTGTTTTGCTAACACATTATTATTTTATTTATGTAATCAAATGAATTATGCATTTAATTAGTTATGAAACTAAATGAGGGAGGAGATCAATGACGCCATGGCTATCAAACCGGAGCTGAGTGCTTTCTATATCTGTTTCTGTAACACTGATAAAGCACAAAGGAATCAACACAAGATCCTTGATACAGTAAGAGTCGTGGGTAAGACACAAGAGTGCCATGTGCAATAGTAATATTTTTTCACAAGTTTAAATTCACTTTCTGAATTCACAATTGGTTTTGCACTTGTAAAATTGTTTACTGACACAAAGAATTTAATGTGAATAAATCTGATTGTAGAGGTGGAATGTTTGCACCCTAGGACTGGAATGACCTGGGAGTTGATCCATACTCACAAATGTACACGTTTGTGCACAAACTCCTAAGTCCTTCCCGCCGAGGAAAAGGTCCGAGGGCAGAAGTAAATCCATTTCAGGGTCAGCACTCTACCAGAGGTGGCTGTCATCATGCAATTGATGTCCTCAACAGGCAGAAATGAACACCATTATGCCAGTCCTGCACTTTGAAATCACTAAGGGGTAACCGGTCCTATGGGGGGATGTCGGCCTAATAGGCTACGGAAGGTGTTGATAGAGGAGAAAATGGAAAGTAACTCATCTCAAGTAGATAAGTATCAGGTTGGATAGAATGGCTAACAGGGAAATTCCTCGAATTTGAAGAGTTGCCCTCACACACCTGTTAAGGTGTCATACTTCATCATAGGGCGTTTTTGCTCCTCGTAGGGTTGGCGCTGCAGTCCCCCACGGGCCCCGCGAGAGGGCTCTTTAGCAGAGATCTTTTTAGAGGAATGCCGTACTGGTGAGTGCGGGTGTGTGGGGTTAGTGTGAAGGTGAGTTAAAAATATCGTAACGGTACCCCTAATAGTGTTTATTCTTGGATCCGTTCGGTATGGTTAAAAGCAAAAAAGAAAATATCAGACCTTCCACCAATGAGGAGGGTTAGTTCAGTTTACGAAAAGTGAGTGGGTCATGGGGTCGACATGTTTCACGCCTTAGTGCTCCATACTGGATCTTTGGCGTTTCTTCAGGAGTGACAGAAAAATGTGAAATGTGTATACAAAAACAGGGGTCAAAGGAAGATATACACCCTGTTACATGAACCTTAGTCAGGTTCCTGGCTGTGTTGTCATGGAACAGTCATTCAAAACCACTTCAAGGTATTTATCCAACCCCAATCAGTGCGCGGGGATGCCTAAACAGGGGGAAGCAGGCGTCTCTAAGGGTTTCATTGACCCTTGCAGGTGTGTAGCATTCGCACCTACCCACGTCAGCTGGCCGCCGGCGGTCCTGCACTTTACCAACGAAGGGCACCATCATGCCTTGAATGCCCACAATATTTATGTATTAATTTTTATAACACGAACTACAAAGCAAATTGCTTTCAGGCAGCATCCAAACTTGAATATTTCTGCAATGTTACTAATCAATATGTGATATCTTGGAGGGGCGCGAGCGCCATACAAGATGGGCACCGTACTTTAGATTTCCTGGTTGGCTCTGATGCATATCGGAGACCACAGCGCTATTTCTTCATGTAGCACTCCTTCAAGTCAGAATATCGATGTCAGAAGGCTTGCACCTTCCTTTTTGACCATTTTCTCCTCACCAGCACTCATCATAACTCTGTTTTCCTACACGAGGCACAGAGCGCATTGGAGGCCGCCGCCATTTTGATTTATTGTGAGTAAAATTTTTGTATTGTCACGTTGGATGCAGCCAATTTATTAGTCTACTCTGGTGAATGCCACATTGTCATCCCTCTCACAGTAAGCTGCTGGCTTTAGGAAGCATTGTACTTAACGCTTCACATGTTCCTGAGGTGAGTTGATTTTTACAACTCATAAAGTCTACTAATATTCTTCTCAGTGCCTCTATTATGTCAGCAGCCTTGTTAGACTTTCATCCTTCAACAAGGCAGGCACTATTCTGCAGAGCATTCATTTTTAGTGGTTTTCCGCTCCTATATACCAGTTAGATAACAAAGGATTCCTTCGTGGCTGGTTTGCCTCTACTTATTACTTTAACATTTCATCTTTTCAGTGGTTACATCGTATGCTAATCTGGATTTTTCACCAGGCTGTGTTACAGGACTTGAATTTGACTTTAGTACCTTTTTGAGAATTATAAAGTACCACTTGTTTTTGCTCTCATCCATTTTGGCCTCTGTATGGGTAGGTTCTTGAGACAAGAGGACAGAGTTTCATCTCACTCATCTCCTATTAAGAGTATTACACTTCCTATGAGCCGTCTGCGGGACCTTGTATCCAGGTCTTTATAAGCCCTCATGGAGTGTTCCAGTGATCTGGGGATGGCAAGTTCAACAGTTGTGACCGGTGCAATGCCAAAGAAATCTTTTGCTCCTGTGAAGAGACTTAAGAAAGACTCAGATTCTTCTTCCAAGTCACCTCCACCCTTCACCTTGGATGATGTAATGGAGGAAATACGAGCATTAAAGCCCTTTGTTGATGAAACTAATGCTTCGTTGCTACGCATTGAAGAGAAATGGTCCTCCCATGACCAACGCATTACTGCTGTGGAGCAGAGGATGTGATATGGAAGATTCTCTCCCAGTGGTCTCTCAGCTAACAAAGGAAATAGTGCTCCATAAATTGACTACAGAGGACCTGAAAAATCGAAACCGAAGAAACAATTTACGTCTTCACAGTATGCCGGAAAACTCAGAGGGGAACAACATGATTTGTTTTTTGCAACAGATCATCCCTAATATAGTTCATCTTCCTGACCACAGTCAGCTTAATATCCAGTGAGCTCATTGCCTTGGCCCCAAACCTTCTGGCATAACCGCCCGTCAAGGTATTAAAGCCATTATTATTTTGTTCTTGCAGCACACCGATCTGGTGCTCATCCTCTCTGTGGCTAAACAAGCAGGGGCACTCATGTAGTGTGGCCATAGGATCTTTTTTTGCAGGATGTCTACAACCCAATGGCCGCAAGGAGGAAATGTTTTCTTGAATTTCGTCCTCAACTAAAATCTATGCACATCAGATATGGTTTAGTTCATTCCTGTTTTTTTTTTAAAAATCAGGTATAAGGAAAAATCATACACCTTTGAGGACCCAGCTAAACTGCAGGACTTTCTTCGCCAACATCGTCTTGAGTATATGGAAATTAGTGCCACATCAAAAACATGACTGTTATTTTCACCTAGTTGTTCTTTTTTCTTGGTTAGCATATTGTTCTTTTTTATTTAGGTATTGCGTCTTCAAAATTTTGTGTAATTCATTTCTGTCTCATTGTCTTTCAGCCTCAAGTAATTCATGGTGTTTGTTTCCTGTCATAGTACGTTTCACCTCATTTATGTCTGTGCAGTTCCCACATTATTCTTCCTCTCGTAATCCATGGTAAGTTTATTGGTACATTTTTACCCATTTGTAGTTTCCTCCCTAAATATTGTTGTATATACGGCAGTCCTCACATGCTCGTACACCTTTTCTCAATGGATGTTTATTTATCTTGTCTTCTTATTGTTTGCTGCGATCCTCTGTGTTCGCCGGAGATGAGTCTGTTTCCATCTTTTCTTAGGTGCTCCGTACCCTCCTCATCCCTCGGTATGTATTTTTTCTCTTGTAAAGTCTTTCCCGCAACTAAGGATTTTTTCCTGTGTTGCATATATGTCCTCCTCATTTTTCAGGGGCATTTCACCCCCTTTTCTTTTCTTTCCTGTCCCTATCCTCTCACTCTGTTCTCTTTTTCTCTTTCTGCTCTTAAAGATGCCTCTTCCCTTATGGAATAGTATTAAGTATGTGCATTTTTGATGCTCATGAATGCCTTATTCTCAAATGCTGATTAGAATAACGACTTGGAATGTCAAAGGTCTAAAAAAACCCTATCAAGCGCCACTTCCCTTGTTACACAAGAACATTATGAAGAAGGTAGGTGGCTTTTGGTACAACTTTAAATTAACTGTATCCTTTTTACGATTGTAATTGTTATGGTCCAACTCACCCTGATCCCACTTTTTGGAGGTCTATTTCCCCAAAGGTCATTCAATATTATACAGAAACTTTTATCCTGGGAGGTGACTACAATCAAATCCTTGATCTCTTCCTGGATTGCCACTCTTCCTCGAGGTTTCTACCTCATAAAGCTCACAAGGCATTCAAACATACCATCAAGCATAATGCACTGTCAGATTCATGGAGATTAGCACATCATGCTCTTTAAGAATTGTCTTTCTATTCAGCTTTCCACGGATCCACGACTAGAATTGATTACCTATTCCTTAACAAAAACCTCACCCAACATTTAATACACTTGGAATAGGTTCAAGTTTGATCTCGGATCACACCCTGTTTAATACTGATTTAGACGTTCTTCCAGGCACTGTACTTAGGTTTCGCTGGAGGTTCAATATTTAATCTTCTTTCTGATAAAACGTTTATAACTTCGTATGAGGCATTCGTACATGAATTCTTTGAAATTAATGATGTAGGAGGAACCGCTTTTTATTTCATTTGGGATGCATTTAAAGAGGATTCCACAGGCTATATTATAAGCTATGTTTCTAACAAACAGTAAGCTCTGGAGAAAGATTCTGCTTCCATTCTAAACGAAATCAAGCAACTAGAACGCAAGTACTTTATGTCTAAAAATAATAAAGATGACTTAGATGCTTTGATGGCAGCTGAGATTAAATTCAATAAAACATCCATGAAGAAAGCATGTGGCACTCTACTTAAGCTTAATGCCAGATATTATGGAGGCAGAAATAGAATTGGTTCTCTGTTAGCTAATTACCTTAAATGTAGAAAAGAGAAATCCTCTATTAAAAATATTACCTACCGATCTGGTACTACCCTCTTTCAAGACTCGGATATAGCTGATTGTTTTGCCTCATATTATCAAACCCTCTATTTTCCGAATCTACGCCTTCTGATGAATCCAACAAGTTATTTTTTGCTCATTCTTCAATGCGCAAGTCCTCACCAACCGATCTTGCTTCTCTCGAGAACCAATTGCGCAAGGAGAAACTGTATTTAGCAGTTAAACGTCTTCCACTAGGGAAAGCACCCGAACAGGTTTATGGTTGAATTTTATCTTCAGTTTTCTAAACTGCTTTTTTCCAAACTACTCAAATTAATTGCTCATTTTCTTTCACTCAATAAATCCTCAGGTTCTTTTACAGAAGATATGATTTGCATTATTCTGAAGAAGGACAGGGATCTTTCTCAATGTAAAAATGACTGCCCCATATCGATAATAAATACTGATTGTAAAATCTTTGCTAAAGCTTTGGCCCTATGACTTAACACATTTATGTCAGATCTGGTCGATGTTGAACAAACATGATTTGTTAAAAATAGGAATATTGTGGATAACTTGAGTGTCCTTTTGAACATTCTCAGTGAGGCACCTAAATTCAAACACTCTCTTGCGTCTGTAGCTTTGGATGCTGAGGCTTTTGATCGAGTGGATTGTCAATTTCTTATGCCCACTCTCCGCTGGCACGGGTTTTGCCCACAATGCCTCCAGCTCATTTCCTTGTTATATTCTTCTCCCTGCTCTTCGGCCTAGGTTAATGGACTTTAATCTGCATACTTTCCGCTTAAAAGTGGCATAAGGCAGGGATGCCCTTTATCGCCTTCACTGTTTCTTTTAGCCCAGGAGCCTTTCTTATACCGTTTGAAGCATTCCAATGCCTTTTCTGATTTCCAGCTAAATAACATACCCACTAAATTCACAGCGTATGCGGATGACATCCTTCTTCACATCTCCCAACCAGAATGCTCTCTTCCTCATTTCTTTGAAGAGTTAGGTATATACTCCAAGGTATCTGGTTACAAACGTAATATAGACAAGTCTGAAGTGATGCCCTTAAATACATTTTAACATCCTCTATTGCTGTAAGGGGCTTCTCAAGGAACCTCGATAAGATCAAATATCTAGGAATCTTATATTGCAACAATCTCAGAGATACACTTCATTCTAATATGCATGGCCTCCTTGAAAAAATTAAAAAATTAACACAAGGCTAATCACCTTTATTCTTGTCATGGTGGGGTTGCCTTGATACAATTAAAATGATGCTACTTCCTATCATTAACTTTTATCTCACAATGCTGTCAATAAAAATACCTAATACATTTTTCATAGCTATGGATAAGCTTTTATCCAGATTCTTGTGAAATGGGAAACCATCTTGTATCTCCCTATAGTGTCTAAAATTACCTAAATATTCCAGAGGGTTCAACTTTCCTGCCTTCTTTCCTTATCACAAAGCATTTTGTATAAAACATGGTCAAGACTGTTTTCTAGAATCCTCTGATTCTAATTCCAAGCTGTGGCATCGGTTGGAGCTTACTCTTATCTTTCTGTTTTCTCATATGCACGTACTACACATGTCTCATCCCCCTAAGTATTGGATTCCGTCAGTTATATCACACTCCTGCTCTCTTTTCATGCCCTATTTAGTAGTTTGGCTTTCTCCATTCGAGCAATTTGTTCAGAGTCCTATTTGGCATAACAAAAGGATTGCAGTTGATGGCAAATCTTTCTTGTGGAGCAACTGGTTAAATGAGGGCCTTTTTACAATTTCTCAGTTACTTTTCAACACTAATGTTATTATACCTTTTGATACTCTCTCCTCATTATTTAATCTTTCTCCTAAATACCTCAACAGTATCAGCTATGGGAAACCCTGCTGGATCCAATTGTAGCTTCTCCCCCTACTGGTTCCACCCAGGAATGAAGCCCACAAACCTCTTCCACGTATATTATCACCCCCTCCAAAGCGTCACTGATTTATAAAACGCTGATAGCTCTCCCTTCTGACAGACCTAAAACCAAGTTGGAGCTGCTATGGGAATCGAATTTGCTTTTTATTTGGCCTGTATCAATCTGGCAGAAAATATGGGGAAAAAATCATTCTACCGCACACCCACCCAATATCACTCAAACATAATTTTTATATAACAGAAACAAACTTTATCATACACGAGCACATTTGTTTAAGCTCAAATTGCTCAAGCAGGACACCTGTTGGCATTGTAATAATAATCCTGGTACTTACCTTCACATGTTATTTTTTGGTTCCTAAACGTCTCAGTTTTGGGTTCAGGTATGAAAAAGAATAGGGGACGTCACTCACGTTCACACCTCATTCTCCATTGTTGGTTTGTTTCTTGGGGGAGTGAGTAATTTATGGTCTTCGAATGAAATGCTTCGCAAACTTGTCGATCTCTTGTGGTTGGCCTACAGGTAGTCGCATCTAACTGGAAATCATCAGACAATGTTATTCTCCAACAGTGGTGGAATTTGGTATGTCAGAATCATCGAGTGGATCGCCGCAACTTGCATTCTGCATTGCTAGGAGCTAAATGTGAAACATTGTGGGAACCTTTGACTCGTTATTTAACTTTATATGCAAGTAATACAGTTTACCTACCTTTCTATTTTATTATTCAATGCTTAGGACATTGTTATGTTTAATTTATTATTGATTTTATTGCTCTTAGTTTTGTGTAAGGCGTTGATATAATATTCTTTAGGAAGATCTTTCTACGAAAGAGTATTAAAAGTGTAGCCTCATCTCTTCTTCTTTCCCTCCCTCCCTTTTTTCTTTCTTTTTCTCTTTTGTCTCTCCTCTTCTTACATTTTATACAGTCCAACTGTTACTTTAAAAGATTTCCTCATATTCTTGCTGTTAGCATATAATTTATCAATTTCCTTTCTACTGCACTCTATTTAGTCAATGGACTGTTTTGTTGGCATTCATGTATTGCTATTTTTGCTCAATAAAAATATGAAACTTAAAAAATATGGGGCAGATTTACAAGCCCCCTGCGACACTTTTGTGCCGCCGTTGCATCACTTTCTGTGACGCAGCGGCGACGTAAACAATATGCCGCGCTGCGGCCCATTTACAACGTGACACGTCTAGGGAGATGCGTCACCTTGTAAAGCCCTACGCCACATTATACCTGTGTCAGGTCTAATACATGCAGGGTGGGCGTTCCCATGCAGAAAAGCCTCATAGAAGTGCCACCTCTAGGACGCCACTGCGTCAAAACCCTACGCCTGCTTGGAGCAGGCGTAAGGAGTGACGCAGTGTAGTGGGAATAGGCCTCCCTGTGCATTGCTGGAGTTGTGTCGTGCTTGCGACACGACTCCAGCATTGTGTGACTTTTGCGCCAACAGATGCATTTTCTGACGCATCTGTCAATCCTTGCGCCATGGTGCGCCATATTGTAAATACAGCGCATCCATGGTGGCGTAAGGGTTTCGCATGGAGGCGCAGGGAAACTGTCTCATCTGTACAGATGCGTCAGTTTCTTGTAAATCTGCCCCAATGTTTTTATCTTTATTATTCCGATTGGCAATGCGTCTTTAGCTTGAAACTAGTAGTCAAAATCTTCAATCCCTTTTCTTTAGGAAGCACACGCTTGGGGATTCTAGGATGAACACTCGCATGAGTACACACATGTTTATAAAAACACACAAGCATGCCCGCGATGGCAGGCCCATAATGGCATCTACACTGCGGTTGACAGATTAGGGCACAGCTGACCCTCGCTGCCAGTCACACTGGAAAGCGTGACATATACAGCCCTCCAGTAAAATGCGGTGCTGGTAACTTTTGCAAGTCTCTCCTAACTAGAGCAGCGTCTCAGTTCTCTATACATACAGGAGTGGAGCATGTCTATGGAGCCAGCACGTAGTCTTCTCATTAATGCACAGTTTGTGTGTTTTTCTCTTGCACTGCAGTCTCTGGGGTACCACAGGGGCAAAGCTGCACATCTTTAGGCCCTCGGCGAGTGACTGGGGAAGATTGGTGGGGTGGTGCTCCAGGACCCTAGTATTCGAGGCGCTGCAGACAAATCGCATGTCTCAGGACCCAGCAGTATTCAAGAAAAACTTGAAAATACATCTCTTCGCTTAAACAGACACTTTCACCCTTTGTTGGTTTCGCGCCGGGACACTCGTGAGTATCCGCGCGCGCTATAAATCAAAATAACATAACATAACAATGGTCGGAGGTAACACATGGAAATGGAATCCCGTATCATGGAATACAGACAAACAGCCTTACTGGACGGGCCGAGTTGCAATGAAGTGAGGAATGAGCAAGCGACATGTCCAGTGCACAAAACAAGTGTCCTAGTTTGGACTTACAGAATGCCAGAGATTAACAGATACATTGGTAAACAGGAAACGTGTTCCACTACCGAGGGGCTTATAATGTGAAACAAGATGTGTCGCTATCAAATACAACTTTCTCAATGCATCTACATAGGTAGTTTGAGTTTAATTGTAAGCATGAGCAGTACCAGTTGTTGCCAGAGATGCTTTTCAGTTCATGTATGCATTGCTTTAGAAGGCGTTGGACACAATGAGCTATTTCTTTGAGCCCACGTGGTACCATTTTAGCCTCTGAAATGAAATGCAATTAATTACACTAACTTTTTAAACAAAACACCATGAACAACAATAGGCCCAACTCGAAAGGTGGCATGACAAATTATAAAACCCTGTTACAATGAGCGAGCAAGTCAAGTCAAGAATGATGCTGCACCATAATCACCTTGATGAATGCATGAATAAATCACACAGAGGAGTAGGCATATTCTGATCCTGGCTCGGCAGATAAATAGGGACCACAGATGGCGAGTTCTGCTGGAGAATAACCAACAAGAGAGCCCCTGTGCTTGTAGATGTTCGACTTTCCCCAGCTGGCAGCAGAAGAATGGAAAGCAGCTGTCGGTTTTGCACCTAGGTTTCAGTCTAAGAAATCCCACTGCACATGGAGGCCTTCATCAGGCCACTCTTTGGTGAATTATTCAACTGCTGGCAGTAGAGGGCAGATATGTTAAACAAAGAGCTGGGCACCTATCTCGAGTAGGAGACAGAGAAACACGAAGTGTGGAAGGGTGAAGCATGTATACCAAACAATCATTGGCAAAGGCAATAAGGTCTCTCCTATGGAGAGCTGTTGTCTAAGTCAGTAGGTTTTAGTCATGTTTTATAGCAGCACGCTGCTGTGAAGCATGGCTGAAATGAAACAAAAAAAGATCTGTGACGCGGTCAGCGCTGGCGATGTCAGCGCTTTTCTTTGTTTACTTTCAGCCATGTTGAACAGCAGCCGCGCTGCTATACAACATGGCTAAAACACATTGAGAAAGCCAACAGTTCTCACATAGGTGAGACCTATTGGATTTCTCAATGCTTGTTTCAAGTTAGGAAGAATGTAATGAACTTAGTTCAGCTCAAATAGGTGAACTTCAGCTCCAGGGACCTGGAGCTTAATCTGTATCAGGTCACGTTTCTTTTTGCCACACTGTTTATTCTGATGGCTGAACTCGAGCCGAAGCACCATAGCCGAACAAACAAACAAAACCTTTGAAGCTGCAAGGAAGCATGCTTGATGAGTTTTATCTTTCCAATGGCTTAAAGGGTGCCAAGAGAATTGCAAGCCAAATGAAAGACTACAGAGGAAATCAAAATGTTGGGAAACCGGGGCCCAGATATATCAAGACTCACTCAGTGCTGCGTTGCGCAGTGTTGGGTGAGAATGCATTGAGCTGTGTTACGCCACTTTCCCGCATCTTGGATGCGCCATATTTACCATTCGGCACACCATGACACAGGGCAGAGAGATGCATTACTCAGCGTGATGCAAAGGTGTAGTTGTGGTGCAACATGACATAGTGCACTTACTACCTACGTGACACAAAGCTTTTTTGTGTGCCTCAAGACACCTTTGCGTGCCACAAGTCAGCATTGCGTCAGGCAGGAGTGTAATCCATGCTGTGAAAGTATAAAAAATAGCCACACAGTGCAACACAATTGTTTGTACCAACACCCCACCATCTTGCACCATGGAAGAATCATCAGAAAGACAGGAGAGCACCAGCACTAACTGTCCTTGAAACCCAGGGGCAAAGGAAGAGGAAACTCAACTTTACAGAGGAGGAAAGCCAAATCTTGATAAGTGAGGTGACCAAAAATAAACATCTTTTGTTTGTCATCTCTAAATTGCCAGTAGCCGAGAAGGATGTTTTATGGCAAGTAATTGTGGACAAGATCAACTACGTGGCACCAACAAGAAGGACTGTAGGTGAGTGCAAAAAAAGGTGGCATGACCACAAACACAGGACAAAATGAAAACTGGCCAGAAAGCTTAAGTCAGTAATTAGGACCGGAGGAGGACTGGATGCGCAGGAGGAGTTGAACCCATTGGAGGAGCAGGTGACATCACTCATGCCATCTGAGTTGGTTGCTGGAGTTGAGGGGGTGGACAGTGCTGAGGAAGAGGATCAACAAGATGTACAGGATGAGTAATAACATAATATTTGAAAAATTTGCTCCAAAACTTTGCTTTCTGAACACTTAAAAACATAGGGCCACACTTACCAAACTTTCAAGCAATGCAGGGTAGCAAGCAAAGTTATTGCGCTGCGTTGTGTGAAAGGAAGCAAGCAAAAACGCTCTATATTTACAAAGATATGAGACTTTCTGATCTCTCCTTGCAGTGGTGGTATACTGTGTGCAGCCTAGCACCAATGCAGGTAGCCTTGAATTATAGTGCAAGGGTGTCTGCGTTACAGGCAGGATAGTTTTTGTGCAGGAAGGGAATCCTTCCTGCACAACGATAATCATTAGAGGTCTAGTATTCTTCCTAAGTGTGCTGCAGAACACAGTACCTGAGGAAAGAGGCAATTAAGAACAGAAATAAAGATATACCTTTCTTTGTGGCGTCTCACTTGAGACAGAGTACCATATTGATGGTTTCCCAACTTTACAAGAGTAAATAAATCTGCCAATGCACCAAAAATCATGGATGGATGTGTGTGAACACATATGCACCACACATGGGATGCCTTCCCAGGGCAGAGTAAGGCAAGGAAGCGACTTGCGCTGCCTTGTGTTACTCCTTATTTACTATGTTACGCAGAGCTATACAAGGTGCCTCTGAGTGCCATATTAAATCTGACATAAGGGCTTGCGGTGCCATTGTGTCACCTTGCATGATGCAAGGGCAATGCAAGCTTTTGATAAATGTGGCCTGGAGTGTACAATACCACATACAAATTGATGATACAGGCACACAATTCAAATAACAGTTACCTGTTGTGCACTGTTTGCTGCCAAGTTACACATCTTACATACCTTTCACAAATTGGAAGGGTGCCTGCACTGCAGGCTCCTATGTGTGTGCAGGATAGTGTTATACCGTCACAAAAATCCACATGTAGAAACCATACACAGAACCCATGGTACTAGCATCTAACAGTTGGCTTACCTTATCCTCATGCATGACACGGAACACTTCAGTACCTACATATATGTCACACGTCCACAATGCCACACGTATGGATGTGTCTTTAAGACCAAACATACTGGTTGACATTTTGATGATGAAAATGGTATGCTATTTGCATAGATAGTAAGTGTGGCCACACAGCCTCTTTATTTACCTCAACTTAATAAACTTTAATTAGAATCCCTATGCATCTTAAGTTGATCTCAGTGGTGTGTAAAATGTTAAATCTGCTCAAAGTTCTACAACTCCATTCAGAAATCAATGTGAAACTTATGCCCAGATTTATCTATATTTCATGCAGCGCAATGCATTAAGAGAACTTGCTGTGCTGCCTCAAATGTTGAGAGCAGAATGTGCCATATATACCAACATATGGCACATTCATGCACACTATCTGCTCTGATGCACTGTGTGCTGCCTCGCGATAATGCATGCACCCTTGTGCCATGGTACAAGGGTGCCTGCGTTGTAGATAGGATTTTTTTTGTGCAACGAAGAGACACCATCCTGAACAAATACAATCCTTAGATGCCCTTTTCCCTTTCTAAGTGTGCAGCAGAATGTAGCACACTTATAAATAAGAAAAAACCTAGGAGAAATAAATGTATTGCTCCTCCATTGGAAGATGTACATTTTTGATGCATTCTCAGGTTTACTTGTCTTGGTAAATCTGGGCATGTGCCAAAATACTTAGGTGGATGCTTGGGAACACCCACTCTCCACCCACGTAACACGTTCCTGGGGCAGAGTAACGCAAGGCAGTGACTTGCACTTTCTTGTGTTACTCTGGATTAAACAAGCCAGGCAGGGCCACGTCAGGTGGAGTTGCCCTGGCTTGGGAAATCTCACGTAAGGAGTGTGTCGCTCTAGCGTCACCTAGCACGATGCAAGGGCAATGCAATACTTTGATCAATCTGGCCCTTAGTGCTCAATAGCAGGTAAGTGTGTGAAACTTCAGTTAGCACTATTTACCTAAGTGTTAAAGGGTATCATCCATCCTTATGCAAACCTCTGGGGTGAAGACTGATACATTTTGGATATCCTGGTGAATCTGTGCTTCTGTGTGTGTTAAGTTCAGAAATTTATGTAGATGTCAACAATCCCCTTATATATTTCTGTAACAATGTAGACATAAAATCTTGCCTATTGATATGCAAGTGCAAATCAATGATATGCTAAAGTGAAGGTCTAATAGAAGTAGGATTCTAACATATTGTCATGCTTCGGTAACATTTGGTGAACATGCATATAGTAGGTATCTAGTATCAATAGTTGTTATACACAAATGAGGCCGCTCCCGGTATTATGACCTAAAAGGTGCTCAAGGTTGTTTTGTGTGTGTGAGTGTAGACATCTCACAAAAAGTTTAGGACTGGCCTCGCACACCACCTGGTGTCATGCTTCATCATCGGCCGTCCTCGCCCTCTAAAAACTTGGTTTGATAGAGGGCGAGCATTCACCTGACGACAGGGATGCACTTCTAAACTAAGTGGGGGTCCAAAGTGAGTGAGTGAGATTTAAAAACCATTACAGTTGCCTAACTAAGTTTTAATGGAACAGGTAGCTGTATGGTGTTAAAAACAAGTGAACGGTGATATGGGGAAAGTTATTAACCCCTCGCCGTATAGAATTGGGTCGACATGTTTCTGCCTAGTGTCATACAGTGGTACATGGCATTCATCAGGACCTATGTTATAAAGGGCTCCGCTCTTACCAACTCTGTGGTGAGAAAACCACTAGGTGGGGTGACCTATGTCACTCTCCACTTCCTGGGGGTTCTTTGTAACCCCACAGACTTCACCCTACGTACTCCATGGGAGGAGGAATAAAGGGAAAGCCCCATGTAGTCAAACCTTCATCAAGGTGCGCTCTCCGCTGCATCACCTAGTAGTATTCAGCTCTCCTCCATCGCCGGGGAGGAGAGCTGAATACTACTAGGTGATGCCGCGGAGAGCGCACCTTGATGAAGGTTTGACTACAGGAGCTTTCCTTTATTCCTCCTCCCATGGAGTACGTAGGGTGAAGTCTGTGGGGTTACAAAGAACCCCCAGGAAGTGGAGAGTGACATAGGTCACCCCACCTAGTGGTTTTCTCACCACAGAGTTGGTAAGAGCGGAGCCCTTATAACATAGGTCCTGATGAATGCCATGTACCACTGTATGACACTAGGCAGAAACATGTCGACCCAATTCTATACGGCGAGGGGTTAATAACTTTCCCATATCACCGTTCACTTGTTTTTAACACCATACAGCTACCTGTTCCATTAAAATTTAGTTAGGCAACTGTAATGGTTTTTAAATCTCACTCACTCACTTGGGCCCCACTTAGTTTAGAAGTGCATCCCTATCGTCAGGTGAATGCCAGCCCTCTATCAAACCAAGTTTTTAGAGGGCGAGGATGGCCGATGATGAAGCATGACACCAGGTGGTGTGTGAGGCCAGTCCTAAACTTTTTGTGAGATGTCTACACTCACACACACAAAACAACCTTGAGCACCTTTTAGGTCATAATACCGGGAGCGGCCTCATTTGTGTATAACAGTTAATGTTGGAGGCTGGCCCGCTCCTGACGCCCTTTCTGCCTCTGGTTCCCTTCCCCAGCAAAGTCTGGGGCTAGTGTGGTAAATCTAGTATCAATAGCCTTTTTCCTATTCTAGAGGTTGCAAGGAGCATACAGGTTTGTGTACCAATGTCCACAGGCAATGAAGAGAACTGTGAAGTAAAATCCAGGTCCAGCATTATCAATATTTGATGGAGCGCAACACACCAATACAACTTGTTGCTCTACGTGAGATGGAGAGGGCAGGAATAAGCCACATCTCCCAAGATACGGCCCATTCTTGCACTCTCCCTGTGCTGGTGTACTATGTGCTGCCTAGCGCCAATGCAGGTACCCTTGCACAGTGCAAGGGTGCCTACATTGCAGGTAGGATATCATTGTGTGCAGGAAGGGGCACTGCTGAACGCAGCACGCTTAGAAAGAGTTAACAACAAGGAGAAATAAGGATATTCCTCCTTGTTGGGCCTTTATTAGGAAGGCTTGCCATTTTGACACATTCCCATGTTTGCTTGCCTTGGTAAATTCAGTAATGCACCGAAAAGCATGGGTAAATGTGTGGGAACACCCATGCTCCACCCATCTAACGGCTCCCTGGCACAAAGTAACGCAAGCCAGCATCATGTACTGGCTTATTTCACTAAGGATTTACAAAGCCACACAGGCCCATGAAAGGTGGCTTTCGATGGCTTGATAAATGTGACTCACTGGATGTGTTGCCCTTGTATCACCTAGCATGATGCAAGGGCAATGCAGTACTTGGGTAAATCTGGACCCTAGTTAAAATTAAAATAGAACTCTACAAGCTTGGGATTAGTAAGTCGTTCATTCCTGAACTTTGTCCTATGTACTGAGGTGTATGCATATCTCATATGTGTGTATCAACATGTTACATTGTTGCACTTACATCCCAACAATGCTATAGTACAAAATGATGTTGTGAAACCATCAAATATGCCTTTACTGGTGCCCTTTGCCTACAATACAATATGGCAATGGGTGTCTGTTGGCATATATGCTTGTCCAATACCTGAATAGGAGGAACTGTAATTAATGTGCTGTAATAAATGTAAGCTGATCTATCTTAAATACTGCCTTTGTAGAATGCTAATGGATACCGCTTGTTTTCCAGAGGAAATGACTACCTCTTCTGTACAACAGCATGTCCATGATGACCAACCTGTCTTTGAGTCCCCCTGCCCCCCATAGATGAGGAAACAATCAAACAATCCGGAGCAGGTCCTTGTGTCCGCTCCCCCGTGCTGCCGCTGATTGTCTTGCCTGGCTTTGTTTTCTGGTGACCTTATTCTGCCCATTGCTCCTTGTTATTTTGTTTGTTTGCCCCGCTTCCCACTGTTTCTCTGCTGCCGCTCATTGCCTTGCCTGTCTTTGTTTCCTGGTGACTGTTTTACCCACTGATTTTTGTTTATCTTGTTTTGTTTGCCTCGCTTTCCAGCCGTTTCTCTGCTGCCTCTGTTTGTCTTGCCCTTCTTTGTTTTCTGCTGATTGGTTTTTTGCCCATTAATCCTTGTTTAGGTTGCTTCTATTATGTGCCTGAATCCTTGCTATTTGTTTGTTTGCCCCGCTGCCCATGCACTTCCCACTGTTTCTCCAGCCAGCTTCCCGCCGGCCCCTCCCACCACCCACAGCGACACTCCCACCTCCCAGGACTTACTTAAAGGAGATCACAGCGTGACCGCACAGCAGACACGCTGATGGCGCACCAAAGGCTCGCCAAAGGCAAGCCTGTCTGTGCCCATCTGCGTCTGGACCACGCCCAACACCAGGAACCCTGGCCACCCTGGTACTTCGTCGCAAAACTCTGAGCCCTGGACCCCAGATGCCGCAACAACTGCTACCTCACATTTCCCCGTTCCACAGCAGGACTGTTTGCCTGCCACCAATGTCTCTACACCTGCAACTCAGGACCTCCCGCCCTCACAGCAACCTGCGGCACTCCCACTCTGCCAACCGAGACTACCCCGGAACCACTTCGATACCTCCTGCAAACACACCACTGAAGTCTGGGACACCATCTCCCCCCCACCCCCAACATGAGCTTCATCACAGAGGCCTGGCTCAATCCTTCCTCTGCCCCCGACATCGCCACCGCAACACCCAATGACTATAAGATGGCACACACGGACTGCACCAACAAACACAGAGGAGGCATCGTCAGAATCCACAAAGAAACAATCCGCTGTACCACCAGCGAAGACGACACCACACAGACCACTTTGGGATTGGGGAAAAACAGTGCACAGATACCCCTAGGGGTGACAGTGCTGCACTATACAAATGATTGATTGACTTGCCATTGAGTCCAAGCACTGCAACTTCCTGGAAGACCTCAAATTCTATCTGGACAACCCCACAGACGCAAACTCCACCAGCCTCCTGAAACGCATGGGCAACATTGACCTCACCCAGCTGGTCACAGGCCCCACACACAGACCAGGATACCACTGGACCCGATCGTCACGTCCAGCGACAGAGTCAATTTCAGTCATGCAACAAACTCACCTGGACCGACCAATCAATTGTCCACTTCACCACTGCAGGATCACAACACACCGCCACCAGTCCCTCCAATGCCTCCTTTTGCAGCTGGAACAAACTGACACAGACCCAATGGATGGATGCCCTCAACACCGCCCAGCATGACCCACAACTAACCTGGAACAAGTAGCCCAGAACTTCACCACCCGGATCGCCAACGCCACCGACCTAGTCGCCCCCATCAAACCAGTCAAGACCTCACATCCACCAAACAAGCCAGCTGGTATACTCCAGAACTCAGGACAATGAAACGCAGCTGTAAACAACTGGAGAGAAGATGGCACACCGGCAGAGACACCACAGACCAAGCCACCTTCAAATCAGCCCTCAACAATTACCACCAAAGACTCAAAGATGCAAAAAAGACGCACTAACAGACCGCATTGAAGCAAGCGCCAACCACACCAAGGAACTCTTCAGCATTGTCAGAGAGTTCTCCTGCCCAACAGGCACCAAAAACATGATCCCTCCCTCACAGGAACTCTGGGATGCTCTAGCAAACCACTTCCAAAACAACATATCCACCATCTAGATGATTTTTGAGCCCCAGCCCACCAACCTCCACAGCCTCCTCATTCCAAAGGATGCCTCCCCTGACCAGCCACTCACGGCATGGGAACAGATCACCACTGAGAACACCACAGCCATCATTAACTCCATCATCCCTGGAGCACCTACGGATCCCTGCTCTGACTACCTCTTCAACTTAGGGAGTAAAGATATTAGGTGGCAACGCACCACCATCCTCAATGCATCCATCACTACAGTCACCTTTCCCAATGCATGGAAACACGCAGAAGTCAGACCTCGCTTCAAGAAACCCTCGGCCGACCCGAGCGTACTCCAGAACTATTGCCCCATCTCGCCACTTCCTTTCACTGTCAAAGCCCTCGAGAAGGTCATCAGTCAGTAGCTCACCGATCACCTGGAGAGGAACAACCTGCTAGACGCCTCCCAATTGGTTTTCTGCGCCAACCACAGCACCTGATCGCCGCCACTGATGACAACTGCACCCTACTCGTCAGGGGAGAAATGAAGGCACTGATCCTCCTTGACCGCTCCACAGCGTTTGACACCGTATCCCACCACACACTCATCAAGAGACTGCACCACATCGGGATCCAGGGAGATGTACTAAGATGGATCGACCCATTCCTCACCGGATGAACGCAGAGAATGCACCTACCTCCCTTCCCCTCTGGACCCAAGAGCACCATCTGCGGCGTCCTTCAAGGTTCATCCCTCAGCACCACCCTCTTCAACACCTACATGAAACCTCTAGCCGACATCATTACAACCCATGATCTCAACATCGTAGTCTATGCTGACGATACCCAGCTGATCCTCTCGCTCTCAGCAGACCCCATTACCACAAAGACCAACTTCCACAACTGCATGAAGAATGTCGCTGACTGGATGAAGGCCAACTGTCTGAAGCGCAACACTGACAAGACTGAAGTGCCGATCTTTGGCAACACCTCCCCTTGGAACGATACCTGGTGGCCCACCCAACTCAGACCCACTCCCACACTGACAGATCAGACCTGCAACCTCGGCATCATCCTGGACAGCAAACTCACCATGAACTAACAGATCAACGCAGTCTCCTCTGCCTGCTTCCACACTCTCCACATGCTCCAAAGAATCTTCAAATGGCACCCCATCGGCACGAGAAAAACAGTCACTCAAGCCCTAATCACGAGCCGGCTAGACTACAGCAATGTACTGGAGAGACTCAAGACCTAGCTTTTTGACTGAGCCCAGCAACCTAGCACCTGGATGCCCTCACAGGTGATTAGCAGCGCTCTACAAATACTGATTGATTGGTTGAACAAATCTTGGACACTATTGGCACTTCTTCTCCGATATTGGCAAGGAAAGAAGACGTTGTAGGGTCTCCAAGTGAACCAACCCAGACTGTTCATCAAACATCTGTTCACCATATTACCAGCGAGGACTCTGATGACCCCCAAGTCATGTTCCAACGGATAATGGTAGAGGTCCGGCAGCATATGGCGGAAGAAGTCAAGTTGTGTAGGGAGACCATAGTGGGCAGTCTTGAAGGAGTCCAGCGGTGTCTCAGTCCCATTAGGGGTTGGCTGAGGCATTAAGGGACAACCGTTCTTGGCTCCATGGAATTGATGACTCCTTAGCTTATATTGCTGAGGGGCAAAGAAGATGATCCTTCAACATCTAACACCAGGGTCATTGTCAACCAGCTCACAGCCATCAATTCCTCTATTCACTCCTTGGAACAAGGACTAAAGAACTTAGACAATCAAGATGGACTCCTTCATGGCAGCAACCAGCCCTTAACAGTAATGGCATTGTTGTGTTGCAGAACCAACATGCTCTTGCCAGGGACTACCATGCAGCCTTAGTGGCATTGAGTAATGTTCTTGTGAAAGTGTGCCTTGAATCTTCACCCTCTGATGTATGTGCATCGGAGGCATGTAACATCACTCCTCAGCCTTCTATTCCACTCACAACTACAATAACAGGAGGATACACATTCATCAGAGGATGAAGAGGTACAGTTCCCAAGCGTAAGAACTTGAACATTAGTGAGTGTGTTCTGTTCAATTACCCATTTTGTCATTTATTTGACATCATGCCACTTTCTTTGCAAACAACTATAGTCCTCTACTGGTGACATGTAGTTGACCTTGGTTATTTGTTCTCATTCAGCATCCTTTTTTGCTAATGATGTTTATTAATGCCCCTTTACATTTTGTAGCTCTAAGTGTGAGCTCCTTTCCTTTGCACTATATCATTTATGTTATGAACTTTGGCTTTCCTCCTTTACAACAAACTTACATGTAAATCTGTTTCCCATGAAAACATGTGGCACATTGCAACACTGAGTAAAAATATAACGTTTCATAATATGGCAAGAGTGTTTATGTCTTTCTACAGTTATGTGTTGTGTAAGTTAAGAGTCATTTACATGATGCTGTTGTGCCATACAACAAAGAGACTCTGCACTTTACCATGGTACCCATGATTCAGCCACATTAAGCAAGATTGTACACAAATTTCAGCACTAGGGGTCACTTCTATATTAGGTCGACATAATTTATGATCACACATATCAAGTGTCAGTGTTACCTAATATATTCCACACAGCTCAGAGTTGTGATTTGACCCACAGTACTCATGTCAAATGACAGTGGCATTCTGTGGTAATGATACTTTGCATATAGGATGTCAAACTGTCCAAACATTGTGTAAGTTGTATAGCATGATGGAAACCTCATACTTGTGAACACACCATGTATTCTTCATGTCCCTATCCAACATGTGAAAAGGCTAAATGTTACAATGTTTTGTCTGTGTGGGGGCGCTAGAGAGCCCGAAGCAAGATGGCCGCACATTAGTGCAGCTCCGCCGGCCAGGCGAATAATATCCGCCTAATATCCTCTCATCCGACATCCACAGGCCCTACAACAAGAGCCGAGCATGCAGAGTGTGCCCACTTCAACCGTATTGCCCAGGAAAATCGACGAGTGACGAGGTGCAGCCACAAACGCGCGGAGGGAGCAACGGGGCTGAGCGGGTCCCGGGACTCCGCATTGCTAGCTGATCATCGAACCAGACGGGCAGCGCAACGGAAATGAGCGACCTGGGCCCCAAATCTGAGGCATCGGGGCGCTGGTGCGAGCTGTGACCTGCGCTGGGAAGCCGAGGCTGGTAAGCTGATCCGCCCGATGTGAAATGTGCCACAGGAGTGTGCCGAGACGTGACCACCGGCGCAGCGCTGCTTAGGCCTACCTGACGGAGCCCGGCCTTGGTGTGTGAGGCGCCCACGAGTGAAAGGAGCACACCGGCTCTGCAGCTGTGGTGAAGGACGGAGGCTGCAGTTGCACCCGGGAGCAACAGCGACGTATCCTGAGGACTCGCGGTGACCCGCGCAGGGTGATACAAGGCAGAGTATCGGCATGGACGCCATTTTGTAGAACTGGGAGAAGGAATGTAATACTACGGAGAGCGAGAGTGCTTGCAGACACTGAGGTCTCCCGCTGGTCACCGTAAAGCATTGGGGAGTCCCCTGGGATAATAGTAAGCAGGGATCGTGAAAGGTGCTGATTGCCCCTCCCTCAGCTGTGATAAGGAGGCTGATGATACACAAAGTCCGCAATTCAGAGGGAAATAAAAACTGCAAAAAAGTGATAAGCTGTGGGTGCGCTCGATACGAGGCTTATGATAGCCAACAGTTGCTGCTGTGGGCAGCGGGAGACGATCAGTTGCGCTTAGAACTTGGAACTCAAGGCCCCCTCGCACGTTTTTGTGCCGACAGGAGTGCCCGGATTGCTGCACTGATCGGAGTTGCATGCACATAGTTAAAGGCCCCTGTCTGGCGCGCAAGTAGTCCTACCTCGGGACCGACCAACACAATGGGTAAGCCTGACAAGGGACAGCCTCGGCTTACCTTTGAGGCGAAAAAATACCAAAAAACGGCGCAGGGTGACCAGGACGACCAGGAGCAGACCCCTGTTGCGCCGGACCCTACGCAGCTCGCGGCCACGCTTCAGGCCATGCAGCAGAGCCTTCTCTCCATAGACAGCAAGATGGACACCCTAAACCAGCGGATGGATTCCATGGCGTCCAAACTGGACAAACAAGCCTCAAGAATTGCGGAGGCGGAGCAGAGACTATCCAATGTGGAGGACGATGTGCAAGCCACAACAAGCAAATGCACCGAAATGGAAAAGCTCCTCAATATTATTCAAGCCAAAAATGAAGACCTGGAGGCGCGCTTCCGGCGCAGCAATGTTCGGATTGTTGGCATACTGGAGACCACAAACACCGGTAAGATAGAGTTGTCTGTGGAGCAGATGCTCATTGATTTGTTTGGCCGGGAGGGCTTTTCAGCGATGCTGGTGGTTGAGCGGGCCCATAGATCTCTGGCAGTGAGGCCACCTCTGGGTGCACCTCCCAGGCTGGTAATAGCAAAACTGCTAAATTACCGAGACGCGATCTTCCGCCAGGCCCGTTAGAAAGCGGATCTAAACTACAAGGGCTTCCAGGTTGCCTTCTACCCAGACTTTATGGCCACAGTGCAAGCGGCAAGGAGAGAGTACCATGCGGTAAAGAAACAGCTGCAGAAGGCGAACATCACATATGCCATGTTGTACCCGACCAGGCTAAGGGTTGAATATGATGGTCAACACAAAATCTTCAACTCCCCCAAAGCAGTGAAAGAATTCCTGGAAAAAACGTATAAATTGAAACGTGCTCATCGTTCGCAGGAAACAGAGGACTCGGACTGACGATGGGTGCAGGCTGACACCATGGGCTTATGCTAATTCATGTGAGCACGCCGTAGACTCCTACATGTAGGACATGGGGCGAATTGGGATTTGTCTCGCCTGGCCACCTCCGATTAGGAGGCTGTTTGGGCTCCTGACGACCCTCTAGTGGGTGATCCCCGTTTTCTTTTTCTCAAGCATGTTTACTAGGTTGGGGGTGGGACCTGGGGTACTTTGTCTTAAGCATGTTTGGGATGCTGCTGTGGGTGGGTTGGGGCTGGGGGTGGGGGGTTTTGTGGACTGTTTCATATGGCTTGCTGTCGTCATGAACTCTCCTGTTTTGCACACGGTCGCATCTGGTTGCCTCCTATGTCCCTGATTTAGTAGATGGCTGGGGTAGCAAAGGTAGATAGCGTTTCAATAGCATGTGTGACATGGAATGTTCGCGGGCTGAACTGCCGCAAAAAAATTAGACAAGTCTTAGCCCAACTCGATAGACACCACATCAAGGTAGCTCTCCTTCAGGAAACACACCTGATTAAATACACTGAGGTTAGGGTGGGTGCACAATGGGCGGGGTATCATTTGGCCTCCTCCTATTCATCCTACGAAAAGGGGTGTGGTTATACTTATCAAAAAAGGAACTCCTTTCACTATGATCAACTCAGTGATAGATGATAGTGGCAGGGACGCCATAGTCCACGGCAAGCTGCATGGGGTGCCCCTCACTTTAGTGAACACATATGGGCCCAACACGGATGAACCCAGTTTTTTTGAGGGGTTATTGAAAGTGCTCCGTGAGTGGCCAGAATCAGAAATAATATGGGGTGGGGACCTCAACACACACTTAGATCCCTCCAAGGATAAATCAAGTCAGCAGAGGGGGCACTCTCCAAAGGCCGCTCACATTATTAGAGAGGGGATGGAAGAGTTAGGGCTTGTGGACACGTGGAGGATCCGGAATGCTGATATACTAGAAGGCACATGTACGTCCAATGCCCATGGAAGCTAATCGAGACTTGATTACTGGCTACTTAGCGAAGGTGTCAATGCATGGGTGTCAGACATAGGTAGATTACCCAGAACTTTGTCAGACCATAACCCGGTCAAGCTCACGCTGCACATCCCTATCATTGTTCCCCCCCCAGTTCACATGGAGATTTAATTCAAGGCCAAAGCGTTGCTAGACCCGACATACAAGGCCACGATCAGGGAAGCTATTCAACAATACTTTAGATTAAAGAAGGGGTCGGTCAGTGAAGCTGCCACACTCTGGGAGGCCTTTAAAGCCACAAGCAGAGGGACTTGCATCAGCACCAATGCAGGCATACTAAGGGATATCAGGAGGTAGCTCTAGAGGGTGGAGACTGCGCTAAAACAGCTCGAAAGGGATCAGGAGGCTGCTCCAAGTTTTGTTACGCTGGCCAAAATTAAAGAATTAGTGCTAGAATATAATGAACTGGCGGCAGATGAGGTGAAATACCTGTCAAAGAGGCATGTTGCACTGGCATATGGCAAGGGCCAGGTCACAATCTTGCAGTTAGAGTAAAGATGAGGCAGGATCACCACACTATAACTCAGATCACTGACGATTCGGGGATGGATCACTTCACGCCACACAAAATCACAGCTCAATTTCAGAAGTTTTACGCAGATCTATATACCTCACAGGGAGGGGCAGATCAAGACATCTGAATGAATATTTAGCGGATATTGCTCTTCCCTGGCTGTCGAACAGTCAACGGGAATACTTATCCCGACCGATAGAGGAAGCGGAAATCCGAGACACGATTCAGGCTCTCCCAAATAGGAAGGCTCCAGGGCCTGACGGACTCACAAACAAATTTTATAAGGAATTCGCGGACGAGTTAGTACCTCATTTGTTGGCTATGTATGAGGAGGCCTATGAAAAAGGTAGGCTGCCGCCCACACTCAGAGAGGCCCTGATTATTGCCCTTTTAAAGAAAGACAAGCCTCCATCAAGGTGCGAATCATATCGCCCATTGTCACTCATCAATATAGATGCTAAGATTTTGGCAAAGATACTTGCTGCTAGACTCCAGCCCCTGCTCCCGAACATGGTCTTGCCAGACCAATCTGGTTTTATACCGGAAAGATCCACGTCGCATAACCTGCGCACGAGTTTTGCCATGTTTCACGTCTTAAACCCTGAGCTACAGGCGGTGGCAATCCTGTTAGATGCAGCCAAGGCATTTGATTCTATCGAGTGGAGCTATATGTTTCAGATATTGCAAAAAATGGGGCTCCCTGTGTTCTTCTGTAGGTGGGTGAGGCTGTTATATACTGACCCAACAGCGCGTGTAAGGATTGAGGGCCTGACTTCGGAGCCTATCAGGATCTGTAGGCGGACAAGGCAAGGGTGCCCTGTATCGCCACTTCTTTTTTCAATACTGCTGGAGCCATTGGCCTGCATCATCAGGCAGCGACACAGGGAGTCAGCTCTGCGCTTTGCGCTGAGACCTGTCAGCATTTCGTTATATGCTGATGATATGGTATTGTTTGTTAGGGAACCTCAGAGGTACCTAGCGCCTATACCACAGGAATATATTCGATTTGGGCGCTTCTCGTGTCTTAGTATTAACTGGGCCAAATCGATTGTAGTGCCTTTGACTGAGAACACAGCTCCGCACGCCCTGGAGTTTCCCCTTGAATGGGCCGTTGACCCTGTAAAGTATCTAGGCATATGGATTCATCGCAACCCAGACATAGTGGTGAGAGAAAACGATGGTAAGGCATATAGCAAGCTAGAGCACCAGGTGACAAGGTGGATTGGGCTGCCGCTATCGCTGGCGGACAGAATTGCTCTCATTAAGATGATTGTGCTTCCGTGCTTTTTGTATCTTTTTAGCAATATATCCATCAAATTGTCCAGTCAATTCTTTAAGAATATACGCTCACAATTGCTGAAACTGGTTTGGGGAGGCAGACAACCCCGGGTGCGCTGGGATGCACTTATATTGGATTACAAAAAAGGAGGTTTTAACGTACAAGACTTGTACTTGTATTATCTTTGCGCTCAAGCACAATATGCGCATTACTGGTATAATCCTCATGCTTTTATTCCGCATGTAGCGGTGGAAGATGGAGATGCACACCCAATTCCTTTGTGCTGTATCCTGTCGCCTACCAAACGAGGAACATCCAAAATTGAAATCAATACCATTGACTGTACAATATCAGCCTGGCAGGCCATAGGTCGCTTAGCAGCAAAACTTCCGCTGTATGCCCCTTACTCCCCCTTGCACATCACGCAGCGCTATCGGTCACTCAAGAGGCGGGTGCTGTGCGCTCCCTTAGGTTAGCAGGCATAGACAAAATGCAAGATCTTTTTCCGAATGGTACTTTCCTAACGCCAGAAGAGCTGCAATACATACAAAATAAGACGCCGTTGTTCATGTTTACATACCGCAGACTTCGGGCGGTTGTACAGGCACTTTATCACATCTTTCCAGACGAGCCACCGACCCTACTTGTAAGCCCAACGAGACACAAACTAATCACAAAGCTGTACCGAACGATCAGGGACGAAAGCCTCCCAGACACTGATAGAAGCCTTGCCCGCTGGAATGAAAAAATCCAGCCCCAAATAACGCAGAAAGAATGGGAGTACAGTTGCCAGCTCACCGATGCCCTGACCTCGAACGGCAATCTTCGCTTCATTCATTAAAAATATCTACACCAAGTTTACTATACACCGGCCCGGCTGCAGAAATATGAGCTCAGGGAATCTGATGAATGTAAAAGGTGCGGGTCTCAGGGCGCAGACTTCATACATTTGGCATGGGATTGCCGGTGAGTACAGGAGTTCTGGGTTGAGGTGGTATCTCGGCTATGAATTATGACTTACGTTGCATTGCAGTGTTGCCCAAAAACATGTTTATTGTGTATAACACCCAATCTTAAAGGTGCAACTGGGAAGTTTATAAAAATTGCGTTGCTTCTTGCAAAAAGGAGGGTGGCGATGAGTTGGGAGAGCAGGGCGGCCCCCCAGCCTGAGCCTTGGGTAAAGGACTTAGTGTATTGTAAGGAGAACCTGGAACTGTATGCAGAGGAGCTACCGCCGACATCAAGGCCCAAGGACATTTGGAAGCCACTTTTGGGCTATTTGAGAAGGCGAGATCTACCTTTGTCAGACGGTGAACAAGACTAAGCATCATTTTATGCAGGTTGACTATGTAATGTACTTGTAATGAATACTACGCCTGCTGCTTGGGGGCGATCAGGTACTGTAATTTCAGAAAGCCATGTGCTGTTGGTTGTTGTTCTTTGTACGACGGCAAAATACATTTTTAAAAAAATGTTTGTCTGTGTAATAGTGTGGTGCATTGTAAATCAAAATGTGTCATCATCTTACCAATGCAGACAATTATGGTCAACTATTTGTAGAAATTCCTATCAGCCCTGTAGACGTGTGTATTTATGGCCAACACACATAATACCAATGTTACAAATAAATAATGTTGCACAGAAAATCTATCAACATCTTCAGGAATAACATAGATAATGTCAAAACCTTGACAACAAAGACAAATATAGACTATGAAGGCTGAATTTACATCTATTCAACACACAGTGTAACAATACCATAACAATGTGGAAAATGTACTCCCCTTACAATGTAAAGAAAAGTCATCTGCTCTACCCATCACACAAAGTTGAAGACTAAACTGATGATTGTGGTTGTGTTGGCTATGACTCTACATAATCTTTACATATGTCCATTGTCAGAATATGTGTGTCAATATACACCTATCTACACATGATTTGCTCAACAACATAATTTCTCACACAGCAATGTTTCATAGTAACAACTTTCTTCCCTCATAAATCATAATTTTAAAGTCTATATATGCTATGTTAAAGAAGGAATATTTATAAATGTATCATAAACCAAATAAACACACTCCAAACTACCTATCTAACACTATCTAAACATACTCTACCTATCCTAATATCTATCTTAATATAACTCACCTAACTATTAATCTGTCCTAACTATTAATAACACATGATATGATTAACATCAACCCACCAACCCCCTTAATATACATGAACAGACACAAGACCTGCATAAACTATGTCCTAAACGTATACTATCTACACATAAATACCTAAACAAATATATATTTTTTTGTATATTTTGTTTATATTTTTACTTCTTAAACCTAAACATATACCATCAATCCCCTGCCCCCGACTCACTTGTCCTACTAATAACAAATATAAAACTATACAGCAAGTGTCTACAAACATTCAATTGCAAGCTACCAGTTGCTTGCATTACACCTCCACAGTAGCTCACAGCCTTGAGTTTATTTTTAAAAAAGCTCAGGGTCACATTTTCCTTTTAAAGCTAATGGAAGGCTGTGTTTATTTTACATTATTATTATCAGGGGCAGATAGCAGGGCCTGAAAAATGAGTAGTGCTCCTTCAGATTTATGACCCAGGCTTGGGCACAGAGGTGAAGAGCTGAAGCATTGAGACATTTAACTCTTAAATAAAAGTCCTTCTCAACTCAATATTGGAGAATGATATTAAAGTGTGTCTAAATGCTTTGAAATGGGAGAAAATTATAATGAATTGTAAACTTAATGTTTAGGTTAACTCTTTATTTTCATTTTTTCCCATTTCAAATTGCCACATTTACAAACAGCATGCCTCTTGCTCCCAGTGGCCAGTAGAAAATGTTCCATATTTATAGCTGAAAAAATGCAATCATTTTTTAAATGGGAGAAATTTAAAGTGTAGGAAAATATTTCTATGAAACTTTAAATCTGAATGTTTTTCTCCACTTTCAATTAAGCCAATTATTCATAATGTTTTATGAAGCATGTTTCTTCACTTTAAATTAGGGGCAGATTTACTAACGGCTTGTGTTCCCCTTGCGTCAAGCAATGCTAAGCAAGGCAACACAAGCCCTTAAATGGGATTTAATAAGCCATGCAAAGCCACCTTGCATGGCTCTGCGTGGCTTAGTAAATCCAGAGGAACGCAAGACAGCGCAAATTGCTGCCTTGCATTACCCACATACACACACATGGAATATCAGCACAAAGCTCTGGGGGTCTCACAGAATCCCTCTTTGAGCCATCTGAGGTGATCTATCTGGAGCCTCATAGCCCCCTCTTCTGCTTAACAGAGCCTTATGATCTTAAGCTTCCCTTTGCTGATTGTCATATCACTTTGACCCCTTTGTTAGTCATTAACCATTTTTCCTGACTTCAGCCACCTGAGTTTCTCAAACCCTTTCTGCCATCCTTCACAGACCACACTCATTTTCACCTATCCACCTTTAAACTCCTCTGCCAGGATTTAGTCCCTATGCCCTCAGATCAATCCTCAGACTACTGTGCCAGCATCAGAAAGTGTCTTCTATCACTAATAGGTCAGAGTAGAACAGTTCCGGCTCTTTATTAATTTTGCATGCTCTGATTTTTTAGCAAATATTTACCAGGTCTATATGTGGACTGAAGAGGAGAGGGGTTCTAGGGGTTGGCAGAATAAGAAACAGGAATAATATCCGAATACATATGGCCTAGACTCACATAGGTGCCCTTCTGCTCCTAGTCTTCTTCCTTCAATTTGAGGTCCTTCTGTGCCTTTAGGGGTTTGTTCCATCGTATTCCTGTTCCAATTCTTCGTTTTCGGGGTTGTTTTGGGTCTCCTGATCATTATCCTGGCCCTGGTCTAACTAGTTCTGATCACCCTGGTACCGGTTTCCTGAATCTGGGGGTCATAGTCCTTCCCGACCCTGGTCTCCCTGGCCCTACTCCTGGCCCCTCCTTTTGTTAGCCCTTCCTGATTCTGCTGATCCTGGTACTACTGATCTTCATCCTGATCCTGCTGGGTCCTCATCCATTTAGCCCTGCTGTCCTGGTTCTCCTAGGGCTGGCACTCCTAGACTTCCTGGTTTGGGTCACGTAATGTTATGTTATATTGATTGGCTCAATGAGTTCTCCAACCCAGTAATAGAGCTGGCCATTCCTGGGGGGTACAGGGTTTCCCGCGCGGACCGCAAAACTGGGAGAGGTGGTGGTATTTAGGGACAAGTGGATCTTCCATCGTGAAGAGACCATGGGGATAGGAGAGGGTGAGGCGCTGGATTTTCATATCACCATCTCACCCCACTTCACGTTGGGCGGCACATTGGTCTACAGGCCTCCTGGGCCTGCGGGAGCCTTTCTCAAAGCCCTGGATGATATCATTATTTCCCGCGCCATTCACTTTTCCCACTTTTTGCTTCTAGGGGACTTTAACATTCACTTGGACTGTGTGATGACGGGGGAAACTCGAGAATTCCTGGACTCTCTGAGCCTTACTCAGCTCTCCCAATGGGTCAGCTCCCCCACGCATTCTGGAGGTCACATCCTAGACCCAATATGTTCCAATTTTCCCATCATTGTCAAAGAGCCCCTCCAGGTAGCATGGACTGATCACTTCTTGATCCATTTCTCTTGGACTATAGACGGCTATCCCCTACCGAACCTGCCTTGTCAAGGGAGACCTTCCCATAAAATTGATTCCACAACTTTTAGCCTGGTGCTGGCTGAGACTCGGCCAGCCCTTACCAAAGATCTGGGAGGTGCCCTGGAGAGTTTTACAAGCTGGATATCGCAGGTGGTTGAGCAAGTTATCTTCTCCCTCACCTCACAAACGAACCAGAGGCTCTCCTTCAAAACCATGGTTCTCCGCTGAGCTGAAAACGCTGAAACACCAGTGCAAAAAACTTGAGCGCTGTTGGAGATTGGCATACTGCCCTTTAGCCAAGCAGGCATTAAGAAAAGCCCAGAAATCATATTATGCTGCCATACGGCAAGCCAAGAGCCTCTTCTATGCCGAGCGCATTTCTCTTTCCAAAAACAATGCCAAGGAAATCTTATCCATTGTACAGAGCTTCCTGGCCCCAAGGGCAGAGACTATCACTCTTCCCACATCGGTCGCCTGGTGTGAGAAACTTTCCAGTTTCTTTATTGATAAGATCCAGGCGCTACAGGCGAGTTTTAATATTGGTAGGGATTTCATCCCTAAAGGCCTACACCTGTCTCTTTTCCATCTCCTTCTCTGATGGCCTTTGCACATATTGACTTGCACGACTCCCTGAAGATTCTTAAATCTTTGAAATCAGGCTCCCCGTCGGATCCCTGTCTGGCTAGGCTGCTGGCGTCAGTTGCAGAAGTAGTAAATCTGGAAGTCAATAGTCTGATCAATATGTCCTTACAGGCCGCCACTGTTCCTCTCGTCTGGAAACAGGCCAAACTTCTGCCTCTGATGAAAAAACCCTCCTTGGACCCATCTATGCCGGCCAGCTACCGCCCCATTTCTCTCCTTCCAGCCGTGGCGAAAGTTTGTGAGAAAGCTGTCAATAAACAGCTCACCAACTATGTGGAAGGTTCTGGCTTGCTCGATCCAGCCCAATCGGGCTTCAGAGCCTCGTATAGTACGGAGACGGCCCTTGTCGAAATCACTGAAGCAATCTGTGATTGCTTGGATGCGGGTGGCAGAGCGGTCCTAATTTTGTTGGACCTCTCTGCTGCGTTCGATACTGTGCCTCACTCTTTGCTACTGGCCCGCCTTTCGGATATTGGTATTGCTGGTTTGGCTTGGAATTGGTTAAAATCATTCCTGGAGGACAGATCGCAGCAAGTTTGGCTCCCCCGTCCTCATCCACCCCTCAAAAAGTAACCACAGGGGGCGTGGCCATGATGGCGACTTGAACAGTCGCAAGTTCCGGAGGCTCCTCGTCCCTTACCTTCCTACCCAGCCATTCACGGTGCCTGCGGCCCCAAAACCCCGCAGGAAGGGGTAACGGCGAAAGCGGAGGCGAAAGGTCTGGGCCCGCTGCAAAGCTGAGGGGCTCCGACTCCCGATTCCTGCTGAAGAGAGCGGCGGCCGGCGAAAAGCAGAGCGGACAAAATGGCGCCGCATCGCGACTGAGCCGAAGCCGAGGGAGGTAGGAGGACCGGGGGGCGAAAGCGGGACCCCAGAAGAAAACGGGGGGATAGCGTCTGGAGGAGGCACCCCGCCGAGAGACAGAGCGGGCGGCGGGGCACTGCCCTGGTGGGGGAGCAGCCTTCGGCAGCCCGGGGCCCGCTGAGAGACGCACGGGACACCTGGCAGAGAAACCGTGGACGGCGTAGAACGCTCGGCAGACCACGAATCCGGGGAGAGCGAACTGCGGCGGGAAGCGGAGGCCACCGGGCTGGTGGCGAGCGATCCCTCCCCCTGGTGAAGGTGATAGGGGGAGAGGTGGAAGACAGCACAGAGGGGGAGAGAGGCCCCCATGATAACAACTCACGGGTCCCGACGATAGCAGTCTCGGGAGCTCGTACAACGGTCAAGAGGAGACGGGAAGCTGGGCCCGCTGACCCAGAGGTGAGGCTGGGCTGGGACCCCTGAAGGTGATGGAGCGCTGAGCGGGGAGAGCAGGCCCAAGGGCACAGAGGATGCGAGGCCTGGGGCAGCGGCCTAGTTAGACAGGCGGTGTGGACGGCTGGAACGGGGCCCCACGCTACGGACAAGACGGGAAACGCCCGGCCAGGATTGCCGCCTGGCGGAGGAACAAGGAGCAGTAGGGTGTGGTGCATACACCTTCGGTGGGCGCTTCTGAGGTTAAGGGAGTCACCGGGGGAGTGAGAGCAGGGCACGGGCAGAGGAGCCCCCACCCTAACCAAAAGAGCACGAGACCCCTAGGTCTGGAGAGGGGGCGTTCAGCGAGGCAGGAGCGACGGAGGTCCACACCTCGAGGCAGGAGTAGGAAGGCGACCAAGGGGTGCGAAGGGACTAAGCTAAGGTGCGTCCCCCTCCAGAGAGCCAGGAGACAGGGGCTCGAGATCGTGTACGAAGGCCAGATTGCTCGGAGACGGGGGAGGAGAGCGGCGGACCACACAAGAGGGGTGGACAAACGCAAGGCCTCGACTCTTGTCCTGCGACGTGCACCAGCCAAACGGAACCTAGGAGGGCTGGTGGGACGGGTACCTCTTGGCTTTTCTCAACCATAGGAGTGGGCCGAGGAGACATTGGGCCCCGCTAAGAGATCGTGTTGTGATCACAGAAGACCCCCACGACTCCTACAAGGCCCTGCAGAGAAAGCAGGAGCAAGATGGACACGGCAAAGAAGAAAGGGGAAAGGTCCGTGAGGGAGATGCTCACAAAACATACGGTGGTAGAGGAGAAAGGCAGTAAATCCCCCCAGGTCAGAACTAGCGGGGTCGCCCCAGAAGATGACGCGGTCCCGATCACCCGGGCCTTCCTCGAAACGCTATTTAACACCCTCCGGGAAGACTTCCAGGTGCTCAAGAGCGAAGTCGCAGGAGAGGTAAAGGACATCCGAAGAGATGTAGACGCAGTGGGGGAAAGGGTGGCGGAGCTTGAAGACCGAGACCATGCAGCGGGGGAGGAACTCGCTCAGCTCCAGCAGGAGGTCATTCGACTTAAAGAGCAACAAATCGACCTCCAGACCCATGCGGAGGATCTTGAAAATCGCTCCAGACGCAATAACATCCGCGTGCGGGGGGTTCCACCGAAATCCGAAGGGACAAATGTGGCAAGCTATCTGCAGGGATTATTCCGAGAGGTCCTGGGAGAGGACCAAGAGTTTGAGATCCGCATAGATCGTGCGCATAGAGTGGGTTTGCCGCGGCGGGCCCCGGCGCCCCCCGGACATCCTGGCCTTCCTTCCAGACTACCCTCTAAAGGAACGCATCTTACGCGAGGCACGTTTGAAACAGTCCATCATCTATCAGGGCCACTCCGTGGCTTTATATCAAGACCTTGCCTCCATAACGCTACAGAAGAGGAGATCCTTCAAAGATGTCACCAGGCACCTCAGAGAACAAGAGATAGCCTACTCCTGGGGGCATCCATTTAGACTAATTTTTAAGTGGAACGGCAAGGTACATCAACTTAGGTCAGTGGAGGACACGTGCAAGCTCCTGGGCCTTGAATTCCACGACGCTGAAGGTTTGCCCCCATCCACGAAACGACCAACGGGGGACGGATGGCGAAGAGTGGGACGCAGACGCTCCCCGACTTCGGAAGCAAGACCAGACTCTGACACTATGGCGCATGAGAGGCAAGCAGCTCTGGAAGCCGTCTTAAAAGATACTGCCCCGCCACAGTGAACTGAAAACATGGAAGGGGTCAGTAACGCTATCATATTAGAGGCTGGGGGGAGGTGGGGACGGGGAGCCGGGAACACTTGGTCCACACATGCCCCGATTGTTGCTTTTCCACGTACCAGGGCAAGGGGCCCTTGGGCTACGGACAATGTTAGGGTTTTTGGGGTTTCTTGTTGGGGTTAGGGAGGGGGGAAGGGGGAGGAGAGGGGGAGGAGGACGGGGCCAGGGGGGGTTGGGGGAGCTGGGGGGAAGGGGAGGGTTGAACCGATGTGCTGCAAGGGGTTGGGTCCGGGAGGACTCCCGAAGATCGGGGTCCTAGCCCTAGCTGGGCGAGGCTTACTAGATAACAAGCTGATGGGCGGGCTCTACCAGACTCAGCGCCTATTAGGGTTCAACATTCGGGATGGCTCACAAACTCCAGATTCTCACCCTTAATGTGAAAGGGTTAAATAGTCCCATTAAAAGAAGGGCCATCTTATCCTATTTGGAGCACACGGGGCGGCTATCTGCCTCCTGCAAGAGACACACCTCCTGGCTAAAGATTGGCATCGCATGAGATCTCGAGCCTTTCCTCAGCAATTCTTTTCTTCCACAGCGGTGAAAAAAGCAGGGGTGGCAATATTAGTGTCTAAATCCTTTCAGGGCCTGGTGAGCGAGAAGGTGGCAGAAATTAAAGGACGGCTGCTGGCATACAAATTCTGGGTAGGAGGGGTCCCACTGGTGGTGGGCTCCCTGTACGCCCCTAACGCGGGACAAGAGAAGTTCCTTACCACAGCACTCTCAGAGGCACTCGCCACGCAAACCAGGATGGTGGTGGTAGGGGGGACTTGAACTTAGTCATGGACACGGAGATAGATCGCTCCGGTCAGCGTTACGGACAGGAGGGTGCACTTTCTACTGCAGGGAAGGACTGGCTACGGGAGCGGGGTTTGACGGACATTTGGAGGACAAAGCATCCACACAATAAACAATATTCATTCTACTCTCACGCACATCGAACATATGCCAGACTTGACCATCTCTTAGGGTCGACGGACCTGACAGCATTAGTGGACACGGTAAATATAATTCCTGCGGCGCTTTCCGACCATGATGCGGTGACACTGACTCTCTCTCTACCTACAATACACAGGACCCCGGGGAGATGGCGATTAAGGGAAACGCTGCTTCAGAGGCACGGGGTGGTAACAACACTACACAAAAGCATCACTGACTATTTAACCCGCAATGACCTCGCAGATACCCCCATCACGGCCCTCTGGGGGGCACTGAAGGCAGTGGTACGCGGCGAATTAATCGCTATTGCAGCGGCGGAGGCTAAAGAGCGTAGAGAGGTTAGGGAGAAGCTCACAAAGCAGGTAGTAGAAATGGAACGAATCCACAGTCGCACAGGGGCCCCTAGGATTTGGCGTCAGGTTAGAGCGGCAAGAACGCAGCTGGCTGCTCTTGATACCGATAGAGCTGAGTATGCGGCGCTGAGGCTCAAGCACTCGTATTATATCGGAGGTGATTCAACAGGCCGTCTGCTGGCCAGCAAACTTAGAGCCCGCGTCCAACGGGATAGGGTACCCGCAATAATAAATGAGAAGGGAGTGAATGTGGTCAAGGATGAGGAAATAGCAGACGCCTTCCGAGAGTTTTTTTCCTCTCTTTATAGGGAGTCTATACCCGACTCTACAGAGGGGGAGGATTATCTCAAGGGAGTATCGACCACGGCTTTAGATCAGAACGAGGCCGAGGCACTGGATGCGCCTATTCGGATAGAAGAGGTGATAGGGGCCATTGCTCGCCTTAAATCACACAAATCACCGGGCCCAGACGGGTACTCCGCAGGTTTCTATAAGACCTTCTGTTCACTGATCGCCCCCATACTAACACGACTCTTCAATACCTTCCAGGGGCGTGGGTCCATCCCCCAGATATGTTAGCGGCAGACATTGTCGTCATCCCCAAACCGGGAAAGGAGAAGACAAAATGCAGCTCTTACAGGCCGATTTCTCTTCTCAATCTCGACCTAAAACTGTTTACTGGAGTACTAGCGGCACGACTGGGACCGCGATTACCGGGCATTATAGACCCGGATCAGTCCGGTTTTATTCATAATCGGCAGGGGAGCGATCACACCAAGCGGGTACTACATTTGATTGATAAGGCGCACCGAACCAAGATGGAGGCTTTGCTACTGTCAGTGGACGCGGAAAAGCCTTTGACCGGGTCAACTGGAGCTTCCTGGACCACACCCTGGCTCATTTTGGATTCGGGGAACACTTCAGGGCTTGGGTGGCGAGCTGTTATGATGAGCCTAGGGCCATGGTTCGAGTCAACGGTACAACCTCACGGCCGGTAGTGATTCAGAGGGGCACACGACAAGGGTGTCCGCTTTCCCCACTCCTATTCGCACTATACGTGGAACCGCTCGCCCAGAAAATTAGAGATAATCCGGACATAAGGGGGATTCCCTTTGGGGGGAGAGCCATACAGTGAGCTTATATGCGGATGATATTCTGGCCACGTTGGAGAAGCCGGAACGTTCGGTACCAGCCTTTTTGGAAGAGCTGGCCTCCTTCGGCCGCGTCTCCGGGTTTAAAATTAATGTGGGAAAGTCTACATTGCTACACCTGGGTCGATACGCAGACGCCGCAGATCTAGATCGACCATCTTATGGAAACCTACGAGCAAGGGAATCAATCACCTACCTGGGCATAGAATTAGCCCCCACGGTAACACAGACGGTTGCGCGGAATTACGCAGGGCTCCTTTCCCAGGTCCAGAGGTGTCTTCAACAATGGCGCAAGCAACCACTCTCGCTCCTAGGTCGAGTCGCGGCGATTAAGATGAGCATCTTGCCCAAAGCGCTATATATATTTCAAACCATACAGGCCAGACCGCCGAGGGGTGCCCTCCAACAACTCCAGAAAGAAGTCAACCACTTTAGTTGGGCCGGAGCGCGACCCCGGATGCGTAGAGAGATATCCCATCGACCCCTAGACCAGGGAGGGTTGGGTATCCCGAACTTCCTGGACTACTATAGGGCTTCCCAACTCCGACACCTGGTGGAATGGAGCAGGCCCGAATCAGAAAAGAAGTGGCTGTTTCAAGATAGGGCACTGGCAAAACTCTCGTTATGGAAGGTGCCGTTTTTAAAAAACGTGACAGACCCCCGAATCTAAAGGGCTCGCCGATTACGAATACAATTTTAAACATTTGGGATGCAGTGGCAGTGAAACGGGGCCTTACCTCCTTCCCCTCCCCAATGACGCCGTTATTTGATAATCCGGAATTTGTCCCAGGGATGAACGAAAGAGCTTTCACACAATGGAGGAACACGGGATGCAAATCAGCAGGTCACCTTTTTAACCTCGAGGGATTTTTGTCCCTCACCGAGGCACAACACTCTTATGATATTATCGCTCCGCAGCAGTTCCAATATTTTCAACTCCGGCACTGGCTCCTTCAGCCGGAGGTGAAACCCCTCGTCGGTCAAAGGCTCACTAGCTACGAAAGGTGGCTCCGTGAAAAAACGTCCGATAAAAAAACGATCTCAGAAATATATGGTATGCTTCGACCCTCGGCCCCATTTGCGCCCTCGGCAGGCCAGAGGCGCTGGGCTAAGGAAATTGGGAGGGATCTTACGGAAACGGAATGGCGAGATATCTATTATCGGGCGTCACATACAGCTCGGAACGTGGCCAGCCGGGAGGCAGCTGTAAAAGTAGCCACGTACTGGTACCTGACTCCGGTCCGACTGCATCGAGGGAACCCAGAGCGTAGCCCGACGTGCTGGCGGGGCTTCGACGAAGAAGGAACACTGACACACATCCTATGGGAATGCACGGAAGTACTAGATTACTGGAGGGAGGTTTTAGATGATATAGACAGCTGCTTGGACACCGAAATCCCTAGATTCCCAGCTTATACGTTACTAGGCCTGCCTAATGGACTCACATATCCGTTGAAATCCATAAGGGGGAAGCAGATGGGGGTGGCGATGGGAGCGGCGGTACAGCATATACTTTCACTATGGGGCACACAGACCAGACCGACACACACAGGGTGGTTGCACAAACTCTGGTACATAGTGGGGATGGAACGCATTCAGGCGACACTCACAAACTCAACAGAATCCTTCCACACCATATGGAGCCCACTTCTGGCACTGTTGTCGAAGGAACTGAATGAGGTGACTTGCCCGAAGTACCTCCGCCTTCTACGTCTCACCGATAGGCCAGCTGAGGAGGGAGCCCATGGAACAACTAACTGAGGTCCTGCAGAACATAAGGCCCAATACTGGGAGTAGTCAGCACATCGGTTCGGGGGGAGGGACGGGGGGGACAGGGAGGGGGGATAGTTATTATAATAGCTCATTTGTTGGGTGTTTTGTTTTTTTGGGAGAAAACGGAGGGGGCAAACAGCCTTTCAGATGGATCACTCATCTACGCGGCCGGCCTCCGGGTTGTGGCAATAGAGCTGTGTATCGACCTCCTAGAAACGCTCTGCCGGCCAAAGGATGTAGGCAGTAAGCTGTGTAGTGCCAAAATGTTTCCTTCCAATAAACATGATTTAAACATAAAAAGTAACCACAGGAGTGCCTCAGGGCTCTACCTTGAGTCCTCGCCTTTTTAACATCTATGTCACCCCGCTGATTCAGCTGGCGGAGGAACTGGGTGCTAAGATCATCGCATACGCTGATGATACTCAGCTCCTCTTCACTTGGAATAAGAATGACTCATCCACTCTTCAAGCTAGAACATGCCTTACGGCTGTTTTTCAGTGGCTCCTCTCCACGCAGCTTAAATGTAATGAGGATAAATCCGAGATCCTCCTGTTTGGGACTTTTCCACCCGAGTTTAGGGAATCACTTTGGCCGGTGGACTATTCACTGCCCAATTCCGTGGGGCAGCCTACCAAAAACCTCGGAATTTGGTTTGACGAAAATCTCCGGTTTTCCACACAGGTTAAGAGGTTAGCAGGGCAATGCTTTGGCACTCTTAAATCACTCAGGAAATTTCTCCCCCTCCTCCCTAGGGCAGCCAAGGAAATGGTTACGCGTGCCTTGATTCTCTCACGCATCGATTATGCGAATGCTCTGTATATTGGCCTGCCAGGGTACCAGCTGAGGAGATTGCAGGTGGTGCAGAACGCTGCTGCAAGGTCTCTTCTCAACATTCCTGTGAGATCTAGCATAAAGCAACGCCTGCATGATCTTCACTGGCTTCCGGTGGTTGAAAGAGTCAAATTTAAAGCCCTCACTCTGGCTTATCCAGCCTTGTACGAACTTGGCCCTGTATACCTCAGGAATTGCTTCAAGTTCTACGTTCCTAGGAGACAGCTGTGTTCAGCCACGCAGCTTCTGGCAGTCATTCCTCGTTTTTGCCGCATGCAAATGGGCGGCAGCTCTTTGGCATATAAGGCAGCGGTGGCCTGGAATTCTCTTCCTTTGGACCTTCGTGGTAACCAGGACCCGAGGCTTTTCAGGAAACAGTTGAAAACCTTTCTCTTCATATAACGATACGTTGACCGCCACCCCATACCAGGTTCGCGCCGGGACACTCTTGAGTAGCTGTGCACTCTATAAATGTCAATAACATAACATAACATTTACAGCATGCACGCATCACCCGGGGAGGGGTATCTTGGCGCGAATACCAGGATAACAGGCAAGAAATAACAAAGTTAGAATAGGCTAGTCTTAAGCAATTTCCTGAATTGGAAATGATCCATGCAGGTTTGGATTTGAAGAGGCAGCTTATTCCAATAAAACAGCGCTAGGAAGGAAAAAAGGTTTTTAACTACCAGTTTTGGTGAAGGAGCTATACCAAGCCCTGGGCGCCACCAGTCAGGCCTTCCAGAGCTGTTGAGCCTTCGTAAACAGCATAACCCCCTTTTTTCTTGCATTTAGCTGAAGTCAGTTTGCAGTCATCCAGGTAGCTATTGCTTTCATCCCAGCAGAAAAGGATTCTTTCATTTTGACCAGATTTGTGTCAAAGGAGATTAGTAGCTGCTTGTCACCCGCGTACAATGTAATGTCAAAGCCGACGGCTCCGACAACTTTGGCAAGGGTGGCAACATAAATGTTAAAATGCGCTGTGCAGAGACATGAGCCCTGAGGTACCCCCCTGTCCGGCGTCATAGTAAGAGACTTATAGGAGCCCAGAATAACAGTTTGAGTCCTGCTGGAGAGGAAATCAGCAAGCAATTGTAGCGCTGTTCAATGAATACCAATCTCATGCACCCTACCCGGTAACCTAGGATGAGATACAGTATCAAATGCTGCTGACAAGTTCAGCAGCACCAGCATAGATGGTATACTAGCGTCAAGAGAGCATCTGATGTGGTCAGTGACGGCTACCAGAGCTGTCTCTGTACTGTGTGATGGTCTAAAGCTGGACTGTGATGGATCTAAAATCCTATTAGCCTCGAGATATTCCATAAGTTGTTTATTTATATGTCTTTCCAACAGCTTCCCCAGTAAAGGGAGGAGTGAAATGGGTCGATAATTGGCAAGATTGGTTGATGCCAAATTGACCTTTTTTTAAATAGGTCTGACCTGAGCCTCCTTCCAATCCGATGGAATTTTTCCTGTATTGATAGATAAATTAAATAGGGAACAGATTGCAGGGGCAAGCTGATTGAAGAGGTATGCCAAAATTCTGGGAGGGCAGACATCTGAAGGTTAGCCTGACTTAGCTGAAACAAGAACTTTCTGAATTGTCTCTGGTGTGAAACATTCAAATTTACTTAGGCTGGTAGAACAATTGGGGGGAGTGCACAGAAATCAAACCCGTCACAAGCCTGATCAAGTGGGCTACAGAAATTCTGATAAATCATTTGATTTTGTCTTCAAAATGGTTAGCTAAAGAGTCACAGAGTGCTTGTGATGCATGTATTTCTTGGGAACAGGCATCAGGATTTATAAAAGTATTACACACTTTAAAAAGAGCTTTAGATGAATTTTTGGCCTCTGCAATTCGGTTTGATATAAACAGTTTGCGGGCTCTCTTGATGTTGCGATGGTACAAATTTAAGGATACTCTGTAGGGGAAACATCCTTTACATCGCGGTGATTACACCGCGATGCATTTAGAACGCTGCCATTACAACGCAAGCGTTACATCGACTTGCACTGGAGGGCGCTATAACCTAAGGAATAGTAAGATTTACTATTCCAACACCTTCCCTACTGTACGTAGACTGGTGTTGGAATAGTAAATCTTACTACTCCTAAGTCCAGCGCCCTCCAGCGCAAGTCGTTGTAACGACTTGCGTTGTAAAAAATGCGATGTTACATACCGCGATCATTTTGATCGCGTTGTAACATCACATATTCCTCTGTAGGCTTCCTTGTTCGTTAGATTATTAGTCTGACACCACCGTCTTTCTAATTTCTTATAGGAGGCTTTCTCTGTCTTTAGTTCTGTTGAGTACCAAGGCGCATGGGCTCTATGTATCAAATTGTCACACATTTTGAAAGGGGCTATTATATTAAAAGCTGAATTTAAAGCTCTATTGTAGTCAGAGAGTGCTTGATCTACGCCTGAGTCACCTGAAGGGACTATGAACTTCAGCTCCTTAGCAACAGAGTCTGGGGTGATTATCCGCCACTGTCTAGACAAATTATAAAGTGTATTAATTTTTCCTAGCACTTTGTGCTTAGGAATCTGAAAGCAGATGAGTGAGTGATCCATCCAGAGTAAAGGTTTGGGCGGTTCTCAAGTTAATAGTGTGGTATTAGTAAAAATTAGGTCCAGTGTATGGCCTGCAACATGAGTTAACTTGTTGGTACAGGCCAAGCGTTGCTAAATCAGAAAATAGCTGACTAGTGTCTAAGTTAAGGGAATCTTCCCCAGGCTAGTTGAAGTCTCCCAACAAAAGGAACTGTTGTGCTGCAACCACATGGGATGCAATATTTTCCATTAGGTGTTGACTAAACTCTTTTTTAGGTCCTGGCGGACGATATACTAAAGCGCCTTTCCAGCTGACTTTGGGAGAGAGTTCCAACTTAAATATATAAAATTTTGTCCAATCGCCCGGACTGGTATCAATTATTGAAAGTTTAATATTGTCTTTAAAGACAATAGCAATGCTGTCACCAGTCTTTCCTTCCCTGTCCAGGTAAATCATTCTGAAATTCTCAGGAAGTGCAAGTGTGATGGCCAATAGAGTGGTAGAACTTAGCCAGGTTTCATTGAGGAAACCAACCTCAGGTTTAGGCAAAGAAGTAACGTTGACTATGAAACTCTTTGAGGCAATTAGGAGCAGACTTGTCCACCGAAGAGGAAATTGTTTGTGGATCTATTGAAGTAGCAGCCATCAGATGTTTATTATTACTTCCTAGCCATGAAGGCATAATAGTTTCTATAGAGGTCTCAGCAAAACAATGGAATCTACCCTTTAGGCAGGCAACAGGGTCTTCTAATTGAATTGGCAGGATGGTATTACACCTAAAATCTGGAGGAACATTTGCTCTACGTAAATTGTCAATTTTACGCAAAGTTTCAGAAGAATATACAGATCTTGGAGGGTACCTAAGTTCTGATGTTAGAGAGGCAGGGGTCCTGGCTCCTGGCGACAACTGGGTGCGGACGAGTGCAGACGGGCTTGCCTTTTCCAGGCCCGCTGCGCGTTGACACCGGCATCGGCTTAATATAGCTGGCCGGAAATTATGTGAATAGAGCAGCTAGACTGCTGACTAATACTCACTCTGGGGCAAACAGGAAATGTATGCTGGAAAGGCTTCCTCCACACAAACAGCACAAGCTGTGGTGGAACAAGAAGAGAAGCAGGTAAAAGCCCCCCCTGGGCAACTAACACAAGTATTAAAGCCAATGATTAAGAACAAAGATTAAAACAATAATAGCGCTTGCCTGGGCCTTTCGGCCTTTTGTTGGGCTTTGTGGTCCACCTGGTACTGCCTCCACTGGTCCTGGTCCTCCTTATTAGGCCCTCTTGGGCTGGGCCTGGTCATTTTGGTCCTGGTTTGATCCCATTGGTCCTCATGGCTCTAGTTGTCCTGGTGCGCCTGATTCTCACCAGCCTGGTCCTAATACCCTAGTTCTTAGTCCCCCTGGTCCACTTGGACCTTCAGGTCTTAGACAGGTTCTGTCACTGGTCATCCTAGCCTTTCCTAGTTCAGATGTTCTTTGAGCTCCGGTTCATGCTAGTATAAGAACTTCTTATCCCTGTACTTCTTGGTCCTCATTTGACTGATCGTCATTCCTATGTACTCCTGCTCTAGTCATTTGGATCCTGGGTCTCCTGTTTCACAGGCTTCTGATCCTGGGCCTTTTCATCCTCCTCACCCTAATTTCTGCCCATCAGACCTCCTGGTCCTTCTCCCCGGTTTATCTAATCCTCTTGTTAGCCTGTTCCTAATGCTTCTGCTCACGGTTACCTTGGTCCATGTAGTCCTGGTTTTAGTCCTGGTACTCATTTGTCTGGGCCTCATGTATCGGGTCTTTTGGAGCTAGTTCCAATGCCTTGGTTTCCGTAGCCCTCCTAGTCCCTGGTCCTCCTGCTCTAATGTACTCCTACTAGTCTACCTGGTCTCCTGGTTTGCCTATTCTACCTTGTTCTTGTACAACAGATCATGGGCCCCTCTATCATGTTCCTCATAGTAATTGTCCTATTGGGTCTGGTCTTCCACATCCCTCTGGCACTGGTCCTCCTAGTTCCTGTGTTGTGGGTCACCCTGGTTCATGTAGTACTTGTCACCCTGGCTTAGGATCCCCCTGGTTCTGACACTCCTGGACCAAAACCTCTTGGTCCGTTATAACGCCCCAGACATTCTAATCTAGGGTCTCCAGGTACTGCTAGCCCTGGTCATTTGTGGTAGTGGTGTTCCTGGTCCTTTTGCTTCTGACCCCTTGGCCCTCCTTGATCTGATGTCTGTGGTCTTGGCCATCCTGTCTCCGGTCCTTCTCTCCATTGGTCTCCTGGTAGTGGTCCTCTTTGGTCTGTCTACTTGGGTCTGCTACTCTCGGCCCTGGTTGTCCGCATTACTCTGGTCCTGGTCTGTGTGCACAGTCCCTCATAGCACTCCTTGTTGTTATAGTCTAGGGACCTCTGTTACTTCTACCTCGGGTGCCTCAGTTCCTCTGGGACCTTGTTCACTGGGTCCAGACCACCCTGTTCCACTTCCTACTGGCCATGGTGATCCTTCTCACCCTAGTCTCGGTACCCCTACTGCTGTTTTTCATTGTCCTGTTCCTCATCGTCTATTTGTTCCTGGTCCCCTCTGGCATTGCTCACCCTGATCATCATAGATTAGGTCTCCCTGGTCCTGGTTCTTCCTGGCGTGGTCCTTGAAGTTCTGGTTGTCCTAGAACTCCTAGTGGTCCACCTCTTGGCCCTTATTTTCTTACTTTTAAAGATGGGTTGGGTGGCTTAGTGAACGAATGCGTCCACTGCAGGGGCCTGTGCTTGACCTTATGGTCACAGGTTCAAATCCTGATGGGTCCACTTAGCCTTTCATCCTTCTGAGGTCATTAAAATGAGTACCATTGAGTTGGGTAACAAGAAGCATCTTTAATTCAGCGCCAAGATAACCTTCTGGGTGAACGTGCGCTTTACAAATACACATGTTATGTTACTTTTCATCCTCCTCCTACTGCTTTCTTCTCCAGCCCCCCTCCACAATGACTTTAGTCAGGTACCGCCTCCAAGCCTGTCACACAGGTTTGTTTTATTTTGGCTTCCAGATTGTTTTTGCTGAGACAGCATTGTCAAGTACTGAAATAAGGGCCCAGTAGAGACCATGTTAAAAATCAAAACTACCATACCCAAGATACATTGTGCGGGTGACTAAAATGTCAGTGTGGCTGAGGGGCCACTCATGACATGGGACCAATAAGCATCGATGGCCTGAACTTACTCTGCTCAGTGAATAGTATGAAAAAGTGTGTTTACTCACAGGCAGCAGAGTGAACTCCTCCTGCAAATTGCCCAGATGTATTACTTACCTGTCTCCTGCTTTCACTTCCCCATTTCACAGAAGCCCCGTTATAGTGTCTCACTCAATTCACCTCCTGCAAGTGCCCCAAAGCACTGTGTCCCCAAAAACCAATTACCTACTGTACGTGTCCCTCCTTCTGGGGCCCAGATACCACCTACCTGTCTGCATTCCCTGTTTGCTGCTGCTTGTTGACTGCTGATGTGTTACCAGATTTGAAATACTAACCAAGCACAATCCCCTTTAAACAGAAGCCTAAAGCTAGCACAAGACCTTCCATAAGAAGCCCAAAAACAGCCCAGCCCTCACAAATCTTCAAAAGGAGCATCACGGACATTAAGGCGAATCACTCTCTCTCCCAGCCATCTCCAGTATCCATGGGTGTCCCCCAAGGGTCCGCCCTATCTCCCATACTCTTCAACTTGTTCTTGGAACCATTTGCTAATGCACTAAATTCCATGGACATTCTCTTCCATATGTATGCGGATGACACCCAACTTTATCTGAAAATCTCCTTCCTGGATAACATCACCTCACTCAACACTACCCTACTGACTACTCAAAACTGGTTAACTGTGAACCACCTCCTGCTCAACACCTCCAAAACAGAATTCCTTCTCATCACTCCTCCAAATCACACTCCTAAGCTAGACCTCTGGATGAATCACCTCACCGCCTTCAACTGCGCCCCCCCCCCTCATTATTGACTCAGCTAAATCCCTCGGAATTACACTGGACAAGCACTTGAACATGAAGACTCATATTAGCAATGTATGAAAGGGAGCTAACCACCTGTTGAGGATACTCAGGAATCTCAAACCTTTCCTCCCACAAGCTGACTTCAAACAAGTGGTCCAAGCGCTTGTTTTGCCAAGACTAGACTATGGCAGTGCTACGCTCTGTGGTCTCCCCAAATATACCTTGGCCCCACTAAGGGCCTCATTGAATGCGGCGGCAAGACTGGTTATGGGTACCAAAAGAAATGCACACATCTCCCCAGTCTTAAAATCCCTAAATTGGCTGCCCTACGAAGCAAGAATACAGCTAAAGATTGCTTGCCTATCTCACAAAGCCCTCCATTTCAAAACCCCCAGTTATCTAGCGCAAAAGCTGGAACTATCCAGAGGGGGTAGACCTTCTAGGAGTGCCAACTCCCTCCTCCTGAAACCTCAGATCTTTCGCAAAAAGAGAACATGTCACTGAGCTTTCTCCGGCTCAGCACCGAAGATCTGGAACTCTCTCCCACCGGAAATACGTAGAATCTCCTCCAAGGTTGCCTTCAAATTGGAAGTAAAAAGATTCCTTATGAACAAGTTCTTACCTTAATAGGTTGATGGATCGTCTGCTCAAATGCATTGGACTTACACCTTTAAGCCCTGCGCTGGATGCTATTTCTTTTCTTTTTTTTTCTCTCTCTCGATGCACTTGCTCCCCATCTCGCTATGTAGCAATTATTTTCTTATTATCTGACTGACCCCTTGTACTTATAACCGTTCTTGTCCTGTGAGTTCTATTTTTGATATGTGATTCTGTCTGTATTCCTATTTGACCCATGTACTGCAACTGTTACCTTCCTTTCCCCACAATTGTAAAGCGCTCTGATATCCCTCGGGTTCATGTTCACGCTATATAAAACTTTATAAATAAATAATTAACAAAATGCATTCTCTTGAGTGAATAAAACATTTATGTAACATGCTTTAAAACCAAACTCAGTATTGACAGCCAAATTCTCCCTCACTGAAGCGCAAAATATCTGTATGCTTCTGTTTGATTTCTACATGTCTTATTTAAATATTAAAATAACATAAATGTTTTTATTCAAAATTGATTTCACGTTTTTTTCATCTGTAAACAGCTTAGCTTAATTCATGCACTTACCTTTTTACAAACTATTGTACATTTGTTTATGCACTTACTTTCAAATGCTTCATACATGTTGCATCCCCATTACAAGATGGCCACCACACTACCATTTCCTGGAGTCCCTTTTTTATGGTTGGCTAAATAAAGACCTCCTTCACACTATTATTTTGGCCGCTGGTCAAATCTGGTCAATCATCTTCACTATTTAGTCTATGGCTGGCTAAACAGCAGAGATTATGTACTATTTTGTGGACTACTGGGTAAATAGCAGAGATTGTGTACTACCTGGTTTGCAGCTGGGTTAAGAGACACTTCCTTTCTAAAAACGAACAAACTGATATTAAACACTGAAATGGAAGTGCATCTTACAACGCAGTCAAACAGAGTGTATTTAAAAAAAGAATAAGAAAAGTGTTTCATTCATTTAAAAAAGTCCATAGGAAGAGTCACAGCTGATTAAAAAAAACGTGACCGAACTAATGTTAAAGTGTAAATAGAAGTAGCATGAACGTCAATTCATCAAAATGCCGGAAGTGAAATCATATGCCATTTAATCTTTACTTTCACTTACACATGCATGCTTACACATACAGACACATTCACACATAAACAGAATCGCTTTTCATAAACACACTCTCACCCCCAACCACGCACACAACATACATATAAAAGCATTTTTACTTACCTCTGCTGCCAGGGAGGGTCATGTTTCAGGTAATTGTAATCCATTCTTTATTACACTAATAGTGAATAATAAAATATTATTCACTATTACTGTAATAAAAAGTTGACAGAAAACAAGGAACGTGGAGCCCCAACCAATGTCCATAAGAACAGTTGCCCCTGTGTTTCTAGCACAGATTTTGCTACCTCTGAGGCCAGGGGTTGCAAAGGCAGTGCTAGGGGTCACAAAGGCAAAGCCAGGGGTTGCAGCTGCCATGGTAGTCGTAAATTTATTGTTTATAAATAAATCAATCACAACATTAAAAGAGTTTAAACCTTATAATACAATAAACAGAGACAGCCCGCGGTCGGCACTAGTTAAAACAATAAGGGATTGGAATCAGACCCCGACTTTGACAACATCGAATAGGTTAAATCAAGAAACCTGACGATCTTGCTTATTAAAACTTCATTATGTAAAGCAAAACATAGGTTAGATGCATCTTTGATCATCCGAACATTAGCTGCAATAAAGGAGACACGTAAATAAATACTTCTTACGAAAATGGATTAATTTCGGACAAAGGCAAATAATGTGTTCCTGGACAGTGCTTAATTTGAGCAAGAGGTTTCCGGTGCTCGGAACCGGCACTTAATTGGCAGGTGTTTGTGACAGCCTGCCAGAAGGTGGCACTGTCTAGCTAATTTAGAGATGACCACAACATTTAATTATCAATGCTATATTCATTAAACATTACTATCACTTGCCGCCCATGCAATTCTTTTAACTTTTGGGGCAGGAAACATTCCGAATAGTCACACTTGTGGGAAAGTGATGGTTGGTAGTTGTGTTGTTACTATCATTGGCTTTATAGCAGGGCAATGTGTGGTGGAAACTGCAGTGGACTCCTGATGAGAGCCTGCCACTTATTTTTTTTACCAATTAATCATTGGTTTCCAGCGAGTCCTCCTTGTGACCAGTCTGCAGCTTAGCTTCTTGGAGCCTTTAAATCGCCACGAGTGGAATGTATTAGAACCCAAATCTAACATACTTGTGCTTTATTCGACATAAATGGCCTTGCACTGAAGAAGCACAAATAAACAATATTTAAAGGAAATTAATGTCCATAGTATAAAGCAATTTAAACTGTAGTTGAATAACTTCCCAAACTGAAAAACGAAAAGAGTTGTACTTTTGATTGTAGAAGACGATGTCTTTATTCTTTTAATTCATTAATTTTTTCTTTAAAATACAAACGCACAATGGACAAGACTGCCAACGCGTTTCGTCCCTCATGGGACTTCTTCAGGGCTAAAAATATATACAAAAAACACTATTTACAATTTGCTCATAATAAAAACATACAATGCATAAGAACCAGACAAATCATTATTGTAGTTTTCAATTGAATTCATAATCATATTGCATCATCTCAAATACTCATTAAATATAATTTGGGAAGATAATCCTTTGACATTTCCAAAGCAGTACATATATATTTTACTTAGAATTGGGAGACATACTGGCTTGACATATCTTTTAAGCAATTGGTACTGCAGATATGATTTGGATTTAAGTTTGAATTTGAATTTGACGACAAAACCATCAAAAATTTAAAAAGAAAAGAAAACAGAGCTAAATTAATCTCACCAAACAGTGCACACGAGAGAACATATTCCAAACAAAATTTATCACAACAAAGTTCTAGTGATTCTCTTCGTTTTATACAATTCTTGTGCTTTATGTGCGATTTCAAGGCAGAAGTTAAATAAACTTGGGAACCAGCGATATAGGTATCAATTAATGACTCTGTGTGTTTGTATTTTAAAGTGGCACATAAGTCGCTGAGGTGATCCTTGTACTTCAAGGTATTCCTTATGAGTTGTTTACGTGATGGCGTGCTCACTGAAGACAGCAGGGCTAAAGATGGAAGGCCGAGTTTTGTTATGAGGTTTATTTTTTTTATTTTTTTTATTTTTTCGCAGTTTTATATAGTGCAAATTTGACTCGAAGGTATCAGGTATGAGAACGCTTTACATGAGCACCAGCTGCGATACATAAAGACACTTTAATTAATTTTTGTTAGGCACGAGGAGATAAGTGATTTGCTCAGAATCACAGGATGCTGACCGTCGTTGCTGAGACTCGAACCAGGTTCTCCAGATTTGAGTTTGACCGCCCTAGCGTTAGGCCACATCCTAAGATTTACAATTAATTCTAAATTATCCACTTGTTTTTGCATCAGTTCAGAAAAGATTAGGCAAAAACAATATCTCTTTTTAAGTGTACTCTGTGTAGGCCATCGTGATCAGCATATGCGAAAAACAGTTTGAAAACTACAGTGTGGCCTGCATGCACTAATTCCCTCGAGCACTCAAACTTTCCCAGAGCGGCTTTTGTACACTTTTAGCCTGCTTTTACAATTTGAGATGAGTCACCCTCATGTCTGACTGCGCGTTGACCTGCTGCTTTTGTAATTTTTCAATAGCTACTTTTAGATACTACTCTTGAGAGGTCAAAGGAGGGCGAGCTGTAGCAAAGGGCGGATTGAAGATGGAATAATAATAATATGTTGTTTTTATAGTGCTTCATACCACACTTCCCGCACCTTCTAAGCACTGTAAATAAAAGATGTCAGTATCAGCTAATTTATGGTACTCAGTTTACCAATCTCCAAGAGGATGGAGGGCTGAGTCAAAAGATATTTTCTAAACAAGAACTGGAAGGCCCTGCTGATGAAGTGTTTTTGTATTACCAGCATCTGCATGGTGCCTCTTCCCGACAAGCTTTAGTCCCATAAAAATCAAATTTCAAATTTCATTTTAGATTCGAGTAGATGCTGTTGCATACACTCGGTGAGATACTTAAAATGTAAGCAAATGTGTAGGGAAGGAAAGATCTGCATGTAGGAGAAAATGTTTGCCACCATGGAGCCCCTTTGGGAGCTGGTAAAGTGACAAATGCTGCTAGTAGCCATGAAAAGATGATAGCACTGACACTGTTGCAATCCGCTACCTGGTCGAGATCATAGTTCAATGGACGGAGCCCTGATTTAGTCCCTTATCTACTGATATAAATGAACCATGCCTCGAAAAGGACTTATAAATTATTATTTTTTAGGGAGCACCCCAGGTGTGCAATCAACATGCTTTCTAGCAACTTTGCTGGGTATGAGAAATTCAATACAGGGTGGAAATTAGTTAATTCGCTAGTATTCAAAGTAACACTGGCAATTCTTCCTGAGCAGAAATTGTCAGCCTAGCTAGAGTTTCACTTATTCGCCATCAAAGCCGTTGTATCTGAAAATAAAAAGCGTGAAAACACAGCAAGATTGAGCAGGCTAGTAGGTATTTCGGATTTTGATTAGGTCCTTGACCAACCAAGTCAAATCACTGGGGTTCGTCCATGACTCCCATCTCACGATTGATTCATGTAGGAGTTGACTATCTTTTTTAATGGTGTACTCCCAGATTTGTGCCTTAACTGTCCTTTGCTGAGTTTAGAACTCTGAGGCTTTTACAGCTGCTAACCAGTGGTAAGTGCCTGTGCTCCTCTTTCAAGATGGTAAAATTGATAATCTCCGGGTAGATGCGTTTCCCTGGAAGTGGTATCCTGGACGTGATCATTGACACTCTTGAGATAAAAATCACTATCCAAGGTTACTTAGGCGTCACCCTTATCCACTTTACAACATGTTATCACTGTGTTGTTGGCAATTTGTTTAATGATGCCTCGTACCTTTTGACTTCAATTAGAGATCCGAGGGTTCCTGGATTTAGAGACATTCTGGAATTCTTTCTGGACAATTACACAAGAGAAACAAGAGGGTCCCTGATAATGCAGATAATAGGGAGAAGAAGGCAGGGAAAACGCACTCAAACACAACAGATACTTCTCCCAACATACTTTAAAGCAAGGTAATACATCCAAAAATATACATATCCCCTAGACCAGATATTATTCAAAATTTATTATCAAAAATATGAATCATTTTTATACATTAGTTTTTTTTTATATCACAAGTATACATAAAATATCATGAAGACTTCAACATTTAGGGAGCCCCATAGATGAGATGAGGAACAGTGGACTTGATGTACACATCAGCAAGAAAGAAAGGGAACGAAAATGTACATAAAAAAAGACAGGACAATACAGGTTCTTCAATACCACAGGGCCAAAACTAGACACAACATCATGAAAACACACAATTACATACATGCATACAATTTACAAAACGAAATTTTAAACATAAGATACAAAAAAACAAGAAATGCGCCGACGCGCGTTTCGGAAATGTGATGTACACAACAGATTCCTTTATGAGGGCGCTGAGAGAATCAATAAATCAGTGGCCACAGGCCATCTGTGTGTCATACACTGGAGATGGATAAGGGGCTCGGTATCAATTCTGAATATTGTACAGGTCTATTGGGACAACAAAACAAGAATATAAATATTCCATACATACAATTCTATTATTTTTTATTTAAAAATGTTGCGGAGCATAGACAGAAAAAATATCCAAGAAAGATAAGACCAAAAGAAAATGTGTGATAGTAAGAGGCCTGACCACTCAAGAGAGCACATGCCAGAAAAAGTGTAAAACACCCATGTGACAAGACTTGCCTTAAAAAATCACCAAGAAAAAAATATATATTAATGTGCAGTAGTATATGGACCAGATAAAGATAAAGGTAGAGAAAGTTGACCAAATGACAGATCTACCTGCTTTCTGAAGAGAAACAAAGAATGCTGGTTAAATTTAACACGGCATCACAGAGTAGACGGAGGTGCATAAAATCCAAGGCATCACACAGAATGCTGCGAGACAGAGAATGCAAATGAAAAAGCAACCATGAGAAACATGAGGCTGTGTAGCACCGGTTTAGGTGACTTCTTTCTGGACAATGACTTCAAATGAATTGAGAATTTGATGACTTATAGGAGCTAAGAAGGTGCTTTTAATTCCTAGACCACAGAGTTCCTTCCTCTTTCTGTGGCCATTCTTCAAAAACATTCTAAAAAAACAGTGTCGTAGCCTTAAATTTGTCATAAATTTAAACAAGCTTATCTGTTGTTCCAACTCATTTGAGTGATGTGTAGGGACAAAAGATGTACCTTTCTGTAAGGTGGTGATTGGAGTCTTCGTGAGCTGACATCTCGAAATGTTCACAGTCCTGTGAATCTTTTTCAACCTTCTTTTTAATGTTGTCACAACATGGTAATCTATTCTTACCTCATCGTTTTTCACTTTTTTTCCACTTAACCTTAGACATTGTGAACCAAGGTTTTTGCACCCTTTTTCTTTCCCACCACTCTGTTAGTTACGTGATTGTATAGCCCATTTCGTTCAATCCTGTTAGTTGAATGTTCTCATTATTTCGTAGGATATACTCCCCTGAAGGAAGGCTAGTCCTTAAATGCATTGGGATGGTTGATTCATGGATTATGCGATTAACACAGTGTGATGGCCTAACACTATGGGGCCGATTCCGATCTCGGTCGGAGGCGCACCTAATACCATTCGGTCGGGAAAAAGCCATGCGAAAGCCTGATTCCCGACCGAACCGTACGCGGGTCCGGCCGAGCGAGTACGATGCGACTCGCCGACCGACTCGTCCGGGCGTCCCGACAACTCCGACCGACTCGCTCGGACTCGAACCGCTCCGACCGACTCGGTCGGACCCGATCTCGCACCGCGCAATGGAGACGTTCCCGGCCGGGTAAGTACGATGCGCGCCGCGAGCAGTCCGACCGAGCCGCGCACTCCGGCTCGTAAGAGCTGTCGGAGCCGTACTTTGGGGGTCCGTGTCGGACCCCCTGTACGCGTACCCGTGCGAGGCGCACACAGGGGGACCCAAGGGTCCCCCTACCTGTGCGTGTACGCCGCGAAGCGCTCGCGGCGTACTCGCTGTAGGGGCGCCTTGTCCGCCTCGCACCCATTGAGGCAATGGGAGCCCGCGTACGCGTTAGTGCGACCGGCTCCCATTGAGTTCAATGGGAGTCCGACCGACTCGTGTCCGATAACATACGGCCGCATCGTACTCGTTCGGTCGGACTGCACGGGTCCGATTCGGTCGGAAATCTCTCCGGGTCCGGCTCGGTCGGAGAAATTTCCGGCCCGAATCGGAATCGACCCCTATATGTGATAAGAAGAATCCTTGGCAATAAGTAAAGTTATAATATGCCTAGTGGCAAGGTTATGTGATTATTTGACTAGAAGAAGTGGAAAAATCGCTAGAAAAATTGGAGGATTTGGATGAACATGATAAAATAGCACAGTGGAGTGCATAGTATGGATGTGTGTCCTTTCCAGGAAAACGCATCTACCCGTATATTGTGCCACGCCCTTTGTCAGAGGGTGACACCAGCGGGCACTCAATACACAGTGCAAAAGTGGAATTATCTTTTATTATACTCTCCAGAATTCTATTTAGGAGTGTGATTGTCTATTTATTAGTAAAATTGATAATCTCCTCATTGGCATATTTAATTTACCTACAAGTCCCTAGTAAGTGGTACAAAATGTACCCAGGGCCTGTAAGTTAAATGTCACTAGTGGACTATTGTGCCATCCAGTACAGTGGCAGTGCAAATATGGCTTCAGCCCTAGCATTGCAGCCTGACTGTTGCAGTGTAAAAACTGCAATTCAACCTTGCCGAATGAACCCTTTTGACAGGTCAAAACCTTCCTTTTAAATATTGATATGCCACCCCTATGTAGGCTTAATACCCCATAAGGCATGGTGCATGGTAATTAAAAGTAGGACATGTAAAAAGTTAAGATTAAACATGTCCTTACAGTGACTGGCCCCCAAAAGCAATTTTTATTGTAGCAAGACTGACTGTACCATAGAAAAACATTGGGATGCAATATGACATCTAATAATGCTGCCTTTGGCTAGGAAACAGCTAAAAAAGAACTCAACAACTTTTTTTAATAATTATTTAAAAATCCAATTTAATGATAAAGTTGAATTTTTATTATTAAGAAAGAGGTACTTTTAGAAAGTTACCTTCTCCCTGCCTTAAAGCATCTGGAGCCTGATTTGTAGTAGCCTCTAGCTGCAGCACTCTGACTGACCCAGCCCTGATGAAGTGTGGAAAGTGCCCCCAGAGCAGAAAACAAAGGCCTGTGTGTGTTGTTGTTCCCTTGACAGGATAACCAGTGGGGTTGGGCACAGGGACTGAATTAGCTTTGAAAGAGGCCTCCCATGTCACAGGCAAATGTTAGCTGACACTTGGACAGGGTCCTTCCATTGTCTCCCCAGGCACGCAGGCTCCAATCACAGTGGGTCTTCTTTATGACAGTATCAAATCCTGCTTGAGTGTCAGAGCCTGCTTGGCAGGCCTGCTGGATTTTTATATAACACTTTGGGGTGCACTTGAATGGCAGAGAACAGGATGCCAAGACTATTCCTGTGAAACCACTGCCTAATTGCTGGAAAGCCCCGTTTTGTCCTACCAGACTTCTGTCTTTAGGTTTATTGGGGCTACAGTGGCTGCTTCAAACTGGAATTTGGTGTTAGATGTGGAAGAACACTAGGATTACCATAGTAAACTATTCACACACACCCAAGTCCTCAGATCTCAAGATTCGTGTAACAAAGACTTTCCCCATCTTAAAAATGCCCAAAGTGGGTAGGGCTGACCCTACAAACTTGTACCCTATTGGTTAGGGAATGTCCAGGAGTCATCCCCACCCACCCAAAAACACCCCTGGATCTGAGGAAGAACATAAGAGGACTGGACCTACTGTCTGAGATGTAAGGGGAGCCCCGAAGGACTGGACCTGCTCCCACTTGTACCCAGGACAAAGAAGTAGACTCCACGGGTCATAAGGCTGACCTCCTGTTGAAGCTACAGGCATACAGCAAGCTGCAAGAGGCCTTTTCCTACAACTGCATAGCTGACCAGTGGCAGCTGCACCTGGACAAGACCCTGGTGTTGGCTTCTGCCTTACACCTTGTGACTCTCTAAGTGCCTCAACTGAGGTCCTGGGGGCTTTAAAAGTATACTCCTGTGGTGGAGTGGTACTTAAATGACTAAATCAGAAGGTAAAATCTTTGACCAGGACGAACTTGTGCTTCTTGGCGCAATTTCTACTCAAAATGTTTGAAGTTCATATCTCAGGTTCCCCTTATTGGATTTGGTGTAATTTTGTTTAATACATTTTAATCTATTTTTCTAATTCAGTTTGGGATTTTCATTGGTTTGCCTTTCAAAAACATGGCTTCAGGTCTACCTTTAGCCTGACTGCTGCAATATAAAACCTGCAATGCGACCTGTTAATATAACCATTTTTGACAGGTAAAAACAACCCATTTAAATATTAGTAAGCCACCCCTATGTAGGCCTTGTAGCCCCCAAGGTAGGGTGCATGGTATTTAAAAGTGGAACATATAGAACATCAATATTACCATGTCCCTAAGGTGGCAAGTCCTGAAAAGCTATTTTCATTGTGGCAGGCCTAGCTGCCCAATGTAGAAAACCACAGTACAGATTAAAAATCCAATTCAAAGGTAAAATCAGATTTTTAATAAATATTTGGGGAAATTATTTTTTTAGAAAGTTACTGTTAGACCTGGCATCCTTGGCGTGGGTCTCCCTTCCATTTTTTCATAATGCCTCCACGGTTGCCGATATGTTTTTGCTGGACTAGATGCTCATGGGCACTTTGCCGCTGCTAATCAGTGCCAAAGTGCAAGTGCTCCCTATCGTTAATTGATACATGTATTAGTGACTCCATGATTGGATGATTGGTTTACTTGTCAGTCCCTAGTACAGTGCACTCAGTGTGCCCAGGGCTTGTAAATCCAATGCCGCTGGTGGGCTCGCAGCACTGGTTGTGCCACCCACAGAAGCGGCCTGTAAAATATGTCTCGGGCCTGCCATCGCAGAGCCTGTGTGCAGCCTCGGGCTGCCATGTCGACTTGGTGAGTACACCCACTTACCAGTCCCTAAACCTTCCCTTTACTGCATGTTGGTCACCCCTAAAGTAGGCCCTAGGGCAGGGTGCATTGTAAGTATAAGGTAGGACATGCCCTGGTGTGTGTGGCATGTCCTAATAGTGAATTACAGCCATTTTCGTTTTTCACTATTGCAAGGCTACCTGCTCCCCATAGGCCAGAATGGGCAGACTGACTATTACACCTTATAGTCAGAACTGACCCAGGGAACCTGGTAGAAAAACGAATTTAGTATGCCTGAACTCAGGATGATAAAATACATCTTTTAGTGAAGTTGGTTTTAACATTCTGTGTTCAAAAATACCACTTTTAGAAAGTGGGTATTTTCTTGCCTAACTATCCAAGCCTGCCTCTGCTAGGTTGTGTATTCCTTGTCTGGAGATTGAGTGACAGGGGCTGGGGGTGGCTACAGGAGACAGGGTGAGTCAGCGCAGGGCTGAATAGAAAGATCTGCATCCAGAGTGGAGGGAGGAGTTGCACCTGGGTCTGAATAGGGCTGTGCCTGCCTTCCACAATGCTGGCTCCACCTCCTGCCGGGCGGCTGAGCACTCTGCCCCACATTCTGAAAGGAAAGAAGGAGTCAGAAAAACAAAGTGCTCCAGAACTGACCAGAACTGGTTTTGGACTAGGCAGAGGCCTCTCTGCCTCCAGAGAACAAAGAGAATCAGGGTATAAGAGGGGCACCCAGACCCCAGGAAGATTAGATCACTTTTGGGAACAAGAAGAAACCTTTACTGAGGAGCGGAACCAAGAAGAAACTGAGGAGAAACTATCCCTAAGCCTGAAGTGCTGCTTGGGGGATTGGCCTGCAGTGGTTTGCCTGACTGCCAAGGAGAGGAGAAAGGAACTTTTGCTTTGCTGTGACTTTCATCAACTTGTGAAGGATCTCCAAGGGCTTGGAAGAGAGCTTGCCCCCTGACCGAAGTCCCAGGACCATTGGATTTCACCCCCTTTGTGAATTGCTGCTGGAAACCTGTTTCAGTGGCTACAGAGGTAGGGAGCTGTGACCGACTCTCACGACCGACTCGGTGTCCTGCAAGCACCGCATCGAAGCACCGTCTCGCCCTGCAACGCACGGCCCTGGTCTCACCGACTCCGTCAACGAGCCGCTGCCTGCACCGCATCGAGGGACAACGCGTCCTGCAACGCTTCGCTACGCCGAATCGAACTGGTCCGACCGACACGGTCACTGCTGCTGAGTTCGAGTCCTGTGACCGCACCGGAGTTGGGCACCGCTCGCACGCTTTGCGACGCACCGCCCGACTCGCACCGCTGTCCGGACTGATCGACGCCAGCTCCTGAATCCGGCTCCGTCGCCGCACCGCAACCTGCCAGCACCGCATCGAAGCACCGTCTCGCCCTGCAACGCACGGCCCTGGTCTCACCGACTCCGTCTCGACGACGTCAACGAGCCGCTGCCTGCACCGCATCGAGGGACAACGCGTCCTGCAACGCTTCCATTTTTGCATCGCGACCGCGACGAACAGCCATCCGGCTCGCACGCCCGTGCCTGCCGCTTCAAGTAAAGGTACTGTGACCGAGTCTGTCTACGCTGTGTTGGCCCGTCTCGACGCGGTCAGCTGGATTTGTTAGACTCTGTTTGTTCTCGACATCGCCGTAGCCGGAGGAGGCTACCGACTCGCACAGAACCTTGAATTAAGCCTTTTGATCAGAACTAAGTATTCTTAACAGTATTGTGGATTATTTTTGTCGTTTATGGTCTTGTGATAAATCTATATAAAGTATACCTATTTTTATAAATATATAACCTGTGTGGTGTCCATTTGTAGTGTTGTCACTTGATTACTGTATGTGTTCACAAATGCTTTACACACTGCCTCTGAACTAAGCCTGTCTGCTCGTGCCAAGCTACCAAGAGGGTGAGCAGGGGTTATTTCGAGAGTGTACCTACTTTCCCTGACTAGACTCAAGGGTCCCTATTTGGACAAAGGTACATACCTCTGCCAACTAGAGACCCCCAAATCTAACATTGGTGGTCAGCGGTGAGGATTCTGGACTTGCATTTGTGACTCATGTACAGTGATTGGTGAACACTACTTAGTGAGTGCAGACCAAAACGCAACCACATACTTTAATAGCATTTTTTCTGGGATTTCCTATTTTTGCAAATGCCAAGTTCAGTCACTATGGAGAAACCAGCATCAGTAGCCTCTGTTGAATGTGATTGGGAAGAAGAGAGGCTAGAATGCTACACCCTTAAGCAGCTCAAGCAATTCTGCAAAAAGTTTAAAGTGTCCATGACCGGGATCTCCAGGAAGGAGGACCTCCAAAAGGCGCTGAGGGCCTGGGTCGAATCAAGGAGTGCCCCTGTGGAGGGGGCTGAGAATGCAGAAGGGCAGCTGGAGGGGCTATTGGGTCTAGGGGCTAGAAGACCACCTTCCCCAGTAGGTAGCAGTGTTTCTGCCAGAGGACTGTCTCCAGAGGAGTTGGAGGACAGGAAAGAGAGTAGGATGCACGAAATAGAGCTGACCAAACTCAAGCTGAATAAGCAGTTAGAATTCGAAATGCAAACAAGGAAATTAGCCCTAGAGGAAAAGAAAATGCAGTTTGAACATGAGAAAGTTTTGAGGGAGTTGGAATTGAAGGCCAAGAGCTTAGAGATTACTCCCTCTGGTGGCAGTGTACCGCCTGTGCCTGTTGAAGCTAGGGTGTATATTCCCAAAGATGTGGTGAAGGAGTTTTTTAAAAATGACGACATAGGGCAGTGGTTCAAAGCCTATGAGGTAGCCATGTCTTCCCACCGGGTCCCTGAGAAGGATTGGGGAGCGGGGTTGTGGGGACGGTTCCTCAGTGAAGGGCGGGATACCTTGTTGGATTTGCCCTCTGAAGTCTATAATTCGTACAGCCACATGAAGGATGCCTTAATGACTAGATATGGTTTGACCCCTGAGCTTTATAGGCAAAGGTTCAGGAACTGTAGTAAGATTGAAAGCAGTACCTGGGTTGAATATGTGACCTTCTTTTGCAGAGCCTTGGATGGTTGGGTAAAGGGTAGCAAAGCGACTGATTTTCAGGCGCTCTTTGATTTGATTGCCTGGGAGCACTTGTCCGGTAATTGTTTTCCTGAGCTACGCCAGCACCTGATTGATAGTAAGCTGACTAACCCTAGGCAGCTTGCTGAGGAGGCGGACCGCTGGGTGAGTACCCGGGTCCACAAGGGTCACGTGGGAGACTCCGCCAAGGGTGGGCAGGGTCCCCAGCAGAAGAGTGGGGGGACAAGGGTAAACAGAAGGAGTTCCATAAAGGGCCCCAAAGTAGACCCCAAGGGAACCAAGGGAAAGGTTCCCAGCCTCCCCTGAGAAGAAGCCAGTGGCCCTGACAGGCCCCCTGTTCACCAGGGACCACTGGTATGTTACAAGTGTGGCGCCCTGGCCACAAGGCAAACGATCCTCGTTGCCCTTTGCATGGAAAACCAGCACCCACCAGTGCAGTCCCCCGGCAGTTGGCTAGTGTAGCCCTGGGGGAGGAGTTGGGTGCCCAAGGTGGGGGGATCCCACAGTGTTTTCCCTTGTCTCATTAGGAGACTCTGAGATGGTCCCTAGGACCCCGCTGCCTGAGAACACTAAGAAATACAGGCAGTGGGTGACCATCAATGGCCATAGGGTGGAGGCTCTGAGAGACACAGGAGCCAGTGTGACAGCTGTCAAGTGTCACCTGGTGTCTAAAGAGCAGGTTATCCCTGATGCATTCTATCCGGTTGTTGCCGCTGACAACACAGAGAGTCACTGCAAGGTGGCTCAGGTTCCCTTTGAGTGGGGGGTCTCGGGTACTCTTCAAGTAGCTGTGAGGCCAGCCATGCCTGTTGACTGTTTGTTAGGGAACGATTTGGAGAGCTCACCTTGGGCTAAGGTGGAGCGGAGTGCGCATTTAGAAATGTTGGGCTTGCCTGATTGGGCATGTGTGACCACCCGGTCAATGGCAGCTAAAGGTGTTCAAGAGGACCTGGAGCCTGAGAGGGAGGCCCAGGTGCCTGCCGGAGAGAGAGGAGGCAGGGGGCGCGGGAAACCGGCCCCCGAGGTTCCCACGGTCCAGGAGGAGGCAGACCCTGAGGGGGATGCCCTGGAGCCTACAGGGGAACAGGTAGCTGAACTGGGGGACCTACCTGAGCTGACCCATTGGCAGCAAGAAGGAGGACCCTCCAGGGAAGAGTTCTGCAAGGAGCAGAACACATGCCCTTCTCTCGTGGGTCTGAGGCAACAGGCCACAGACCAGGCAGCAGGTGATCAGTCTGGATCACATTGGGTTTACTGGGAGAATGGTCTCCTGTATTCAGAGCCTAAGGTTGCTGAGCCTGGGTCAGCCCGTGTGCTGGTGGTACCCCAGCGCTTCAGAGCCTTCCTACTGGGGTTGGCTCATGATGTACCGTTAGCGGGACATCTGGGGCAGGACAAGACCTTTGACAGGCTTGTTACCCATTTCTATTGGCCCCAGATGCGCAGGAGTGCCGCCACTCACTGCAGAACATGCCAGACTTGCCAGGCAAGTGGAAAGAGTGGGAGGAAGCACAAGGCTCCTCTCCAGCCATTCCCTGTGGTCAGCACCCCCTTTGAACGGGTGGGTATTGACATTGTGGGGCCACTGGACCCCAAGACAGCCATGGGCAACAGGTTTATCCTGGTCTTGGTGGACCATGCCACCCGGTACCCTGAAGCCATCCCTCTGAGGACAGTGACGGCCCCCGTGGTGGGACGGGCACTGATGGGAATTTTCTCACGTGTGGGATTCCCTCAAGAGGTGGTGTCTGACAGAGGTACCAACTTCGTGTCCAAGTACATGAAGTCCCTGTGGCAGGAGTGCGGTGTAACTTACAAGTTCACCACTCCTTACCACCCTCAAGGAAATGGTCTGGTTGAGAGATTCAACCGGACCCTCAAGGGCATGATTATGGGTCTGGAAGAACCCATGAGGCGTAAATGGGACGTCCTCTTACCATGCCTGTTGTTTGCATACCGGGAGGTGCCACAGAAGTCTCTAGGGTTCAGTCCCTTTGAGCTCCTCTATGGACACCCGGTGCGAGGACCTCTGAGTTTGGTCAAGGAAGGCTGGGAGCAATCTCCCAGGAAACCTCCCCAGGATGTATACAGTTACATGCTGGCCTTCAGGAACCAGACTAGGCGTTTCAGAGAGCTTGCTGAGGCAAATCTGGAAGCCAGCCAGGAGGAGATGAAGCGGTGGTACGACCAGAATGCCACTCTGGTAGAGCTTCAGCCTGGTCAGAAAGTGTGGGTCATGGCCCCTGTGGAGCCTATCAAATGCCACTCAGGAGCAAACAATATGATGACCTGAATGGGCAGAGATGACTCCTCTGAACTCCACAATATATTCAGAGCGGGGGCTATATGCATCTTGCAACACCACACTGTCAAATCCTGCTTGACAGGTCTGTTGAACCACATGTAACACATGGGGTATGTTAGAAATGGGGGTCTCTAATTGGCGAGGGTTTGCACCTTTGTCCAAGTAGGGACCCTTCTTTCTAGTCAGGGTAAGGGGGATACAGTTCTAAAATAACCCCTGCTCACCCCCTTGGTAGCTTGGCACGAGCAGACAGGCTTATCTCAGAGGCAGTGTGTAAAGCATTTGTGAACAGATACAGTAATACAGTGAAAACACTACAAATGGACACCACACCAGTTTAGAAAAATAAGTAATCTTTATTTAAACCAAACGACCAAAACGACAAAAATCCACAATACAATAATCAAAATATGACTTTTAAAAGGTAAAAAATAGTTCTGTTCAAAGCAAATTGCAGATGCGACACTTTTCACACAAAGTACCTTGGATGCGTCACGCACACAAACAAAAACTGTCGCAGAGAAGGTGATGCGTTGGTTACTTACGCCCAGGGAAGGTGATGCATCGGTTCCTTACTTCAGTGGAGGTGATGCGTCGGTGCCTTACTGCCACGCAGGGGCAGTGATGCGTCGTTTCCTTACTGAAGGGGAGGTGATGGCAACCCCTGACCCACTGGTCCTTCCACTGGGGACTGCGTACCCATCTCACCCCTCTCTCTGGACTCATGCACCCTCCCTACTGGAGCAGTGCTGCCAGACACCAGAACTGGTGGAATGCTTGTTACAGCAGTCTCCTTCAGCTCAACTGACACCTTGGGATCCCCCTCAGGGGATGGCCTCCCGGGACAGACCAGGCCCCCCTCCTGGTGTTCCCTCATGGAACCTACCAGACCTTGAGACTGGGTTTCGGGCACCTCGAGACACAGCCAACTCCCATTCCTTCTCCTCTGAGACAAGACATGGGACCCTACACCTCTCCCATTACTCTGGGACCTAGCTAGGCCACCACAACCTTCCCCTACCTCACTTGGTTAGGGAAAACCTGAGCCACCTCCTTCAGGATCACCCCCAGATGCTTCTTCAGACCCTCTGGAATCCACCAAAAGGTCCGCCTCCAGTGTGAGCTCCCCGGGGTCAGAGAACCCACACTCCACCAGGTGTTGGCATAGCTCTGGAAAACAGGGACTTAAAATATGCTCTCCAACAATTGAATCACACAGCCCCACACAGGTGTTAACCAAGCTACCCTTTGCCTCACCATCCAGTGCCTCGCACAAGTACCCCACATCACCCTCCTGAGACTGGCAAGACAGTGTCTGCTGCCTCTGTCACTCAACCCACACTCTTCTGGGTGGTCTCCACCCTCACATACCAGGACTTCTACCATGGGGAAACCTCACTCCCTGCACCTCTCATCTAGAGGCAGTAGAGAGTCCCTCCCACAACTAGGAATATGCCCATGTGCCAGTTCCCCTATCCACTTCAGGGACACTATGCACCACTGGAACAACCTCATAACCTTGAACCCCCTGGTGTATGTTAACCCCCTCCTTCAAGTCAGATGCCACATCTCTGGGTGTGTGTACTTCTTACTCAGCACTAGATAACATCTTTTTGCTGCCACCATCTGAGCTGAACTCCACCTCCAGCCCAGCCAAGCTCACTTCATGAGCTACACACATTTCCTTTTCTTGGGTTAAGGCCCTCTTGGCCTCAGACCTTTCGAGCTCCTCATCAAGCTCTCTCCACCTCTCCTCACAAGCTAGAAGCCAGCCATCTTTTTCTGTTTCTTCCTCACTTTCATAAAAGTCCTCCTCCTCAGACTCAACTGGTAGTGGGGCCCCCAGCGGGGTAGCTCATACTGAAATAGGGCTGCCTCTAGATCCTCCCTGGACCTTCTCTTCACAGGCAGCCCCTTTCTTTACAGATCACACGTAGCTCCCTCATCGTATAGATGAACATTGTGCCAGAAGTCAGGTTCCATTTTCTCAAGACTTCACAGGTGCAACAACTAACCAGAGTCTCAGTATCAAAAATACTTCCAGGAGGACACCAGAAAACTGAAAAAGCAGTATGTGGTTGCGTAATGGTCTGCACTATACTAGTAGTGTACACCAGTCACAGTAAGCAGGGCCTAAATGCAAGTCAAGATCCTCACCGCTGACCACCAATGTTAGACATGGGGGTCTCTAGTTGGCAAGGGTTTGCACCTTTGTCTAAGTAGGGAACCTTCTTCCTGGTCAGGGTAAGGGGGTTACACTTCTAAAATAACCCCTGCTCATCCCCTTGGTAGCTTGGCACAAGCAGACAGGCTTATCTCAGAGGCAGTGTGTAAAGCATTTGTGAACACATACAGTAATACAGTGAAAACACTACAAATGGACACCACACCAGTTTAGAAAAATAAGAAATCCTTATATAAACCAAACAAGACCAAAATGACAAAAATCCACAATACAGTAATCAAAATATGACTTTTAGAAGGTAAAAAATAGTTCTGTTCAAAGCAAATTGCAGATGCAACACTTTTCACACAAAGTACCTTGGATGCGTCGCGCACACAAACAAAAACTGTCGCAGGGAAGGTGATGCGCGGTTCCTTATGCCCAGGGAAGGTGATGCATCAGTTCCTTACTTCAGGGGAGGTGATGCGTCGGTGCCTTACTGCCACGCAGGGGCGGTGATGCGTCAGTTCCTTACTGAAGGGAAGTTGAAGCATCGGTTTCTTACTGCGACCCCGGTGTTCTTGCTGGCGTGGCGCCCAGATGCGATGCGTGAGGATCGGGGATGCTTCGGTTCTCGATGCTGCGGCGGCGACGACAAAGCGTTGTTCTCTCCAGCCGCGGTCCCACGATGCATTGGTTCTTGCAGCCGCACAGCAGGGCCTGTGTCAGAATCGGTGCGGTGATCTCGGACTTCGGTGCACGGGATTCAACGTGCGACGATTTCTCGAGCCGCGGCAGGCGCTGCATCGATTTCTTCAGCGATGCGTCGGAAACAGGTGCAGATGTGTCACGTTTCTCGAAGTTGCGTTACTTCTCTAACTCCCAGCAGCAAAACAGCCTCCAGAGGTCCAAAACAGCAGCAGGCACCTCTTAGCAGGTCAGAACTCCCAGCAAGGAAGTTCAGGGGAGCTGGGGGTTAAGTCTTTGTGTCCCTGAGACAAGCTCTATTTCAAGCCCTTTGAGATCTTCCTCAAGCAGGGCACACAGCAAAGTCCTTGTCCTTTCCTTGGCAGAAACAGCCACTGCAGGCCAACCCCAGACCGCAAACAGCAAAGGGGCAGTACTCCTCCTCAGTTTCTCCAGCTTTTCTCCTTGACAAAGGTTCCTCTTGATTTCCAGAAGTGATCTTTGAAGTCTTTTCTATCCCTGAGACTTCCAACAGGAGGCAAGCTCTACTTCAAGCCCTTGGAGAAAACTCTAACAGCAGGATGATGAAAGCACAGTCCAGTCCTTTCCCTTCCCTAGACAGAAGTAACAACTGCAGGCCAACAGCACACAGGGGCAGTACTCCTCCTCCAGCTTTCCCAGTAATTCTTCCTGGCAGGTTCCTTAGTTCAGCAGTAATCTAAAGTTCAGGGGACTGGGCCCCAACTTTTATAGTCCATTTCTCTTTGTTTTCTGGTGTCAGAGAGGCTCTGTGCTTACTCAAAACCGTTTCTGTCCTCTCTGGTGCAGCTGCCCGGCAGGAGGTTAAGATAGCATTGTCCCAGGCAGACCAGGCCCATTCAGGTGTGAAAGAAATCTCCTCCCCCTACTCTAAATGCAGCCCAGGTCTATTCAGCCGGTGAACAGCCATCACATCGCGGCAGTTACATCGCATGCCGCTACATTGCGACGCGTACACAATACGACGCGTCCCATTACATCACATGCGCTTTTAAAACGCATGCGCTTTTAAAACGCATGTGATGTAATGGACGGCCGCCGGGACGGACGTGCGCCGGGACAGAGACGAGGAAGAGACGACGCTGGAACCGGAACCGGGAGAGAGGAACCACGAGGAAAGAGAGGTAAGGGACAGTGTTTAGGGCTTAGGGTTTAGGGTAGTGTCAGGGGGTGGTAGGGTAGTGTTTTAGGGTTTAGGGCTTAGGGTTAAGGGTAGTGTCAGGGGGTCATAGTGTAGGGTAGTGTTTTAGGGTTTAGGGCTTAGGGTTTAGGGTAGTGTCAGGGGGTCGTAGTGTAGGGTACTGTTTTACGGTTTAGGGCTTAGGACTTAGGGTCGTGTCAGGGGGTCATAGTGTAGAGTAGTGATTCAGTGTAGGGGACAGACTGGGCGTAGGGGTAGGTTCGTGGAGGGAGTACTGTTTTAGGCTTTAGGGTAGTGTATTGTTTTGTACTGTAGGGTACTGTTGTGTAGGGTACTGTATTAGTGTAGGGGGGTTATTTCGAAAGACAAATTGCGATGTAAAAGCATGTGGGGATTTGGGTGCGTTGTAAAGGGATTTTGTATGCATTTCAAAGGAAATGCGGAGTAATGGTTTGCGTTGTTGAAACTTGCGTTGTGACGGTACATGCGAACTAAAAACAGCGATGTAAAGGCATGCGTTGTTTTAGTTTGCGATGTATCGTCATACATCCATTCAGCCCAGCCCTGACTCATCCTGGAAAGGCAGGACACACATCAACCCCCCCTCCCCCAGTGGCCATCTGAGAGAATGCACATCCCCAGCCCCTGTCATTCAAAAGCCAGACAGTAAATCCACAAACCAGCAGAGGCACACAGGATGATTAAGCAAGGAAATACCCACTTTCTAAAAGTGGTATTTTCAACCACACAAAATAAAAATCATCTTTACTAAAAAGATGCATTTTTATATACTGAGTTCAGGCATACTAAACTCCATCTTTCCATCTTGTCCCAACGGGAAGTTATATTTATAAGATGTTATAAATAAACTCCAATTCTATCCTATGTGACAGATAACCTTTCAATAGTGAAAAACAAAATACACTGTATTTCACTATCAGGACATGTCACACAACTCAGTATATGTCCTACCTTTCACATACACTGCAACCTGCCCATGGGGCTACCTTTGGCCTACCTTAGGGGTGACTCACATGTAATAAAAGGGAAGGTTAGGGTTTGGCAAGTGGGTGCACTTGCAAGGTTGACATGGCAGTACTAGACTGCACACAGACACTGCAGTGGCAGGTCTGAGATACCTTTACAGGGCTACTTCTGTGGGTGGCACAATCAGTGCTGCAGACCCACTAGAAGCATTTTATTTACAGGCCCTGGCACTCTCAGTGCACTTTACTAGGGACTTGCCAGTAAATCAAATATGCCAATCATGGAATCACCAATCTATAAACAGAATTTACAGGGAGAGCACCTTGAGGTGCCTGCCACAGGGTGCAGGGATGAACTGCACCTCAGCTCTTTACAATGAGAGCATGCATTCCGGTCGGAATGCATGCTCCCATTGTAAAGAATAGTAGTGCGACCGAACAGTGTTCGGTCGTATCCTACTTGCTGGTTTGGGACCGCCGACAGGAGATCGGTCGGTCCCAGTTCCAGATCGATATCGGACGGACGGACACATGCAAATCGGCCCCTAAGTCAGAGGGTAAAATCTTTGACCAGGATGAACCTGGTTGGTGTATCTGACCCAATCTCTGTTGCGGAAGGACTCAAATTACGCCTAGGTCTGGGTCTACCATGATAATAGACTATCATAAATGCCTAGCACTTTTTGGTGCTATTCTTGCGCAAAACTTTGAAAGTTCATAACTCCAGTTTACCTGATTGGATTTTTGTCATTTTGGTGTCATTTTGTTCATTAAATTTTACTCTGGTTTTCTAATTCAGTTTGGGATTTTCATTGTTTTGCATTTCAACTTTATTAATGTTTTGATGATGCATAAATACTTACACTTTGTCCTAAGTTAAGCCTGTCTGCTTTGTGCCATACCTACCACGGGATTGAGCTCAGGCTAATTTAGTATGGGGAACCCTTAAAATTTGACACCCTTAGAAATTTTACATAAATGGAACGCCCACTGGTTGAGGAATCGTAGAAGGTGTTAAAGCTTAATTACAGGTGGCAATGTGTTCCCGAGGTAAGGCACATCCCAACACATCAAATATCAGAAAGAAAATCAATAAGAAAAAAGACCACTAAAAAAACTGAGTTCTAGATCAGCAGAATAATTTTAAGTTTTTTTTTTGCAGTACAGAATAATTGTCATGAAGGGTCTCAACAAATAAAGCATTACAGAGAAATGCAAAATTAAAAATAAAATACATCCAAATGGGGAACAAAACCAGTAGAGAAATGGAGAGCATCCCTAACAGTATCTAAATCTTCAGGAAAGTCTTCTGGCTCATTCCTAATATCTAGGGTATACTTATACTATTTTCACATATTTATTCACTAAAACTGCAGAGACATAATGGTATGACCCAAAGTGTCACATTCTCAGTAAATCAAAGCACAATTTTATTTAACGTCATATTGCCGTAGCACCGAAGCACTATCCCACTATAAGAATATTTATTCTGCCCACTCTATGCTAGGTTCAAAAGACAAAGGATTTTCTCCTCAACCGACACTTCTACTCCGCGGATTTCAACACCTAGCCCACCACTGGACTCCTTTCCGCCTTTATCCTATTTTCCCCTCCATGAACTACTATACTCCTGACCTCCACTGTGTCTTTTATGTATAACCTATGCTCCCCAACTCGACCTTGACTATTGTCTATTGTTATTTTGCCTGTGTCTTTGCCTGTAAAGTGCTCGGATACCTACGGGTCTTGCCAGGGCTGTATGAAACTCTCTAAATAAACAAATAAATAAATGTCCTGCGGAGACGGTTGAACAAAGCACATACATGCACAAAAGCCAAATATTGTAAATGAATAGGGTACAGTGAGCTATCAGAAGGACCTTGAATAAAGTTATAGTTTGTGATCAAACTAGGAAGATTCCTTTGAGAACATCAAAAACAATGCCCATGGAAATAAACATAACTCTGATTGACTGTGTGCTGCAGAACTGTGCAGGAGTAAGACATTCATTTTGAAAAATATGACTGCTAGGCTCAAATTGAGTCTTAGTTAACAAGGATCAGAAAGACACACTTTTACATATCATAGGAATTTTGTTTAAAAGACAATAGTACTATATCTGTGTGTACTTGTGAATTTGAGTGTAAAACCACATTCTGCACGTTGTTAATAAAGCACAATAATAGAAATAATCAAAAATCAGTCACTTACCCCAAATAATAAACCAATTTCTTACAGTGAGTATATAAGACAGATCACGAAACCAGGTCACGTTAACATACATCACAAAACCAGGTCATGAGGGGGCGTGGTCTCGCCAAGCATGGAGTGAGACACACGCCGCGGGAGCTCCGGTCCGCCGCTGCCTTCCAAAGCTTTTTTTTGCAGCATTAGAGCTTTCTCGGCGGCGCAGCTTGGAGCGCTTGTGTACCGGGGATGCACGGGACCCCTGGCCCATTTATCCTGTGCCTCGGACCGCTGGTGGTGGTGCCCCTCGGGGCTTTGGCGTTACGGCCTGGGCCGAGAGCCTGCAGCTGCCATCTTCTGCCCTTCAGGACACGGAGCCCTTCCGGGCAGTGAAGCTCCCTCCGCGCCCCCTCTTGCCAACCCTGGGGGTCTTGCCTGGTTTCCTTGGGCCCGGAGCAGAGGTCCGGCGGCCGGACTCCATTCTTTGGAGGAGCGGAGGGGGTGCTGCCCCAGGACCGAGGAGTGGGCCGCCATCTTGGGCCTTGTAACGCAGCAAACACCCACGGGCCGCGGATCACTGGACTGCTCTTCCGCCTCCTCCTGGTGCTGCCGCTTGATGCGCCTGGGCACCGGAGGTGGCGGGTTATCGCTTGCCTGGTGGACACGCTCCCTGGTCTGCTGGTGTCTTTGGCGGGGAGGCCTGCTTTGGGAGCCCGCACTCGCCATTTTACACCTTCCGGATCCCGGCGAGCTCCCGGGGGCCTGCCGCAGACCTTAGGAGGCACTTCGGGGGGCACTACTTATCCCCCTGGGGTCCGGAGCGGGGCCCTGGTGGCTCGGGCCCTTCCTGCAGTCGCACAGGGGGGTGCGTAATCCGGAGGCCTTTTGGGGACACCGCCATCTTGGGCCTCTCGACGAGGAGAGGGGGAACAGCCCTCAGAGCCTCCGGTGGACTTTTCGATGCAGCGCCAGCTCCCTGGAGACACTGCATGGCTGCCCTGAGGTGAGTGACGCCTCGCACCGGACTCCTCCTATCTGCCCTATATCTTCTCCCTGCCGCTGGCCCATGCCACACCCGGACCCTGGTCTGACTTTGGGGCTTCACCGGTGCCCCACTCTTGAAGGCCTGCTGAAGGAGATTACCTCGGTCCCCGCCGGCGCCTGGGACGCTGGCCCTCTGCTGAGCCCTCACCCCCTGCCTGGGTCACACCTGCTGGGGATCCTCCCGCTCCCACATCTCTGAGCCCTGCTGCCGGGTCGCTTTTGGACCCCCTGGTGACTCCGCTGCGGGTCGGGCTGGTGCTCTTTCCTGCACACACTCGTGAGTGGCCTCTCCTATCTGCTTCATACCTGGCTCCGACTTTGGTGGGGCTGGGGGGACCGCTGCATCTGCTGGGGCCTTGGGGGGAACCCGCGAGGCTCTCCTCTCCATCCTGCCGGTGATCTCGGCCTCTAAAAAGACAAGCACCCACTTCTCGGTCCCTTGCTGCGGACTGCCCTGCTCCACTACACAGCGATACCAAAGGGGATGATGGACGGAGCGCTAGAGCAAATCAAACACTCACCCCCAGTCAACTGATCTGGGTTTAATCCATCATCATTCTTTAGCTCACTCCACCACCCCAGTTCAGACATGGCCATATGCAAATCAGTCTGGCCCTGTGCCTCATGGGAACAGTCCAGCCGAAACTGCCAAGCCATGTCTTCCCTGGACCGGTTTCGGGTTCAAAACCCTCATCAGCCAGGCTATCTTGAATCCAGTGGCAAAGTGAGCAAGGGACCCACGTCTGGGCATACCCTGCCAACTTAGGGCGAACAAAGCGATACTAAAGGGGATAATGGACGGAGCGCTAGAGCAAATCAAACACTCACCTCCAGTCAACTGATCTGGGTTTAATCCATCATCATGCTTTAGCTCACTCGCCACTCCAGTTCAGACATGGCCATATGCAAATCAGTCTGAACCTGTGCCTCATGGGAACAGTCCAGCCCGAACTGCCAAGCCATGTCTTCCCTGGACCGAAACAAGCATCCTGGGACCGGATGCTTGTTTCCGGTCCAGGGAAGACATGGCTTGGCAGTTCGGGCTGGACTGTTCCCATGAGGCACAGGGCCAGACTGATTTGCATATGGCCATGTCTGAACTGGGGTGGCGGAGTGAGCTAAAGAATGATGATGGATTAAACCCAGATCAGTTGACTGGGGGTGAGTGCTTGCAATGTTCAACACTCCGTCCATCATCCCCTTTGTTTTTGCTACGTTCGCCCTAAGTTGGCAGGGTATGCCCAGACGTGGGTCCCTTGCTCACTTTGCCACTGGATTCAAGATAGCCTGGCTGATGACGGCTGTAAGCCAGAAACCGGTCCCAGGATGCTTGTTTCCGGTCGAGGGAAGACATGGCTTGGCAGTTCGGGCTGGACTGTTCCCATGAGGCACAGGGCCAGACTGATTTTCATATGGCCATGTCTGAACTGGGGTGGCGGAGTGAGCTAAAGAATGATGATGGATTAAACCCAGATCAGTTGACGGGTGAGTGCTTGCAATGTTCAACACTCCGTCCATCATCCCCTTTGGTTTTGCTATGTTCGCCCTAAGTTGGCAGGGTATGCCCAGACGTGGTTCCCTTGCTCACTTTGCCACTGGATTCAAGATAGCTTGGCTGATGACGGCTGTAAGCCAGAAACCGGCCCCAGGATGCTTGTTTCCGGTCCAGGGAAGACATGGCTTGGCAGTTCGGGCTGGACTGTTCCCATGAGGCACAGGGCCAGACTGATTTGCATATGGCCATGTCTGAACTGGGGTGGCGGAGTGAGCTAAAGAATGATGATGGATTAAACCCAGGTCAGTTGACTGGGGGTGAGTGCTTGCAATGTTCAACACTCCGTCCATCATCCCCTTTGGTTTTGCTATGTTCGCCCTAAGTTGGCAGGGTATGCCCAGACGTGGGTCCCTTGCTCACTTTGTCACTGGATTCAAGATAGTTTGGCTGATGACGGCTGTAAGCCAGAAACCGGTCCCAGGATGCTTGTTTCCGGTCCAGGGAAGACATGGCTTGGCAGTTCGGGCTGGACTGTTCCCTTGAGGCACAGGGCCAGACTGATTTGCATATGGCCATGTCTGAACTGGGGTGGCGGAGTGAGCTAAAGAATGATGATGGATTAAACCCAGATCAGTTGACTGGGGGTGAGTGCTTGCAATGTTCAACACTCCGTCCATCATCCCCTTTGGTTTTGCTATGTTCGCCCTAAGTTGGCAGGGTATGCCCAGACATGGGTCCCTTGCTCACTTTGCCACTGGATTCAAGATAGCCTGGTTGATGACGGCTGTAAGCCAGAAACCGGTCCCAGGATGCTTGTTTCCGGTCCAGGGAAGACATGGCTTGGCAGTTCGGGCTGGACTGTTCCCATGAGGCACAGGGCCAGACTGATTTGCATATGGCCATGTCTGAACTGGGGTGGCGGAGTGAGCTAAAGAATGATGATGGATTAAACCCAGATCAGTTGACTGGGGGTGAGTGCTTGCAATGTTCAACACTCCGTCTATCATCCCCTTTGGTTTTGCTATGTTTGCCCTAAGTTGGCAGGGTATGCCCAGACGTGGGTCCCTTGCTCACTTTGCCACTGGATTCAAGATAGCCTGGCTGATGACGGCTGTAAGCCAGAAACCGGTCCCAGGATGCTTGTTTCCGGTCCAGGGAAGACATGGCTTGGCAGTTCGGGCTGGACTGTTCCCATGAGGCACAGGGCCAGACTGATTTGCATATGGCCATGTCTGAACTGGGGTGGCGGAGTGAGCTAAAGAATGATGATGGATTAAACCCAGATCAGTTGACTCGGGGTGAGTGCTTGCAATGTTCAACACTCCGTCCATCATCCCCTTTGGTTTTGCTATGTTCGCCCTAAGTTGGCAGGGTATGCCCAGACGTGGGTCCCTTGCTCACTTTGCCACTGGATTCAAGATAGCCTGGCTGATGACGGCTGTAAGCCAGAAACCGGTCCCAGGATGCTTGTTTCCGGTCCAGGGAAGACGTGGCTTGGCAGTTCGGGCTGGACTGTTCCCATGAGGCACAGGGCCAGACTGATTTGCATATGGCCATGTCTGAACTGGGGTGGCGGAGTGAGCTAAAGAATGATGATGGATTAAACCCAGATCAGTTGACTCGGGGTGAGTGCTTGCAATGTTCAACACTCCGCCCATCATCCCCTTTGGTTTTGCTCTGCTCCACTACACAGCGGCTGCCTTTACTACATTCGGGATGTGGCACCCGGCCTCCTGCTATATCCTCCTGCCCTGGCTCCACTTTTGGCGTGTGGGTGCTGGAGGGGTCATGCCACGCTCTAAGGTGGGGAAGGACATGGCTGCACCTCCAAAGGACAATCCTGTGATGGCCCTGTGGAATAAACCTGGTCCTCCCTCTACTGCGGCTATGGCTTCTTCGACGGGGGGCCCCCCGACCCTGTTACTCAGTCCTTTATGGCCAATTTTCTGCAAGACCTCAAGTCTAAAATTGGCTCCCTCCGAACTGAAGTACAATCCTGCTTCAAGGAGCTCAGGAGAGACGTTACGGAAATTGGTGGGAGAGTGGACGTCCTTGAGAAAACGGTTGACGCTTGCACGGAGGATCAAGAGCAACTCTGGCAACGACTGGTTCTCTTGGAGGAACAGCACATCGAGCTCCAAATTAAGGAGGGGGACTTAGAAAACCGGAGCCGCCGCAACAACCTGCGCCTGAGGGGGGTCCCGGCGGGGGTAGAGGGCTCTGACATCATGACGTTCGTTGCTGATCTCCTCCACGAAATCAAGGGGGACGATGATGCCTCTCCGCCCGCACTGGATCGTGCCCACCGTGTGTCTGGACCTCCTGGTCGCTCCGGTCTGGTCCCCGATATACTGGCCAGGGTCCACTTCTTCACTGAAAAGGAGGCCATCTTAAAGGCAGCGCGTTCCAAGTCAGAGTTATCCTACACGGGCTCTCCTATACAGCTATTCCAGGACCTTGCTCCGACCACGCTTCGGCGCCGCAGGGACTTCAAACCTGTAACCGACAAACTTCGAGAGTTGGGCGTCCAATATCAGTGGGGTCATCCTTTCGCACTCATCTTTCAATGGGAATCAAAGCGCCGAGTGCTATGATCCTTTCAGGAGGCCTCCCAACTGCTTCACCTCCCGACCACTTCCCCACCGTCCAGCCCTTCACGACTGCCTCCCTTGGGTTGAGAGCCTGCGAAGCCACAGTGGGCTAGAGTGCTTAGACCGCAGCGCCAGTCTAGGCGGGGGGACCTCTCCTCTTCCCAAGCCAAACAAGACATCATCCAACATCTTCGCTCTTTGGACGGCGGGTGGTCCCCCCTGCTCTCCGCATAAAGAGAACTGAACAATTTGCTGTATCTCGGACGGACATCGCTCTTCTTCGTCCTTGGCAGTTCCTCACGGAGACGGGTTTGGATCTTCATGCTCCTTGCTTGTTCGCCCCTTTCTCTGACTACAACGTGGCAGCGGTGCCGGTGTGCACCTTCTGACGGTGATGCTGATCATCTGGGACCCGCCTCACCTCCTATTCCTCGGAGAGTGACATCTCTGGGATGGCTTGTGCCACTGAGCCTAGCTTGCTCCTAGACTGGAATAGGTCATGTTGGCCACGTTGGCCGTTGTTAAATTTGGATATTCTACTTCTCTTTTCTCTCTCCCCCTTCTCTTTTCTCCTTCTCTCTTCTTATCTGTCTGGAGGGAGGGGGACTTAGCTACTAGGGATGCGCCATTCCTCGATCAAGGGCTATTACTCGCTGTGTTGACTCCCCCCTACCTTACGCTGGACATTGTGAATTATCATTGCTGCACTTGCTTTCTATGGGGGTATGCCGGGGGAGGCTGTATGGCGCTGCGTTGCAACCTATTCTCCCTACCCGCGATGGCACCTGTGCGTGGTCTGCCTTTGCCATGACTTCTGTACCCTGTTTGAAACTTCTCTCCCTTAATGTAAAAGGTCTTAACTCCCCCAACAAGCGCCACCAGATCTGGCGATATCTATTACAACAGAACCCAGACATTATCTTCCTACAGGAGACTCATCTGTTGAAGGCAAACGTTCCCCGCATGGCTCACCCTCGATATCTCCTCCAATACTGGGCATCTGCACCTACCAAAACGGCTGGGGTGGCTGTTCTCTGCAGGGTAGGTATCCAACAGGGGGGCCCCAGGGTGATCCGTGGCAAAGATGGTAGATTCATTAAATTGGTGGTCAAGATCGGGCAACGGGCATTCACACTTTGCAACATTTATGCTCCTAATCAAGCGCAGGACCTCTTCATTAGGGAACTCCTACAGGACAGATAACACATGATGACCCTCACCTTATCCTGGGGGGGATTTCAACCTGGTTTGGGACGCAAGTCTGGACCGCAGCGATGGCTCGTTTCATGCGGCGGGGGCCATGTCCTCTTCTTTGAAAAAGCACCTTACTGATCTTGGCTTAATAGACATTTGGCGCTACCACTCCCCAGCCGCACAAGACTATTCCTACTATTCACATGTCCACCGTTCTTACTCTCGCATCGATTATGTATTTGTTTCGCACTCCCTGATAAGTGAAGCCCTTTCGGCGTCTATGTCCGATATTTCCATCTCGGATCATGCACATGTGGAGCTTCTGTTGCAGGATCACTCATCTCATCCACGTCGCCCTCCCCGCTGGCGACTCCCTCCTCAGGTTCTTCGAGACCCCGTGGATGTATCAGAGCTCCGAGACGCTATCACATCCTATTTCTTGTCTAATGACCTCCCCAAAACTCCTTTCCCCATGGTCTGGGAACCCTTTAAGGCCACGATTCAGGGACGTATCACCTCTATTGCTATAGCTCGGGCTCGGGAAGCCCGCCTCTTCGAGGACAACCTATCTTGTGACATAAGAACGCTCGAAAAACTGGATCAGGAACATCCTCTTGCCCTTCACAAGCGACGCCTGGCTATGCTCCACGGCCAGCTATGGGCCCATAGAACCAACACAGCGGAACATGCTCTCCTGGCATTGAAGCAAAGGTATTATGAAGGGGGGGATAAAGTGGGAGCAGTCCTGGCCCGTCGCCTCCGGAAACGGGCTGCAAAGGTGCACATCGCTAAAATACAATTGGATGATGGCACGTGGGCTACCACTGAAGCCTCTAAACTGAAAGCCTTCCACGAATACTACTCATCCCTTTATGCACGGGATCCACCCAATCCGGATCAGATCCAGGCAGTACTTGGGGAATGCACCTGGTCTCCGATTGGCCGACACCATGCACAACTCCTTGAAGACCCACTTACCCAGGAGGAACTTACCGGCGCCCTAAAAGACCTCCCTCTCGGTAAATCTCCGGGCCCCGACGGCCTCCCGGTCTCTTTTTATCGTGTTTTCCTTCCGCAGCTTAAGGATTATCTACTTTGCCTTTTTAACTCTTTCTCGGATTCTGGGGGGCCCTCCGCTTCTATGGCAATGGCCGAAATCGCACTGCTTCCCAAACCAGGGAAGGATCTCACACTATGTTCCTCGTTCCGCCCCATCGCACTTCTAAAAGCGGATCTTAAACTCTATACCAAAATACTGGCCAAACGACTCGATCCGCACCTACCCGGGCTTATCGAGCCCGATCAGGTTGGCTTCATCCGTCACCCGCAGGGAGCGGACAATGTGCGGCGCATCGCTCATTTAGTCGGGAAGGCTCACCACTGGAATATACCCGCGTGCTTGTTGTCACTCGATGCTGAAAAAGCATTCGACCGGGTGGATTGGGCCTTTCTCCGGGCTGTCCTGCATAAAATAGTGCTGGGACCTCGGATGATTGCTAGGATCATGGCTCCCTACCTCTCACCTTTAGCCCAGGTACGGGTCAACGGCCACCTTACGAGTCCCATCTCTGTTTATAGGGGCACCCGACAGGGTTGTCCTCTCTCCCCCCTATTATTTGCACTTGTGGTGGAGCCCCTCGCCGTCCTAATACGCCAGTCTCCTGACATTCATGGCATCACTCTCGGAGGTTTGGATCACAAAATAGCCTTGTTTGCGGACGACCTCCTCCTCACGCTGTCCCGCCCGCGAACCTCTCTGCCCGCCCTTCATGGGCTGCTTCAGTCGTTCGAACTGGTCTCGGGCCTCAAAATTAACCACGCTAAATCATGGGCCTTGAATCTCACACTCCCCGAATCAGAGATCCCTTTGCTCCAGTCTCTTGTCTCATATCAATGGGCTTCCCAATCCATCCGGTACCTAGGGCTCAATTTGACTCCCAATCTCAACACTTGGTCACAAGCCAATTGGCAAGAATGTAAAAAGGCCGTTCTAGAGGATCTGCGAATGTGGAAGTCTCTCCCCCTTTCCTGGCTGGGTCGCTTGAATACAGTCAAAATGTTGGTACTACCGAAAATATTATATCTATTCCAGACCCTACCCACACCTTTCCAGCAGCACCAGATCCAGAATCTTCAGCGTGAACTCACTAATTTCATTTGGGGAGGGCATCGGCCACGCTTCTCCAATAAAATACTCCTGCTGCCACGAGACAGGGGGGGGTTGGCTTGTCCCAATTTATTGGAGTACTATTGGGCCTCTCACCTTTGTTTCATTTCGGGATGGATGGCATGGGAGAGCGAGAAGGTCTGGTTTCATATGGATAGGGCGGTGACCTGCAGACCCATATGGGATCTTGCCTGGCTCCCACGGGAGGCTCGGTCTCGCAGCGCCTATATGGCCATTCCAACAAAAACTGTGCTCGATATCTGGGATAAGTTAGCATTGTCCAGGGGCCTTACTTCTTTTCCATCTCCTCACACCCCTATTGCACGCAATCCACATTTCCTGCCTGCCTTGCACCCACATTCCTTCTCGGCCTGGTCGGACGGGGGGTGCTGGACTCTCCGGGACCTTTTTAAGGGGGATTCCTTTAAATCCTTCGAACAATGCAAACGGGACTTCCAGCTTTCCGAGGGGGCCCGGTTACAGTATTTTCAAATCCGGCACTGGGTCCAGGCGTCCTCCTCCGCGCAGGGAGCCACCCGCCCTTTTACCCCTTTCGAACGGCTGGTGCGCTCCTTTGACAACTCCAGGGGTCTGATCTCTCGCACATATCAAGTCCTGCAACACACTCCCTGGGTTGTCCCACATGCTTACCAGTCTAGGTGGCAGTCCGACACATCTGCTGACATCACGTCTACACAATGGGACCATCTGTGGCGCGACATTCCGAAGGTCTTCTGCAGCGTCTCTCAGAGGGAAACCGCATACAAGGTTATGACACAATGGTATTACACCCCCCATTGGTTGCACAAAATGTTTCCTACCTCCTCACCTATCTGTTGGCGTTGTACGAGCGCAATTGGAGATTTTCTCCACATCTGGTGGAATTGCCCGCTCTTGACCACCTATTGGAAGGAGGTCCTTAGTCACATCAAACTGGTAATTGGTTACCCGTTGCCCGAAGCTCCGTCCAAGGTCATTTTAGGCCTCAGACCCGTGAACCTGCTTGCCATGACGCGCAGAGATTGGCACCTAAGCCTACAGATGCTTGGCACAGCTAAACAAATCATAGCTCTATACTGGAAGAAGGCTGAAACGCCTCCAGTGAATATCTGGTTCACTCGCCTGTGGCATACTATGGCAATGGAGTTACTCACTGCATGTTTGCAACTCCGAGACACCAACTTTACCAAACTCTGGAAATCGTTGATAGACTATTTTTGCAAACTGGACCATGCCCGCCTTCAGCCTCCGAAGCTCCGGGCTCTACGCCTATTCGAGAACAACTTACTCCCCTCTGATGCGGATAGTCTCTGGGGGCCCAATAGAGATGCCGACTGATCTCCTCACTATGTGGGGTTGCCTCTGCCAGCAGTCACGCCCTCCCTCCATGCCCCTTTCCACGTACAGGGGATCAGTATTTAGATGTGGGACGCCTTATCCACCATACCTCCACATCACACAGTCCCCCTCAGTTGGAACCCTTCATCATCCAACTCCCTTCTTCAAATTGGGTAACCTTGCCCTCTCCTAGAGTGGTACTCTGGGTCCATGATGGCTTAGGGACACACAGCAGCCTTGTTTACTAAACCTACATTCGCCGACCTTGGGGGCCGCTGAATGTCGTCCTCCTCCTCCTCTTTCTCTTTGACTTCCTCTTTCTCTCCTCTTTCTCCCTCTCTCTCTCTTTCAGTTTCCTGATGATTCTGATGGTTATATTGTTTTTATTTGAATTGTATCCTCAATAAACAGATTTGAAACAAAACCAGGTCATGTCCAATTCCACGACTTAAAAAACTGAAAATGTTTCTCCTGCTTAAATGCATTCCCCAAAGATATTATACCAATGGTTTCATCAAATATCAACTTCAGAAATGCCCTCCTGACTGGTCAGTCCAATTCCACTGTTGTTTCTCTAAAACCAATCTGTGACATCTTCATGACACACTGGGTTTGATGTCATATACCGAACGTTCCATAATTTAATAGGATGTGAAGGGCTAAGAGTTCTGGGAGTTAGGAGAGACAGATGATGGGGGGGGGGTAAAATAAATCTGCTGAGTTGCTGTGCTATGCCATAGAGATTCCTTGACAGAGGATTGAGGTGTGCAAGCGAGGAAAAAGGACAAGAATGAAAGGAATGATGTAAGCAATTCAGAAGTAGGTTTACCTAATATGACACACCTGTTTGGAACCAAGCACTTTCAAATGCAATATTTTCAGGATCCACCGTCAAAAGATGGAAGCCCTTAGCTTCAGACACTAGTACTCTACTCTCTCTCTCAGCAGTTTCTATTAACCTCAAAATACTACTTCCTGCAGACAACAACTAAGGGGAAGTAAGAAGGAAAAATAAAGATATTTCTCGTTACACCTCACTGGGGAAGGCGTAGCATTTTGACACATTCCCAGGTTTAATAGCTTTAGTAAATCTGGGAATGCGTCACAATCCATGGGTGGATGCATGGGAGTGCCCATGTTCCCCTCTTGGAAAGCCTTTGCAGGGTAATACAAGGTAGCGCTATGCGCTGCATGTGTTACTTTGTATTTACTAAACCAAGCAAATTCATGAGTGACGCAACCCCAACACAAAATGATATTAATCTGCCCCTAAATGTCTAATTTTGACTATTTTATAAGTGATTTCTGATTGATATATATTACTCTTCCAATCTGTCCCTTTGCACTCAAACATTATTTGCAAATACACATTTTGTCGGACCATTGTCTAACTGTTTTCTGTTACACATGAAGTGATCTATTTATTTCAGTCTGCAGCGTTATATCAACAAATAGAATAAAAATCAGGCCTATGACTTCCCCCCTCTGATGTTGGGGTGACGGGAACTTGGCGGCAACCGGACAGGGATTTCTGCCCCAGGCAGGAGTACAGTCACCATCAAGGAGTATCTAACTAATCAATCAATCAATCACAGAATTTGTAGAGCGCACTACCTACCCGCGAGGGTCTCAAGGCACTGGGGAGAGGAAAGGGGGGGGGGGTGCTGCTACTGGTCGAACAGCCAGGTCTTGAGTAGCCTCCTGAAGGTCAGCAGGTCTTGGGTCTGTCGTAGGCTTAGTGGAAGGGTGTTCCAGGTCTTGGCGGCGAGGTGTGAGAAGGATCTGCCACCGGTGGTTGTTCTTCGAATGCGAGGGGCGAGGGAGAGGTCGGCGGAGCGGAGCTGGCGGTTGGGTACGTAGAAGAAGAGTCGTCTGTTGAGGTAGGCTGGGCCAGTCTTGTGGAGTGCCTTGTGTGCGTGGATGAGGAGTTTGAAGGAGATCCTCCTGTCGACGGGGAGCCAGTGCAGGTTCCTCAGGTGGGGGTGATGTGGCTGTGGCGTGGTATGTCGAGGATCAGGCGTGCGGAGGCGTTTTGAATGCGTTGCAGTCGCTTGATGAGCTTGGCCGGGGCTCCCGCGTAGAGGGCGTTCCCATAGTCAAGTCTGCTACTGACGAGGGCCTGGGTGACTGTCCTTCTTGTGTCTGTCGGGATCCACCTGTAGATCTTGCGAAGCATGCGGAGGGTGTTGAAGCAGGAGGAGGAGACTGCGTTGACTTGCTTGTCCATGGAGAGCGTTGAGTCGAGGATGACTCCCAGGTTGCGTGCGTGGTCGGTGGGTGTCGGGGCTGCTCCCAGCGTCGTTGGCCACCAGGAGTCGTCCCATGCTGAGGGGTTGGAGCCGAGGATGAGGACCTCTGTCTTGTCCGTGTTCAGCTTTAGTCGGCTGATCTTCATCCAATCGGCGACCGCCTTCATTCCTTCATGGAGATTGGATTTGGCGGCGAGGGGTCCTTGGTGAGGAGAGGATCAGTTGAGTGTCGTCGGCGTAGGAGATAATGTTGAGGTCGTGCTGTCTGGCGATGCGTGCGAGCGGGGCCATGTAGATGTTGAACAGTGTTGGGCTGAGGGAAGATCCCTGGGGTACGCCGCAGATGATCTCGGAGGCTTCGGATCGGAAACTAAGATGGCAGGCATGTACTTGTTTTGCTTCTGAGAGGGAGGGGAGAGAATTTTCTTTAATTACATTTTGTAAGATCCCTAAAGTAGTAGTGAAAAATGTTTATGTAGCGGTCATACTGTTCTAGACCCTTTCTGGAAGTCACTAAGTTATTGTTTATGGGCAACAGATGCTTTATGTTGGCAAGAGTGGAGTGGAAGGGTGTTGGGTTATTAGTTTTATTATTGCAGCACACCGTCATGGTTTAGCACTACCATCATGTATACAAGAAGTTTTTTTCGTACTAAATCATGACGTTGGGGACTGAGTTTACTGTCATTTCAGTGGAAAGGTAATGGACTGAATCTTAAAATTGAGAGTGGAGGAAGTTATGCAATATTTGAAACAATGCACTTCGAGGTTAATCATCTTGCAGAAGACACATCTATTGGATATCCAATGTGTTTTATAGGTAGATATGGATACTCTAGAGTTGAAGGAAGTGACCCGCTTGGGGCCCACCCGGGTCTCCTCGGACCACCTCTCAGCCTTCATTACCAAATGAAGAGTCGGAAGAACAGTGGAGAATATACCAGAAATTGTTTTATTCAGATGCACTCAGAGTGGAGCCCCGTCTGCACAGTCTCAAAGAGTGGTACAGAGGGAACTGAAATCAACAAGAATAGAGATACATTATGTATGTTTCATAGTAGGGCAAAGTCACGCCTACAGTGGAATTTTCCAGACAGATGCAGCTAGGCAATGAAATACAAAAAATAGGTTTTGGTTCTCGTATCTCACACAACCTAGCACAGTCCAAGGTTGTTTCATCCTATGCCCGCCACCAGACAAGTGGGAGAGGGCCTCTATCTAGTGAGAAAGGTATGCGCTAATATGAACAGTCTATTCATTACTGAGGCAAAACTTCAACATTTCAGAAACGAAACTTAACAGAGGTTTTTTCTCGGAAACGGTAAAGGATTAGTTTCAATCATCATTCAAAATGGCGCCTGAATAGAAAATGGTGCTGCGAATGCTAACTTATATAAGGCACTGCGTAAGCAATCTCGGGTCTATTCTAACAGAGTCTACCATGTCAGCTTGACGAAGGGATCGTGGGGAGTGGCTATCCATATATACAAGACATTCCCATTCATGGTGACTGAGGTGCAAAATGACTGCGGGACGATATGTGGTGTTCTCCAGGCTCCTTGAGGGCTCCCCTTGGACCTTTATGCGTGTATATGTGCCACCCACCCTTATAGAAACTACACTACAGAGCTTAACAGAGGTGGTCCTTGGGGTCACTGCAGGACAGTTTATCCTGGGTGGCGACTTCAATGCACAGATGGACCCCACATTGGACACCAGAGCACATGGGGTGACGGTGAGCAGGTCACCCCTTCCTGGGTAGGCAGCTCTTCAGTTTAATGGCATGTGCAGGACTCGACAGCCGTCTGACCACAAGTTTACATTTTACTCTGGTGCCCATGGAATGCACTCTAAGCTTGATTATTTCTTTGTGTCTGCAGTGGAGCTGTTAGTGTACTGTGCTCTCATACCCTCCCAAATGCTTGTCTGATCATGCCCCATTGGAGATTACTCTTAAGAGATCACCAAAAATAGAAGAGGGACAGTGACGCCTTTATACCCAATTCCAAATAGCTTTATTTCGGTAACAGGTACCATAAAAGCAACAACATTCATACAAATCATCAGTAAAATACAAATTATCGTAAGCAGCAGTTGGTGGCCACTATGTAAAATCCATCAAGACATACAACAATAGATAATCCATGAAACATGATAAAAAGTTAAAAGGATACAAATAAATACTAAAAGCTAATCCATAGAAGTATCATTACATAACAAATAAAGTGACAGTGCTACAGATCCCAGACGAGCTGGTTAATTACGGGTTATGAAGCACAGAACCCTATTAAAACATCAGACCTCCAACCTTAAAAATCTGGACCTCACGACCCAAGCACTACTAAGATACTTAGCCACACCACATGCAAGGAAAGTTCTTGGATCAGATTTCAAAATTCGTAGGGCGACACTATGGTCGGAGGTGCCCAGATGCCTACAGATGGGCTTAAGCCACCTGGATCTAGCTAGGCTATATGCTGGGCACGCAAACATTAAGTGCGGCACAGTCTCCTTAGGGGCTTTGCAACAGGGACAGCCCGCTATTGTCTGGTGTGGAGGACTCCACTTTGCGGTAGTATCGCGAACCATAAGAGAACCAAATCTGAACTGTATATAGAGAGCCCTATCTCTTGGTTTCTGAATGAAGTCCAGATATGGCTCAAGGAATATTTGCTGCTTATGTTGGTAAAACTCCTCTGTTAACCTTCCTACCTTAGTGTTGGTGACATCCTGACTATCTACCCAACCCCAGTAAATTCTTTTAATTTCAGCCTTGCTTGGGGGGTTTTGGCTTTCCCAGGATTCCTTAAACCCCAGGGTAAATAACAAGTTTCTGACCTTTTTTATCCAAGAAACCCTGTGGCTTACATCCAGGTTGATTACCTCGGTGAGTGCTGCAGCATACTTGGTAAGTTCTGCGGTCCGAAGGAGGCGTCCCCAGAATAACAATGGTTGTAACCTAGAGATATCTCTAAAGGAACGTCTCCTCATATCGGACATCAGAGGCTTGAACGGTACGCTGCGCGGCAGCATCACTAATTCTCTCAGAAATTTATTTTCGGTTCTACAGATCTCATCTACATTCTCAAGACCCCACAACCTTTATATCTAGAGGTTGCTAGATGGGCATTTTCAGAACAGATTAGGGTTGGCATAGAAGATTATCTAGAACTGAACCATGCCTAAACTCCATTGGATATTACCCTATGGGAAGGACTTGAAGCTACTATCCCGGGCCAAATAATTTCCTTTGCTGTGGGACAGTGTGGGGAGGAAGATGAGACTACTGCAGACTTTGAATTGCAGCTCCACACCCTAGAGAAAACATATTTACTTAAGGGAAGCACCTGAACAGTTGGAGGCTGTGAGGTTGCCCCTAGTAAAATTATTTGAGAAGGCCAAATGTATATGGATGGCATCACAACACAGAATATAATACACAAGGGACAAGATAGGCAAGTTAATTTTCTGGTTAGCTAATTGAAAGGCAGAGCTGAGAATGATTCCTGAAATCCAAAAATCCACGGAGGAATTGGTTACCACACCTAGAGAATTTACTACTTAATACAGTAGATTGTACAAGAAGGAATCCATCCAGATGCTGGAAAAGACCTTCAGATATTGAGAGCCCTACAGGTATCCACGCTTGAGGGAGATAACCGGGAGGTCCTGGACCCTGATATCTCTGACATGAGTTCTTGAAGCAATCAAAACCATGCCATCAAGGATGATCCTAGGTCCTAATGGCAGCCCCCTAAATTTGATAAAATATATCTCCTAGCAGACTGGTGGACCCACTAGATGTCATGTTACGTGCCTGCTTGGCAGTTATTTTTAAATTAGGTGGGCGGCCCCTCCACCATGGGGACGGAGTAATTTACTCCATCCCCATGGTGGACCCGTGGGCCGTCCGCCCAGATATAAATCTGGCCCTAGGTCCTAAATGTGCAGCAATTGAAGCAATTCAAAAGAGAATCAAGCAGCATCCCTAGGAGACCCAAAGAGATCAATGACTCACACCCAAAACTGAAGGTTGATATAGCCAATTTCACCATAGGAAATTAAACTGCAATGTTAGCATGGTGAAAGTATTGATATGTTAACAAATCACTTCCCAGCATTATAAAACATCATATAACCCTATCCTACTACATGAATATTGATGTGCCCCTTCGGACCTAATGTTATCCGGAGATGTCAGAAGAAACCAGTTGCATGAACAATAAAAACTCTTGAATGAACATAATACAGTGTGCTAGTAAGAAGAGCATTGAAAGTATTTAAAGGCTTTCTCCAGAGAGTTCTTCGAGTCACACAAAATAAACAGTGCACATTTTGCTGTGTGGGGTGTCTATGAGAAATGTAATGAATATTATAAAGGAAGCAACCAAGGGGCATATGTCCAAGGAAATGGCGCAGCGCAGCAGCAAATTTTGTAGCACTGTGTCATTTAAAAAACTCAGGAATGCGCTGTATTTACAACAATACAGTGAACCCCTGTGTTTTCCCTTGCGCTGGCGCTAAAAATAGCTGCCTAGTGTCAATACAGACACCCATGCGCCATAGTGCAAGGGTGCCTGCGTTGCTGGGATGATTGTTTATGTGCAGGAAGGCATCCTTTCCTTCACATAAACAATCAATAATGGCAATTTGCTACTTCCATGTGTGCTGCATAGCACAGACAAAAGTCTTAAATCGCCATTAGTTAATGATTGTTTTTGTGCAGGAAGGGACACCTTCTTGCACAAAAACAATAATTAATGGTGTTTTGCTCTCTCTATGAGTGCTGCAGAATGCAGCACAAATAGAAAAAGGAAAAACGAGGAGAAATTAAAGTATTTCTCCTCGTTGCGCCAATCTAACGCCTGCTTTTGCATGGTGTTAGTTTTTGGTGCTGCCTCAGATTTACACATCCCACAGCAGCACCCATTGCACGCCCTTTCATGCAGATTCCTGCGTGAAAGTGTACCTACCATATTCAGAAAGCAGCGTGAAGTCGCAAAAAGTGGTTTAACACCGCTTTGTAAATATGGTGCAGGGCATTGCGCCATTGGAACGTCGAAATAAATGGCGTTCTGGTGGCGCAATCCCCTTGTACATATGCCCCCAAGTTTTACAAAATGGAATTGACTTGGTATGGCTTCAGTATTGCTACGCAATATCCTTCTTTTGTGCAACTTTAGTTTTTCTTGTGGACTTAAAAGCCATATTCAACCCCGCTTCCCTCCCTTGTCCATTGTCTAAAACTACACGGTCATTGTTTTTAATATTACAAAACGCTTACTACTCGCAGCGGACAGACTTTTTTTGTAAACTCTGGTACCATTGAAAAAAGATATCTGGAAATCCCCTTCACTTGGGCACCGAGGCCAGCACAGTGGACTTCTATTTTAAGACTTTTTGTAGCGTTAACATGGGTCGTTCTTCTAGAAAATATTTCTGTATTAAAAACCAATGTTGCTAAAAACAGGCTTGTGTGTGAGAGAAAAAAGTGTGGGCAGCGACTCACACCGACCTGATGTAGATGTACCAGACCGCAGACAGACCAGGTCTCAGACGGACCAGATCGCAGTCGTATTCGATGAAAATAAAGTCTTTCTTTTCCTGGGGAAGTTTGTATTCCACGCACCTTCCCTGCCTGTTTGATAAGCCTTCTCAGATACAAGGGCTATTTAAAGCTATCGCATCATCGGAAACAGGGGACGAAAGAAACCATGTTCGTGACTGCAATTTGTCTGTTCCCAGCCATCGCCTACGTGGAGTCTGGAAACTATATTAAATGGACTCTTCCTACAGTCTCTCGGTTTAAGATGCCACAACCAGCCTCGAGGGACCCATCTCTAATATACTCTCGGGTGTAATTTGTCTTTTGATACAGGAGTGCTTGGTGTCGTAATCTAGGATTTAAACAAAGCAGAGAAGCATAGGACGCACAGAGAATCACTGAGTGCCTTGGTATTTTTGTCAGAATTATTGTATGGGATTTGTAAACTAAATATAATCTCCTAGCCCTTCTCAGGGAGAAATATAGGCCCATATTTATCATTTTTTCACGCAGCGCAACTCATCTTGCTGCGCTGCGTGAAAGGACAGAAATTGCTGTATTTAACATTATACGGCACATTCCTGTACTTTCCTAGCACTGGCGCACTTTTGGCTGCCGATCGTCATCACAGGCACCCTTGAATCATGGTGCAAGGGTGTCTGCGTTGTAGGCAGGATTGGTTTGTGCAGGAAGGGACACCTTCCTGCACAAAAACAATCATTAATGGCGTTTTGCTCTTTCTTTGAGTGCTGCAGAACCCAGCACACATAGAAAAAGGAAAAACGAGGAGAAATAAAAGTATTTCTCCTCGTTATGCCTCACCTGGGGAGGCATTGCATTTTGACTCATTCCCTGGTTAGCACTGGCGCACATTTGGCTGCCTATCGTCAACACAGGCACCCTTGAATCATGGTGCACGGGTTTCTGCATTGTAGGCAGGATTGGTTTGTGCAGGAAGGGACACATTCCTGCTCAAAAACAATCCTCAGAGGCATTTTCCTCATTCTATGTGCGCTGCAGAATGCAGCACATGTAGAAAGAGTTAAAAGCAAGGAGAAATAAAGATATTTCTCCTCGTTATGCCTCACCTGGGGAGGCATCGCATTTTGACTCATTCCCTGGTCTACCACTAATGGTAAATCTTGAAATGCTCCAAAATCCATGGGTGGACGCGTAGGAACACCCAGGCTCCACCCATGGAACGCCTCATTGGTGCACAGTATCGCAATGCACTGATTTGCCCTGCCTTGTGTTACTCCAGATGTATTAAGCCATGCAGGGCCGCAGAAGGTGGCCTTGTGTGGAGTGATAAATCTGAATTTAGAGCTGTGTTGGCCTTGCACCCCCTTGCGTGGCACAAGGGTGACGCAACTCTGTGATAAATATGGGCCATAGTATCTGATTCCATATGAAGGTCCCAGTTACCCACTTATTTAATATTGCCGATGTAGTCTTAAATTCCTCACTTTTGCGATAGCTCTCCCCATCATCGCGCACAAAATGTGGCTTTCTCGCTCACTTGAACAGGTGCAGGTGGACATCCTAACCCTGTGGGCTACGGATACTCCTGTGACGTTGAAGACGATGCTCATTCATAGTGCTCTATCTAGTGACTTCATCTTGTCTGTCACGGTCCAGCAAATTTCCATATAAGCCTCACACTGGTGCAATGACCACATTTTCACAGTTGCCTAGAATTCCAGAATAACCGAGTAGCCCTAAACATCTCCTACATAGGAAATATACACAAACGCTCTGTTCATCTCTTTCTAGCCCTTGTGGTTTAATTCAACGGACTTGTAACGACACTGAGTATTCTTCACCACAGGCAAAGGCACTTCTTCCCATGTCTCAGAAGTGATCTACACCTGCTCTTGGTCAGTCATAATAAAATGTGAGGTAGCAATGAGAACATGGAAGCAGATGGGAGTTCAAGCACACCCAGTGGCATAACAAAACTTAAGGGGGCCCGCCCACAAAGAACATGCAGGGTGCCCCCCATGCTCCAGACCCAGCCCGGAGCTCTGAGGACAGGGACCTGCCAGTGCCGGAGGGGGCTCCAGGAGCTCGGGGGCCCCCCACACCACGGGGGCTTTTGTTACGCCACTGAGCCCACCTGAAAAACCATAATGGTGCACCAAAATAACAGGCTCTGTAATGAATTTCCCTCCAGAGAGAATGAAGCTTCTGTCCAGGACTTTAGACAAATGCAGTGCTTAATTTGAGCCAGTGGTTTCAAGTGCTCCGCACCGGCACTTAATTGTCAACACCGGCACTTGTGCAGTCTGCCACAAGGTGGCGATGTCTGGATAATTTAGAGATGACCACAACAACAGCCAATTATTAATTCAATATACATTAAAAATTACTTTTACCAGCCGCAAAAGCCATTCCTATAGCTTTGGGGCCTGAAATAGTCGGCAATGTCACACCTGTAGGAGTGTGATGATTAGTAGTTGTGTTGTTACTATCATTGGCAGCAAGGCAGGGACAATGTGTGGGGCAAGCTGCAGTAGTCTCCTAACGACAGCCCTGGCACGTTTTTTTTTTTTTTTTTTACAAATTAACCACTGGACAAACGTGGTGGCCCGGCCCGGCCCTGAAGCAGTGAAGCCCTAAACTCATTGCCCTAAGTTGGCTGCCCCTACAGTGGTGAATCACAGTGGACTGCCCGCTTACTTCATAAACAAAAATCAGCTGTTCTTGCGACTCTTCTCCATTATCAGAGTCTGGAGCTTGTAGAGGACAGACTCTGACACTGGTGGTCTGGGGAAATCTGCTCACTGGTGATTTGGACATGGCCTAGTGTGAACAAGTCCAACAAGTGCCTCCCAGAGGGTCTGCTCCATTCTGTAGGAATAGATTCCAACTTCTTTCTAGGGTTTTCGGAAAGGAGGTCTTCTGCACCCTGCACACCCATGGACCAGCAAGGCCGCCACACTGAGAGTTCTCCACAAGCTCCTCATTACTTTGCTTCCCCACGGGTTTCCAAAATGTTGCTCACCCAGGGCTTTGGAAGGTGCTGTACCAGAATATCATTGTCAGAATATCGTCTGGCAAACTTCATCGTACCCATAACATTGCTTACAAAAATAATGCCCCAATTGAAAGTCTATATAAAATGTGAAGATATTTTTTTTTAAACAATATTTAGGACACAATATGTATGGTAGACAAAACATTTTGTATATCATGTACTGACATACAGCTCTTTGAAAAATAATGCACCTGCTGCAATTATTCTCTGGCAAAATCACATTTAATTTTCACATTTATGGTAGGGAAGACAGCTCTCCAGCCATATAAACAAGCATTGATAAAGCCAATCAGTCAGGCTTTGGCTGCTGGCCTTTGGGTTTTCATAATGCATGTTTTATCATGGGTTTTTAAAAACTTTTTTGTTAGGGAACCTGCTGCCCCCCCCCTCCCCAATATATAAAAATGACTAAAAGCAAAAATACTTTTGGTCTCAGAAAGCATACTTTGCCATAGTAGTCCTTGACACTGAAAGAAACTTCTTTGTGTGTGGGAATGCTCCTTGTGAAAGAGTAGAATGCCGTCACAATTAGCCAATGGCTGCAGTAGGCTGACCCATTGCCCCATTCTGTATGCTGTAGTGGGAGGATGAAAAATGTGAATGACACAAAAGATCATTGGATGAAGATGTCTGGCTGAAAGCCCCTATATATAAGCGCATTATATAGATAATATTAGTATAATCAATAGGTCTTTGCTAACACCGGCCCTAACCATAGATCATAATCCAGTGATAATATTTGTACAGATTCGATGTCACATGCACCACCTCCAGCTCATGCTTAAGATACTCAAATTCAAAACAGTCTCAGGACCAAAAAGACATCCGTTAAGTCTTCAAATAACAGTGCAGCCCCCTGGTGCATTTTACAGTCACTCAGCAGAACTTCGTGGTCTTCAAGAATTCAATCTCTCCACAAGAATCTCCACTGCTGCTCTGTAGTCCTAGTGAGCTGGAAAGAAAATGAAGCGCACACCTTACCCACTCTGAGGGAAAGTACCAAAGCAACAATAAACAGCCTTTATAAATAATGCAACAATTTATCTGATTTAAAAAAATTAAAAAAGTTTTTCGTATTATATGGAATAATATTAATGGCATTATATGGAATATTGTACTCCAATGAAATAGAGTTGAAGGGTTAAAAGGGTGGTCAAGCAGAGGTTTGCTGAATGTAGCTCCTCACAGAGGATTCAGGAGGCCATTTGTAAACATACGATTCGCCATTATTACTGCTTTTTAGGTCGAGCCTAGCGCAGCGCGCATGCGTTGCGCTGCGAGGCTTCTTGTAGCTACTCTTAGCTACTCTGTGTGGGTCTAACTCCTCCCACGCATTGGACTGGCTTTTGCATATGTCTTTTCAGAATAAAAGCCTGCAAAAGGCTAAAGGTGGGTGCATGTCTCACCTCTTCTGAAAGGTTCACTCCCACAGCGTTTTGCCTGCGGGAGCGAGCAGCGGCGCGCAGGGCGGCAGCTGCAGTGCCTCCTTGTCTCCGTGTGCCCGCCCCCACCACTCCTCATTAAATGGCCCAATTAAGGGACATATTCTCAAGAACGTGTGATAACTACCGCAAGTGTAGCTTAACACAACCCCACACATCGCAGTCCATCGCGGGAAAACAACTCCGCGTCAACGTGGTATTCACTAAGGGTGGGCGCCAAATTCCGTTCCGCTCGCGGAACTTGCGAAATTTCGGCATTTCCGCGTTCCGCGCGGAACGCGGAAATGTTGAAACTTCCGCGATCCGCGGCGGAACGGAATTCGGGTGCAAGAGCACTGAAGCAGGTGCCCGAGTTGATAAATATGCAGGGCAGGTGTGCAGAATTCGTGAGCGTGGTTAAGCAGATGTGCCTTCTCTCCATTTCCAACGTGAAAAGTTAGCTGTAATCCCCGATGGAGGTCTTTGCATCCTTGCTTTTCTCGAGCGCAATCCTCGTGCAGAATTCGTGAGCGTGGTTAAGCAGGTGTGCCTTCTCTCCATTTCCAACGTGAAAAGTTAGCTGTAATCCTTGATAGAGGTCTTTGCATCCTTGATTTTCCGAGCTCAAACCTCGTGTAGAAGTCGTGAGCGTGGTTAAGCAGGTGTGCCTTCTCTCCATTTCCAACGTGAAAAGTTAGCTGTAATCCCCGATGGAGGTCTTTGCATCCTTGATTTTCTCGAGCGCAATCCCCGTGTAGAATGATGGACAGCTTAATCAAAGGACCCCGGCGCTTTCGGCGCGGTGGCAAAGTTACAGACACACAGGTCACTGGGGTCAATTCTTCTGGACCTTTACGCAGCTGTAGTGTAGGGAAGGCACTATACATTTACCCAACGAGGTAGCACTTACTGATTAGCCAGTAGAAAGTACCCCAGTTTAGTAGAGGTATTGCACAAAACGGTGGCATCTTCGTGGATAAATATGCAGGGCAGGATTCAACGGGCGCAGCAAAATCTCCGCGAGCACGCGAAATTCTGCGTGCTCGCGGAGATTTCTTGCCGTTTCGCGGAATTTCGCGGAACGCAACTCCGCAAATTCCACCCACCCTTAGTATTCACAACACGGCGGTACCATGCGATAGTCACAGGACAACGCATCAAATGAACGCGTTAAAAACAACGCGACGCCGCAAAAACGCGAAACCCCAACGTGAAAATAGTATCGATGATGCCAATCGCGATACAAAAATCTACGAAAACCAGCCACAGGCCTGCAATTCCCACGCGTCATGCGTGAAAATGCACCATAAAAGTAGAAAAAAACATACAAACAAAAGCCAAACAACAGCGAAGCACAATGGAGGCAGCCAGAGCAACTACAGAGGACAACCAGAACCCCACAAGCCCCACAGAGGACCAGCCTGGGACCTCGGGGTCAGGGAAGGGCAAGGACAAGAAGAAGAGGAAGACGAAGTTCAGTCCGCAGGAAAACAGGATCCTGAGAACGGAGGTGATAGAACACCATCAATCATTGTTCGTCACCTCCACTGTGTCACTGGCAACTAAAAATGGAATATGGCAGACTATCGTGGACAAGGTGAATGCAGTCGGAGTGCTGAAGAGGACAATGGACGAGGTCAAGAGGCGCTGGAATGATGTGAAGCGCAAAACCAAGCTGAAACTCGCAAACAACCAGAAGGCAGCAATGCAGACTGGAGGTGGGAGTCCAGCGCCACAGGAGGAGCTGGGCGAGATGGAGGAAATGGTCTCCACAGTCATCAGTGGGGAGACGGTGGCAGGAGTCGGGGGACCGGACACTACTCAACATGACCGGACACAACAGCAACAGGGTGAGTAACCACCAGGGACTGGGGGGACGGGGCGAGATGGGCACAATGGCACACATGCACAATTAAGCATAGCACATCTGCGGACAAAACATGCCCCAGACCCACAACTCCCACCAAGAGACCAATGCACACAGGCATGCAACATCTCAGCACTGCATAAGCACAGAACCCAGAGGCACACCGCATGGAAGGAAGAAGGGCAGCTAAATCAGAGCTTCAGGGGCGACTCCCCCAAAATGCGGCACACACACATAACATGCAGAGCACATCAACATTGACAACGAGGTGGTACAAACCGCAACACGTCCACAACAGAACAGAGGACACAACAGGTGCCGCATGTGCGTAGTAACTGGCCAATCACATATGGCACTGCAGGGAAATGTGAGTTGACAATGTACAAGTGCAAACTCACATCCATGATGTAGTCGGAATGTCCACTGTCCCCCATCAAATAGGCAACTCCCCCCAAACAGTCACAATGTACACTGTCATGCAGTCTGAATTCAGACATGTACAATGCGTCAACATACATGTGTACACAATGTTAAACTGCATCTCCCCTTCACATTGCAGGGGGAAATCCAACACCTCCTGCAGAGCAGTCCGAACCTCTCTTCTCTGATGAGGAAGAGGACCACCACACCTTCGACTCAGATGCCCTTGAACAGCTCGTGGAGTGCCTCCGCAGCCCACTTCCAGGATCAGGGCAGCCCAGCTGCCACGAGGAGCCCCCCCCCTGCACAGTACACACAGCAGGCAGCACCCACCACCACGGCTGCCTCCCAGGACCCCCACGATGAACACATGGCCTTCCAACACCGTGTGTGGGGTGCCAGGAGAAGCTGGCTGAACAGGTGCAGGTGGGGTTCGACCGCATGGCAGCCAAACTAGACGCCATAAGTGGGTGTCTAAGTCCCATCAGGGACCACTCACAGTCCCTAACGGACACCCACAGTCTGCTCCATGCTCTCCAACGGACCATGGCTGACATCGCCAGAGTCCTGACACTGCGACAAGAACGACTGTCTAGCCAGAGTGCCTCCAGCGATCTCGCCCGGGAGTTGGGACACATGCGGAGGATCATGGACAACATGGAGCGGACGCAGGCGGACAGAGCGGCTGCCACGGCTGCACACCAGCGAGAGGTAGCTGGGTCCCTCAATGCCCTAAAGAGCCTCCTCATGGCATTGCTGCCACAAGGCCTGGCGCTGATGCATGCTGCTGCTACCACCCCATCCACATCTCCGGCCCCTGATGTGTCTGTGCCACACAGTGCTGGAGACAGTACACCACCACCCAGATGTGAGGCACATGCAACAGCAGAGGACGAAGATGCAGATGAATCAGCCCTCGTGGTCAGGAGGACGCAGTAGCATTCATCTCCGCCATGTGCCCTGTTTCTGCTTGGTTCTGCCCTATGCATCATCACCTTCCACTGTCCCCCGATCCACTCTGCGACACTCACCTTGGACCTCGACATGGACTGACATATTCTGTTTGGTCACCAATGACACAGCTATCAGACTGCGGACTGAACTCCTCCTCTCCTGATGTACCTGTCATTCCCTGTAGGACTCTGGCTGGCCCTCCACGGGCCGACAATGTGAAGTGGGGTTGGCATGGCCCTGTACTGCTCCAGCTGCAACACTCCCTTGAATGTGTAATAAACATTCATAGCCACACAGATGTGTCATGTCTATGATCTTTCAAGTGTGGAATTATGGATGAATGTAGGGTCAGTGATTCCCCCTTACGTCCATGTTGCCCATGTTGTGGGACTATTGTCACAGAGTGACAGATTGCCGATTCCGGTCCGTGTGGCGCCGACACTACAACGGAGACACATCCATTGGTCACTTCCTTGTCCAGCCCAGGACGGAACCACACCCAGAGCCCCGGGGTCATTGTTCACACCCTTACGCTGGACTGGCATACGCCAGGACAGCCCACTCCGATTACGCACACAGGGGGGGACGACAACACTACATGTCCCAGGTCTTCACTGTGGGGATCTGCAGCTCACAGGTCTAGTTGTCAGCATGCCACAGCCACTCCCTCACGGCTGGTGTACACCCACACCACACCCATCCAGCACTGGCGTCACAGCCATGTGACCCTGGCAATAAAAAGGGCCTGGCACACGTGCTGGACGCCATTTCCACTCTCTCTGACTGGGTGGCTCTGTGTAGTTCGCATGTGTGCATGAGGGCCTAGGGCCCTGCCACCTCTAATTGCCCCGTGCCGGGGGTGACATGATGGCGTCCGCACAACGGGACTCAATCATTAAGGGTCCATGGCTAGCGGTGCACAGACATGGTGGCACCGGATACACTGCGGCAGGCACAGGCACCCCGCCACGGGACGGTGTTTTGCGGTGCAGTGAGATAGGGGTACCTAAAGTGCTGAGCAGGTGTGCAGCCTGCGATGATGCGCCATCCTGGCGGTCCGGACTGGCAAGGATTAGTGTGAGCCCTGCTGGACCGCAGTGTAGGCCTGGGCCAGCGGGCAGTGCAGCCCTCCCGCCACGTGGCGTTGCGTCGCGCTTCACAGAGTTAGTGGCACCTCAAGCGCTGAGCGGGTGTGCAGCCTGCGATGATGCCGTGTGCACTGATGTGGTCTCTGCCATTGCGGAATCAAGACCCAGAGTCAGGTGTGTGACCTGGTGGCCCGCGGTGCGGGGCTGCATGATGTGGAGGGTGCCATGGTCGGGGGCACCGGGCTTGGAGATCCCTCCGGAACGTGGTGGGCCCTCTTGGGGACACGCCGGTGGTGGAAGGTGAGCAGTGAGGCCTGGTTGAGCAGGGGCGGGCAATCACCGCTGGGCGGCGGGAGGGGCTGGGGTGCAGCAGCCTGTGTGCGCAGGGGCGGGCAAGCGATGATGGCGTGTGCAACTGTATGGACTCTGCCATTCATGTCTCTGGAAACTGTTTCAGATGACGGACCTGGGGGACTGCTGTGAATACCGGCACGTGGTTGGAGACACACCGGTGGCAGCAGGTGAGCAGTGAGGCCTAGGTCCGCAGTGTCGGCCCTCTCTCTTTCTCTCTCCCTCTCTTTCTCTCTCTCTCCCGCTCTCTTTCTCTAACCCTTTGTCCCTCTCTCTTTCTCTCTCTCCCTCTCTTTCTCTCTCCCTCTCTTTCGCTCTCTCTCTCTGTACTTTGATGGGCGCATGGCACACCTTCTGATCCAGGTTTCTGTTTTGCAGGCTGTGACTTACAGAATGTCCTGAGACGACCTGCCATGCCTCTTCAGAATTGTTTTTTTTGGTTTGTTCTGTAATAAACGTATTGTTTGGATATTTTGATATGGGTGTATGATTTCCCTTTTTCTGGCCACACATGTATGTTGGGTGTTGTGATTGTGCGACTTCAGGCGATTTGTGTTCATGATTTCATGGAGTTGATGTGCAATATCTTTGTCCATGTGGGGGGGGTGGAGGGTGCCCGGGGTAGGGCCCCGGGGGAGGGTCCTGGGGTGGTGGCGGTGGGTGTTGTTGGCCTATTGGGGCTCAGGCCTGCATGATGGGTTGCTCCAGGGCATCTGTTGTTCTTCATGTGTGGCTACGTGCTGTGCTCCCTTGTCTGGTGCCTGTTGTCGTCCGACTTTACACCAGGTAGGAGCAGGTGTTAGTTTCCTGCTGCTAACGCGCCTTAGCGCATGTTTTGTGATCGTATCACCGATCTGGCTGGTCGTTGAGAGTGTTGTGGAGTGGTGTTGTCGCGGCTTTTCGCACGGGAACGCCTACTCTGCATATCATTAGCGTTAGTTGCCGGGCTCCTCTGTGGCGATGTTTTTTGCGAGTGCTATCGCAGGTAAACTGGTGTTATGGGCTGCTAGCACCAACTTGGGAATGGGGTGATAAATTCAAATTTGGCTGCGAATAAGTGCCGTTAACTCGGCGATAGCTCCTTGAGAATATGCTCCTCAGTGTAAAGTGCACTCGAGCAGATGTCTGTTGCCTTTGCTCTAGCCCCCTCCCTCCTCCTCTTCCTTTCCTGGGTGCGTGATAAGAACTCTTCAGAAAACTAAAAAGCCTTCTGGAAGCTTGCCCCATCTACCGTCGCACTCTGCCCCTCCCCCCCCCCTTGTCGAATTACTGGCTGCGTCGCCTTACAGGGCTTTAGCTGAAGGCAGCTCTATGAAGGTTTAATTTATGCAGGTGTGAGAGGCTACTGCTCCCCAGCCCTTCCAATCCCAACACGTCCCCCCTCCCACACCACACAATTCAGCAGCGCACCTCTCCTCTACAGAAGACCAGCACCGCGCCGACACCCCTACCAGTGCATGCCCAAAGCACCCAGCGAGATATTTTTTTAATTGACACGAAATGCTGTTCGCCCCAGTACACTCCATTTTAGTAGGAGGAAATACCCCCGAGAAGCGCCTGCAAACAGTAGCAGAAAGTTGATGAAATGCAGACCTCCCCCCCACCCTCCCCCATGTGAGCTCTACCACCTAGCGTAGCTGAAGAGGCAACTCCCCCACTGTATCAGGCCCGTAAATAAGAGAGGGTTTGGGGAGAGGGTATATTCGTTTTCTAAACAAGTTTCCCGTTTTTTATTCTTTTAAAGACAAATAGATTAAAAGGTTACATTATAAAATATAAATACATAATACTAATATGCAGTGGAAAAATATATTTTTCCTATCACAAAAGATGATTACATAGTCCCAAACATGCTTGCATAATTTAGCCTTGAGTAAGTCATTGAATGTGATGCTTTGCATAGTCTCAAGCATGGCTTCAGGGCGCTTCGGACTGAGACGTTTTTACAACACTTAGAAGCCTGCACAACAGAAAGGATTCTCTCCTCACAGAAACAGAATGGAGAAGGCTTACTTGGCCCTTACAGAGCCAGTACAATGTCGAGACAGTCTGATTACCGATGAGGGTTTGTTGGCCAGCAGCCATAGTATGTTGCGGGGCTCCACGGCATGTGCTGCGCCCTTTTCTCAGACCTCCGGGCAGATTTTGACTAGGGGTGCAAATTGGTATTATTAACCAGCTCAGTGTCCCAGTCCTGGAAGGAGGAACGACTGAGTCAGCCCTGGCATGCTTGCTGGCGGATTAAGCAGCATCTCAGCAGCAACGATGTTACTAGCAAGCAGGGGCATTCTGAGGATGGAGGATAGAGCTTATGCTAAAGTAGGGTTGACTCATTTTCGTAGTTTGTAACGATGCATGATAAAATGTAAACACAGCAATCCCCAGCACACGTTGAGGGTGTCTCAAATATTTTACAGATGCACAGCGTAAGCACAAATAATAAAATACAAGTGTGTGAATCCTTTTCTTGTTTCTTTAATCTCTGGGTCTTCAAACAGCTGACACGTGTTTCGTCGCATACATGGGAAATCGTCCCGCGACTTTATCGAGGCTAAGTCTTCTGTGTAAAAATCTTTTATTTGTGGTGATAATTCCGAACCACAAGGGGTTCTGTGTCTCATGACATCTAAACGTAGCTATGTATATATCAAAGGGATTCCAATACGCCCCACAAGTCTCCAGCGGGATTCTGTTTGCAGAGTGCCAGAACGTGATAAAATGTATACTGGGACAGATTGTGAACGTGTTAGTAAAGGAGTAATTTATATTGCTGCTTTATTTCAAACACGTACTTCAGTGGTGCTGGAACCTAGGATGCAGGCCATCGACATCACCTGACCTTAGTGCCTTGATTGTCCTTTCCATGTAGCTGACATAGATTTTAAGATAGCTGTACTTTACTTTGTAACGCACGCACGTCTTTATGTATCTGTTAGAAAACCTCTGAAGTGCTCTGACTTTCTCTGTTCCCATATATCCCATTAAGAATGTCACTAGTTAAAATGACAAAATATCCTAAACAAGCGGTCAGAGACCCGAATAGTAGGCACAGATCTGTGCGTTTAAAGAATTAGCAGCACTCTGTCAAACAAAGGTGCCTGTCACGAGGCGGTTTATTATTATTATTATTATTATTAATATTTATAGAGCGCCTGCTACCCTTAGGCATCCCCGCGCTATCAGTGATAAGCAGAGCACAAAGCACAAAGAAGGTGACCTGATTAAGGCAGACTCTGAAAGAGCCAAGTCTTCAGCTGCCTCCGGAAGGAGAGATGGTGAATAGTTGCACGCAGCTGAACGGGAAGAGTATTCCATAATTTAGCAGCGTTGTAAGAAAACGTGTGACCACCTGATCGTACTCTCTTAATTTTTGGTATCACTGCCAAAAACTGATTGGCTGACCGGAGACATCTTGTTGGGCGGTAGAAGGCCATAGGAGAGTGGTTTATCTTGGGACCTGTCCCCCAAAGTGTTTTATGTGCTATGCACAAAGCTTTGAATTTAATCCGTTCGTTTATTGGCAGCCAGGGAAGTTTTTTTAGGACCGGCTTAACGGATTGCCGATAGGGGGTGTGATACAGCAGCCTGGCTACAGAGTTCTGTACCACCTGTAGTTTCCCTATAGTGGCCTTTGTGGTGCCTAGGTAGAGGGAATTCCCATAATCTAATCACGAGAGCACCAATGCCTGTACAATTACTCTGCGTGCCGGAACCGGGAGCAGTGGGAGGATTTTCCGCAGCATTCTACTTCTACTGAACTTCAGCACACAATAAATGCGTCAGGACTAATAAATAAAGGGATGTCCATTGTTAATTCTCTATCTGAATACAAGGATTTATGAGTGGGCTGCAGCACCCCTTCTTCCAGCGCCATTGTGTGCTGTCGAACAATAATACACAGCCCCTGGTTCCATCGACTCTCATTTTGAGTGCTGGGCCCTGGTGCATCGATTTGTTAATTCCAGGCCCCCGGCAACAGCGCATTCAGAGGTAGGCACTTCCCTTTATTTCCAAAGAAAAACTACAAACTGGGCCTTTTCCCATAAACTAGCGACTTTAATCTGACAAAAGACAACGTGTGCCCAGCTGTGTGTGGTGTCGTCAGCCCTAGTGCGTACTCCAGCCGAGCCCTCGCATCTTTCCTTAACCCCGACCTCAGTCAGACTGATTCCAGTGTCGCTCCCGTAGAGCCACTCTGTTACTGACAGGCCTTCCCTGTGTTCGCTCTCCCCGTTTTCACTGGCGCTGGGGTGCCACAGGGTGCCACGGGGTGCACCGCCCTGGAGCTGTTGACTCGAACATCATAACAATTATTTTGACCACATTAGACTTACCTGTCAAAAACGTGTAAACGATAGTGTAATTTAGTGTGCTAAATTATTGCTGCAGCTGTCATGCGTCTGGAAACAGTAATGGCGCTGTCAAGCGCCTGGAAACAGTAATGGCGCTGTCAAGCGCGGGGAGGGGCGCCAGCGCTGCGGCTTGTGACATTCCAAGGCCCGGGCTGCTCTGGGCGCTCCTCTGCGGCGAGTGCTGTAACAGCGCTGGTGGTAATAGGCCCATCACGCGCAGATCAGCTCGCCTTTGAGCGCTCCCATTGTCACGTCGTAAATGCAGTTGCAGGGTTTCTCGTAGGAGGCCGGCTAGCATGGCCCATAGGCTGTAGAACTGCTTGCAATCGGTGAAGGGCATATTTTTGGAGGTGGTAGGGTTTTAGCGTGGGAGACACGGCTTAGGGTGTGGGGTCTATTTTGATGGTGGGTCTAGTGGGCACAAGTTTTCATCAGCATGAACTTTGCCCCAGGAGTAGCCAGAAAATTAAATTACCTCTCCCCCACCTCCCCACTTTGAACTAAACCTCTGATGGCACCAAGCAAGCAAAATGAGTGAGCCCAACCCTCAACCCTCCCTAGAAGAGCTCCCTTTTCTCTTCCATCCAACTATCCATCCATTCATCCTTTTACACTTCCATCCACTAGCTATCCACTATTTCACCTTTACATTCTGTCATCCATTCATTCTTTCATCCATCATTCAATCTTTCCATATTCCATCCTCCCCTCTGCCATTCATCAGTCTATCCATTCATCCACTCTGCCATCTATCCTTCCACCTATCCACCCTGCCATCCACCCATCCTCCCATCATGCATCCTTCCATTCTGCAATCCATCCATCCACTCTGCCATCCAGCTATGCAACCTCTCTGCCTGCCATCCATACACCCTGTCTGCCTGCCATCCTTCCATCCACCCATCCATCTTCCATCCATCCACTTACTCATCCATCATTCATTCATCCACTTTGCCATCCACCCATCCATCCATCCAATTGTCCATCCACTCTGCCGTCCATTCACTTGTCTGTTTACCCACTCATCCATCCATTCTTTTACTCTGCCATCCTTTCACCTGTCCATCCACCTATCCATCACTCATCCATCCTTTTACTCTACCATCCTTTCACCTGTCTGTTCACCTATCCATTCACTCATCCTTTCACCCATTCATTCATCGGCTCACTTATTCATTCACTCATCTATCATTTATTCATACATCCTTTCACCCTTGCTACCATTCAATACTGGTTCCATCTTCCCCTCTTCTATTTACCCATCTTTTAGTCTTCCTTGCTCCTGTTTACTCTTCGATTGAGGCTGTATTGCTTGTGAGCGACATTTATCAGCTTCCACCGCTGCTGAGGCTGATAAAGCGGGGTGTTCACAGCGCCCCTGCTTTGCCCTGAGATTACTGATTGGTTCCCGTGTGTGGGGATGAAAAGATTGATTAGCAGTGTGAAAGACGTAGCTGCGCGTTGGATTGATCCATTGGATTTGTGTTACTGCAATGGCTGCACAAAACACAAACCGAATTATCTGCAAGTTCATTGAAACTGTTGGGAACAGGTGACAACGGAAGGTCTAAAGGCACTTTGGTAGAGCAAAAATATGGCACCAGAGGAAGTTTGAATTTGAAGAGCCTATACAAGATGGGCTATACTTTTACACAGTTAAGGTGGCATGCTTTTATGTCAGTTGAGGACCAGCATGACATGTATGTGCTCTTTGGTAGAGAGCCAATGAACCTTAGTCTGGCATCATGGTCCTTCTTAGTTACTACTCACAGGGCCACGCACGTAGGCCAGTAAAACACTTTTAAATCTTGACATCTCACAACAGGTAACATTTCTGTTTCCCAGTTTAAGCCGGTAGGGGCTGAGCTCACTTTTTGAATCGACTTTCAGCGGAATGCAGTCAAAACAATGTCAAAGTAGCTTTCTTTGAAAAAGAATGTTTGTGTCAACCACAACTTGTATTCTTCAGGTCAGAGGGGGCTCCCAGGGGCACAATGGGTGGGGCTAACATACACTTGAGGGGTAAGTGATTGAGTGTCAGCAGTGCAAGCGCACAGTAACCGTGCTGAACGCTTTTATACTTCAACCAGTGTCTCACTGATAGTGTATTAGCTTTTTAGGTCGAGCCTGGGCAGCGCATGCGTTGCTCTGCGAGGCATGCTGTATTCATGTATGGACTTGAAGCTCTGCCCATATTTTTCATTGGCTTGTGCCATAGTCCCTTGTAAATGCTGGCTTCTGATTCGTTAATAGGCTTGTTAGTCCCTCCTTAGTACCGCCTTGTCTTCATTTGTAACCTCCCATGATGACTGGCTCTTTTACTTCTGTTGTTACACGGTATGTCTTATTTAGTCTGTAAGAACTATTTTCTTTCATGAGTTTCTTCTACTGCAGGCACGACATGCTTTCCTGCAACATTCAGCGCACCATGCGCGCTTTCACTTTCCAAGCAGCCCGGGACAATGGCGGCCGCTTCTTTTCAATTAAATAGGTCTCGCATTTACAAGAGTTTCAGCTATTGGCATTGTAAATGACAATGCCTTTTATTTATGTGTTAATTATCAAAACAGATAAATAAAAGGCATTGTCATTTACAATGCCAAAAGCTTGAACTCTCGCAAATGCGAGACCTATTGCATTGCAAATGCTTGCTTGCAACAGGCAATACTGCCATGTATCTTACACTAGAATTAACCCGCTGGGAGAAGTATCTCCTTTTTAGATTGGGGACGGTTTGGAGTTTAGCATTTTTTTTGATGGGGCTAATGTGTGGGGTAGCGTGCTGCCCATCCCTGGAATGGTAGGGCGGAACTATCAATGTTACATTTTATGTTTTTTTGTGGCTTATCATAAGATTTTGCAGCTTAGTCGTAAACCCACGCTGAGAAAGTTAGCCTTTCAGAAATGCAGGGTGGCTTTAACCTTCCTTCAAATGTTAAATAGCCCTGATATTTGCTATAGCGTATGTTGTTTCTTTAATATGGCTATTTATAGCGGAAAATCAAAGGAGGGGAGCTAGTAGGGTAGCTGAGACGCCTAGAGGACAGTTCTATACTCTTTTATCGATTTAATGCATTGTTTGCGATAGAATTATGTGATTTTAATGTTTTTAGCTATTATGAACGAACGTAGAATGATATTTATGATGCTGTGTGAATTTTATATGTTTAATTGTATTGTTGTATTTTGTGCTTTATGATCTTTTTAAGATCAAATAAAGATTTATATTGATATTGATTGAGTTGAAGGTTGCATTTTCTCAGTACTTACAAAAATAACATTCCTAAGCAACTTAGGACTATACGAAAATCAAGTCCTATACATAGTCAATAATATCAACACAGACTCAGTGTACTACCGGAATCAGTTAAAATATTTCATTTTATTCATACAAAATTAAAAATTCTGACCTAAACACACATAATCAAACATAAATACCATCACATATAATACAACAACATAGACATTGAATTAATCAATATAAATACCACCAAAAACACATAACTAGACATTATTGCAAACAAACTCAATATTCATGTGGTAAAAACCACACGCGGCTGTACTTTGAAATATATGTTATTTGTTCAAATCAATATTAATGTGGTATAAACCACAAGTGGCTGAACTTTATAGATGTATATTATTTGTTCTACGCGCATTTCGGCGTATACAACGCCTTCTTCAGGAAAAGCCACATAAAGATCTGTAAAAAAGAAAAGCACACTTAACATATAAAAAGACAGTACACTGAGTCTGTGCAGGGATATGGGCTGTACAATGAACATACACAAAGGTGAACTCCATACATTTATAAAGGCAAATATGATAGTACCAAGAAAAAGATTACAGGATATAAAAACCGAACCGTGCAAGAAAATGAAAGTGAAAGGGAGAAATATATCCATATTTCTACACCCAGATATGTGATAAAACATGCAGAAAATAGGCACAATGATAAATCATAAAGTGCTATTGATAACATCTAGTACCTTGTATAGCATGCCAAGATAAAGAATAAGGACTGAGCGTTGAATATAAGTCTTAAATAATAAGTGATTCTGCAAGAAAAACCAACCAAAGAAGGCTAAATACAGAGCAAACTAAATGGTAATGGAATTGCAGACAGGTATATATAGATAATTACCTGTAACGACAATAAGTCCTCAAAATATGTAGATAACTGTAAAGGTTGAATGAGTCAAAACTGATGAATAGCTCTAAAGAAAAAATAACCATACATTAAATAATATAAGGATAAATAATAAGAAATTACACTAAAGCCTGATAAGTAATAGTTCACCAAGATTTATGATGGTGTTAGATGGACTTTCTCTATCCATAAAGAACTTTTTAAGTCTGATCTTTCGGAAAAATGTAATAATATCTTGATAAAGTTCGAAAATATTGGTTTTGGTGTGAGGCACAAATGATAACCCTTTAGATAAAAGATCCATGCTCGCATTGTCTAAAGGAGTAGAAGATTTATGTGGCCATATTCTCGATATGCTCTCGCAAGAGTGTCATTTCATATATACATTCTCGGGCAATGTAATACCTGGGTTAATAACTATTGGGGCTCGCTCTATAGTCACGTTTGAATAATTTGTTCTATAACATTGTTTTACAAAAAGGTGCATGTAAAGCCCTAATTAGCTATGTTGTTTCATTCTGTTTGCTAGAGATATGATACGGATGCACATTCTTTCCATCTGTGGATAAATTTTGATCTATTTTCCTTCTGATACTCCTTCAAAATCGACATCATTACATCCTAGGTACTATCTTTTCTAGTATGTATGATTCATATTCCATCAGGTCATATTACATTTAGGCTCACTATAGTGTATTTATTGTCCTTTGCAGACTTTAATGAATGGAGTGCCCTCTTTCTTTCCTCGAAATCCGGTTGGTATGATGACTTGGGCTCAAGCATCATCTTAGCACCATTGTTTCTTCATCTTGAGACTTGTGCCTTAACCTTCAGGTGAACTATTACTTATCAGGCTTTAGTGTAATTTCTTATTATTTATCCTTATATTATTTAATGTATGGTTATTTTTTCTTTAGAGCTATTCATCAGTTTTGACTCATTCAACCTTTACAGTTATCTACATATTTTGAGGACTTATTGTCGTTACAGGTAATTATCTATATATACCTGTCTGCAATTCCATTACCATTTAGTTTGCTCTGTATTTAGCCTTCTTTGGTTGGTTTTTCTTGCAGAATCACTTATTATTTAAGACTTATATTCAACGCTCAGTCCTTATTCTTTATCTTGGCATGCTATACAAGGTACTAGATGTTATCAATAGCACTTTATGATTTATCATTGTGCCTATTTTCTGCATGTTTTATCACATATCTGGGTGTAGAAATATGGATATATTTCTCCCTTTCACTTTCATTTTCTTGCACGGTTCGGTTTTTATATCCTGTAATCTTTTTCTTGGTACTATCATATTTGCCTTTATAAATGTATTGAGTTCACCTTTGTGTATGTTCATTGTACAGCCCATATCCCTGCACAGACTCAGTGTACTGACTTTTTATATGTTAAGTGTGCTTTTTCTTTTTTACAGATCTTTATGTGGCTTTTCCTGAAGAAGGCGTTGTATACGCCGAAACGCGCGTAGAACAAATAATATACATCTATAAAGTTCAGCCACTTGTGGTTTATACCACATTAATATTGATTTGAACAAATAACATATATTTCAAAGTACAGCCGCGTGTGGTTTTTACCACATGAATATTGAGTTTGTTTGCAATAATGTCTAGTTATGTGTTTTTGGTGGTATTTATATTGATTAATTCAATGTCTATGTTGTTGTATTATATGTGATGGTATTTATGTTTGATTATGTGTGTTTAGGTCAGAATTTTTTATTTTTATGAATAAAATGAAATATTTTAACTGATTCCGGTAGTACACTGAGTCTGTGTTGATATTATTGACTATGTATAGGACTTGATTTTCGTATAGTCCTAAATTGCTTAGGAATGTTATTTTTGTAAGAATTGTTTCCCTGTCCTAGGAACTTCTAGAAATTTCAGGGGGTCCTTGATTTGTTTATGCATTTTCTCAGTATCCAGAAAAGAATTGTTATTGTGTGCACTTTTCTTTATCCTGAGCACAAGTCAGTCACTAGGAGGGTGAGCAAGCTAGCTGCCACAATAAAGGGATATGTGTTTGTGTGAGAGCATTGTCTTTTGGAATCGTTTGTGATTTCACGAAACATGTATATCTGCACACAACTAAGGGCGTATACTCAGGCATGTAGCCTTAGGATTTGCAGATTTTTAGGGACAGATTTACTAACATTTTGTGCTGGATTTGCATCACAAAAGTGACGCAAACTGGCACAAAAAGTTTATTTGGGTTTTAATTTCCAGTGCAAAACTTTATTTACGCTGGTAAAGGGAAGTAGCACTAGCACTGCTTTGCGTCAAGGGGGCATACCATGTGTGGTCTGTGGCCATTTCCGTGCAACCACTCCTATTTTTCTGACTTAAAGTCCTATCTACTAAGATTTGTAGGCAGGGCTGTGGGCCCGAAAATAACACCTCTTTGAAGCTAGCATTTAAAGGAGAACTGTTTTAATTTCTGATTTTGGATGTATACTGTACAATGCAGCACACATGCAAAGTAGGAAAAGTTTTAAAGTTTGTCTAAGCATAATATTTGTACTAAATAGCATAGTTGTAAGCATGTAATTCGGCAGCCTGATTGGGTGCCAGGGCTAGGCATAAGGAGCACCATATTTCTGTAGATATGGAACTCTTCTGCTCTCTCCCTCTCACGCAATGCAGAGCAATAACTTTGATTGCTGCGCTGTGTTGCATGATAGCTTTGTAAATCTGCCCCTTAGTAGCCATTTGAGGTATTTTGAAAATGCTTTCAAGTCTCTCGGGAGGGAATTGAGTGGGGTATACTTCTAGATCAGGCTTCTCAAACGAGTAGCTCATGAGCTACTGGTAGCTCTCTCTCCAGCTACCTATAAGTAGTTCTCCTGTGTGCAGCCATGCCTACTAAATTAGAAGCCATTGCTTGGGTAAGTTAACATATGTGTACCAAAATTGAAAAAGTGCATTCAAGATGAAAATGTGTGTATTTTCATAACTCATAAATTGATGTTTAGAGAACATGGTAGAATTTCCAAATTAAATTTAAAGCTGATATTTGAGTGATAAATCATGCAGCATTGGGGAGACTTATCACTAATATTATTACCTTGGTGCCAGGGGCATTGCACCTATGTAGAGGTATTCCACATTGATAAAGCCATTTTTTCATTACTGCTGGCAACCATGCCTGATGAACTTAGGTGATCACTGCTCGGAACTTTGCATTTGATGCCCACTAATGTAATCTTGTCTGATGTGGTCACTATGCAACACTAATATTAGCTTTGTATGATTTTCATTGAACATAAGTAGCTCTTATTTCACAAAAGGTTGGAGAACCCTGTTCTAGATTATCAAGGTTTAAATATTGCTCCACAAAAACATTGTAGCAAGAATATTGATTGCAAAAATATTGTGAAGGTAAGTATACATTTACTATACTTTACTCAGCATATATGTATTTTCACAATATATATTGTCAAGGTAGGTAGGTTTGGAGTTAAGAATAGTAAATCTAAACTCAACCATACATAGTTACCATCATGTAAGTTTGGTAGGCAATATTCTCGCTATAATATTTTTGCAGCACAATATTTTTGTGCATGATATTCCGACATACAACTTCAGGGAGTCAATGGGGTGGTGCATTCTGGAACAGAGCCATTGTTGCTTCCATCTATTGGTTTGGTGTTGCCTGTAGGCCCAATACAGATAAATGAATGGGATGACCTCTTCATAAGGGAATCTGCAGGTGGTATCCTGCTTCTCAGATTGTTTCAGGGATATTTGTACTTGGAATGACCAAAGCATGTTAAAGCATGGAGCAAGCATGTAACTTAAGTAAGGTGAGCATGCCGGAACAAGGTATAATGAACCTCGAATAAATCTGAGTATTTTCAAATCGAAAGGGTGCTACCACGGGCGGCGAACAATCACCATTGTATATAGCACTGTTTTAGTTAGTACATTTGAAGCATTTCTTCTAAGTGTGACTATAGTCTCTTATTGTAATAATATCTACACAAAATCACTGTTGCACAGTGTGATTATGTCTATATCTCACAGGTTGTTGCAAAACAGAAAATCAATAACCTAAAACTAAAAAAAACATGGAGCCTTTCACTGTCTCAATGAATGGTTGGTGGTGTTGCTCTAGTATACGACATGAGGGAGATCAACAGTGGGCTGCAATCTTCCCTGCATAATTCCTTGGCAGTTGGGTATGGCTGTAATGTTCGCGTATTGCAGCTTGCCTATTTGTGGTGCATGTGTAAGTGCCTCCGCTCACTGTGGTCAATATCACCATTTGTCTCAAGTCTATTGGGCTTTGATTTCCCTATTATGCGTAGTTTATATTTCTCTTGTGAATGTGCCTTTGTTTTAATTTTTGCACATCAAGCCATGTGACTGTAGCAAATGATGCCTGTTTTTGTGCCCGTCCCTATCATGAATTCATTTGGGATGTGTGACGACAGCTTTGTGGCTGTTTGAATAGATTTGTTCCTGCATGCTCATGGTACAGTGTTCCCTGTTGGGCGTAGGGACGGGAGGATCTTGTTGTGATAATGTTGCTTTGAAGACAACATAGCTCCATTTACATTTCTCCAAAACAGTGTGTGTGTGTGTGTGTGTGTGTGTGTGTGTGTGTGTGTGTGTGTGTGTGTGTGTGTGTGTGTGAGAGAGAGAGAGAGAGAGAGAGAGAGAGAGAGAGAGAGAGAGAGAGAGAGAGAGAGAGAGAGAGAGAGAGAGAGAGAGAGAGAGAGAGAGAGAGAGAGAGATTGTGTGTGCGGGGCGTGTGCACAGTATTTTTTCTTCATGGTAGTGGGAAAGCTCTGTCACTATTTTTTGTTTTCTCTAACATATATGTGAGAAGTTGGCCTGGCATATGCTGTCCACTAATTATAGTGGGCACCTTGCACCAGGGCAAATCGACTCTTATGGTAGATAGGTTAAAGACAACCTTATTGAAAGCTATCCTAGTGGTAGCTATGGAGAGCAGCCTTCAGGCTAAGTCTTGAAGGAATGTAAAGCAGCTTGTTTTACCAGTCTATAATCTCTTGAGTGACCAAATGAAAGAGCACCACACCAGGTATATATTCAAAATATATGTATTTATTGCTAAACACACCCCTCTAGTCTCTTTATGAGGCTAGAGTTCGAAGTACATAAGTTATAAGATCTTAAATCACAGTAATAGCACAAATACACGTTTGGGCCCTAGGGGCGTACCAAACCATATACCAATAAAGTGGTATGCGAAACACGACTGAACTAGACACTAGGCCTAGAGCCTCTAGAAGTGCTTGGACCACAAGGAACCACCCAAGGTAGTGACACAGGGGACCCACGGGAGACGCGTGCAGTGTAAATACACAACCGCGATACGCCGTTAACTTCTATGGAGAAAGTCGGGATCGGGAAAATAGAGGAAAGGGACACTTAAAAGAGGACTAGGACAAAACCCTTTGAGATCTAGGACTTTGAAGAGTCTCTACCCCGGGAGCACCGGAGTACTCGTGTTACCTCACCCAGGAAGCCGGGTGCATAGGTGCCTTTCGGGGTCAGGTTTCGTCGTCGATTCGAATGGCGATCTGCTGCAAAGTGCTGCTGGCGGCCAAGAGAAAAGTGTCCGGGTGGATCCAAGAGTGGATCGGAGTTCTGGTGAACCTGAAAGCAGAGGGGACAGCGTCTGGGTCACTAGCCAGTGACCAGGAAGGCGATGGACAGATGCCCACCGATGTCGAGTGCTTCAGGTGCGTTGATGGTCGTCTTGACTCTTCAGCCACGAGGTCCGGGAGGCGTTGTCGGCGACCAGGAGCAGGATTCGGGCTGGTGCTCGATGTCTGTCGAGTGCTGAGGTGTCGGCAACCGGATTGGACCCAACAAGCCTTGGCAACGGCAAGTCTCGAGTAAGATGTAGATCGTCGATGGTGCAGACCAGCAAGGTCTGTGGAACTCACCCAGCGAGGGTAAGTGAGGGCAGGCCTGGAGCAACCAGGATGCCAAGTAAGGAAAAGATTGGCCTTCGTTAAGGGCTACTAGCCAACGGGCTAGCGACTGCGAAGGAGCCTCGTGACGCCGCACGTGGAGCTGGCTTGCAGGACACTCGTGGAGTGGGGGCCAGTGATCTTCGGTGCAGGTGGTGCTGGAGGCTAGGGCTACTCGGAGCCCAAAGCACGACTTCTTGGGAGACCCAGAAGATGGTGCACTTGCAAATGTGCTCGGTGTCCAGGGTCACGGTCTCAAGTCACCCACGATAGCCACGGGCCTCAGCTTTGCTGGAGACTCAGGGTAGCCTCGGGGAAGTCTGAGAATCTACCTCTGGTAATGCGATGACTTCGGCGTCCGACGGGAGCTTCAGTAATGAGAACCGGACAGATGCTTCTTTGGTGCCTGCCAAGCAGGGGAGTCACTCCTTGACCCCAAGGGAGATTCTTCAGTCCTCTAATCTTGTCATAGAGCGTCGAAGGTCCAGGATTCAGTTTCAGAGTTTCGTCCAGGTATAATCTAAAGTCCTAAGGACTGGGTTCCTACCTTTATTCTAAAAATAGGGGTTGGACTACTCTGTGGCCCCACCTATGGGTGGGTCAGGGCAGAGGGGTGGCTACACCCCTTTCCCTTTGTCCAGTTCGCGCCAAAGCAGGGGCTGCAAGCCCCTGATCCGGTTTGAACTGGGGTATGCACAGGGACACCAAATGTGCCCCCAGTGCAGGACTTCAAAGCACCCGAAAGTGCTCCCGCCCAGCCCCAATACACATTATCCTGTCTGGGGAGGTGGTCACACCTCCCTGGGACAGGAAACCTATTGTCCAGGCCTCCCTGCTGGAGTTTCGTCCAGCAGCAGGAGGCCAGACTCGTGTCTGTGGCAGCAGCATCCATTTTGTGATGCCAGGGCTCTGGAAAGAAGTTACCGGACTCGTCAGAGTTAACATGTCTTTCCCTCTAGAAGGGTGGAATGCTACCCCGCCGCCAGGATTGGCGGGGGGTAGTATTCCAAGATGTTTGACACCAAACACGACATGTTTAGGTGCAGCCATTCCAAAGTTAGCATTTTACCGCGAGGATATAATGCGCTTAAGAGTATATGGTCAGGCTGCACTACAAACAGCATCAGAGATGGTCTCCGAACGCTGCAGAGGGGCCCTGCTCATGCAGGGGCACCCTCTCACATAGGAACCATGCACTCTGCCTTTAGGATTGATAAGGCCTGCCTTAGGAGTGACTTATAGGTTTATATGTGTGTATGTATTTCGTGATATAGGTAACCTATATCACAGTAAGGAGTGCATGCACCACCTTACCCAGGCTGCAGTAGCAGACCTGTGGTGTCAGTTTGGATGGCCTTCCAGGGGTGGCATAATACATGCTGCAGCCCCTGGCAGGCCTCTGAGGTACCTATGCCCTTGGTACATAGTATACCATATACTAGGGACTTATAAGGGCACTCCAGATCCCAATCAGTGATGTGCCTAAGGCACATGGAAACCATTTTAGAGAGGAAGCAGCTAGGCTGGGGTTCTGATTAGCAGGGCCCCAGCCAGACTAATGTCGAAAAACAGTGAAGCATCAGCAAAAAGTGGGGGTACCCATGTGAAGCAGATCCTACTCTCCTACAATATATACTAATTTGCTTTCCAGAACTTGCCATCACAGAAATGTGAGGAAATTGCGTTTTGTTTTACAAAGTTTGAGGTTTGCAAGGGATTCTGGGTAACAGAACCTGGGGAGAGCCACACATGTCACCTCATTATAGATTCCCCTGTGTGTATGGTTTTCAAAAATTTACAGGTTTTCTAGGCTTCTCTAGGTGCCAGTGGAGTTAGAGCCCAAAATCCACAGCTAGGCACTTTGCAAGAAAAGGGTCAGTTTTCTGTGGAGAAATGTGATGTGTCCATTTTGCATTTTGGGCCGTTTCCTGTCACAGGCACTAGGCCTGCCCACACAAGTGAGGTACCATCTGTATGGGGAGACTTGGCGGAATGCTGGGTTGGTGGACGTTTGTAGCTCCCCTTAGATTCCAGAACTTTCCATCACAGAAATGTGAGGAAAATGTGTTTTTTTAAAATAAAGTTTGAGGTTTGCAATGGATTCTGGGTAACAAAACCTAGTGAGAGCCACACAAATCACCCCATCCTGGATTCCCCTGTGTGTCTAGTTTTTAAAAATGTACAGGTTTGCTAGGCTTCTCTAAGTGCCGGCTGAGCTAGAGCCCAAAACCCACAGCTAGGCACATTGCAAAGAAAGGGTCCGTTTTCTGTGGAGAAATGTGATGTGTCCATGTTGGTTTTTGGGGCGTGTCCTGTCATGGGCACTAGGCATACCCACACAAGTGAGGTACCATCTTTATCGGGAGATTTGGGGTAATGCTGGGTGGGTGAAAGTTTGTGGCTCCACGCAGATTCCAGAATTTTCCATCACAGAAATGTGATGAAAATGTGTTTTCTTTTTTACAAAAACACTTCCTACTATGGTAACCCACAAGATTCCATGTAACAAAATACCTACCTACAGGCTTTAGCATAGTGTAATAACAATCCACCCTTTAAAGCCTATTGGTATTAACACGTTTTTCAGTAAGGCGTAAGTAAGGCATACTTGCTTTCTCATAAACTTTTATTATAAACAGATCACATTTAAGGAATTTGACATAACTTTTCCAAGTGAACCGATAAGACCTCTAGCCTTTATCAATGGCTTAACCCTATATACAACACAGTCCTGCTGAAGCAAGTGTAAGCTGACAACCATCAGGCAAACATTAATAAAATTACAAATATGTGGAACACTACAGTTGGCAAAACAATATACAACCCCTTTGAATAGGGCCTAATAGGATCATCACAGTGAAATTGTACTCCCACAGTTTGTCAGAGTGGGTGAGCAATGCCAAAACCCTTGTCTACTATGGTAATTGGTAATGTTACATGCAACAAAATACCTTTCTATAGTGTGTTATGTAATGTGATAACTATCCACCTTTAGAGGTCTATTGGATTTACCATATGCCTCTCGCAATAAATAAGTCAGGCCAGACGTAATGTCTTTATTAATAACTTTTCATAATAAACAAACCAGACCTATGGCAGCTGGCATAACATTTTCCTGCACACTAACCAAGCCTAGAGCGATAATCATTGGCTTGTCACCATAGCTAGCTGAGACCTACTGTAGTCAGCTTTAGCACGAGGCATGCAGTTATAAAATTGCAAATGCCTACGAAATACAGTTGGCAAAGCAAAATACTATCTCTCCTAACAGGGCTTAGCAAGGGTTATCACAGTGCAAATCTTCTTTACCCATGCTTTGTCAGAGGGGGTAACCAACTCCAAAAATCTTGCCCTCTAAGGAAATCTGTGATATTCCATGAAACAAAATAAACTAGCCATACCCTTTAAATAGGAGTAATAATAATCCAATCTTAAATATCTATTGACTTTTAACACACAATCAACGTGACAAGCCAAGTGCGTTTCTCATAACTTTTCATAATAAATATTCAGGCCTAAAGACGTTATCATGGGCTTGCTACCATAACCAAGTCAAGACTTGGTCAAGGGGAGAGGATGTAGCCTTGCGGCTAGAGCGGTCGACCTCGGACCTGGGGAACCCAGTTCGAGTCTTGGCAACGACGCTCAACATCCTGGGATTCTGGGCAAATTACTTAATCTCCCCGTGCCTAACAAAAAAAAAAAAAAGAATGTGTTCATCTGTAACGAAACTGGTGCTCATGTAAAGCGCTCTGATACCCGATGTCTTGGGTCTAGTTCGCGCTATATAAAACTCTAAAAAAAAAAAAAAAGACTACTGAGCATAAGCTTTCTACAAGGCAACCATCAGACATGCAGGCTTATGAGACTAGACCTACATCACAACTCGAAGGTGAGTGGTGTATGATGTAGGTGTGAAGGTGGTGTAGATTATATGTAGAGTGTAAAGGGTGTATTTTGGAGGTTGTGTGGGCATAGATTGTGGCATAGGAGGCAGATATTGTGTGTATTTGGTGTAGGATGTAGGTGGTGACAGGAACTCTGGGTGACGGGTGTAGGTGTAGAGAAAGTAGGGATGTAGGTGTGCAGCAAATAGCACGTAGGGTGCATGTGCTTTAAGCTTTAGATGGTAGTGTGTGGTGAAAGTTGTGTACGGTTGGTTGTGCAGGTGTAATGGTGTAGCTAGGTGTTGAGGTGTATATGCGGGGATGCAAGGTGGTAATGTATCAAGGAGATGATGGTGTAGGTGATTGTGCAGTGTATATGAGAAGATATAGGGTATAGATGGTGTTAATGTGGAGTGATATTCTGCAAGGGAATAAATGCCAAATAAAGTTTAAAAACGCCCCACTTTCGACAACACAGGAAGATTCTGGTAGAAAAGTCGTCTTGTCTAAAGGTAAGGTCTTGTCTAGACTTCGGTATCATTTCAGAGAGAAATCGTTTAATTTGTATCAAATCTGTATGTTTACAGTTTTACATTCACATATTCAGCTTGCTTGTAGACTGTTGTTGGTATTAAAAATAAACAATGTATTCATTTGGGCATGTTCCTAAAAGATTATTTACGCTACGAAAATGCTAGGGCAAAGCTTATCATCGTTTGGTTTATCAAAGATTTGCATAAAGCTTTGTCAGCACATCATGCTTACACCAACACGTGCCAGGGCACAAAAAACTGCAATTAAAGCATTCTTTTGAAGGAATAACAACATTTGAGGTGCCATGAAATTTCCTGCTATACTCTTAGGGCCTCATTTACGAGGCTCCTAACAGCACTATTGCGCCGCCGGCGTGTTATTTTGTTTTGCGCTCCGTGGCAGAACACTGCGTGAAAGGGGCGTTCCATGGGTGTTGGTGTGGGTGTTCCCACACAACTCCCATGGAATCTGAAGCATTCCCAGATTTATGAGGAATTGTAAACCTGAGAATGAGTCAGATTCTAACGCCAACCAAGGGGTGGAGTTAGGGAGGTGCAATAAGGAGAAATATCCTTATTTCTCCTCCTGTTGTCCTTCAAAAGTGCGGCTAGTGACCTCGTAAATGAGACCCTAAAAGTTTGACTTTGAGCGGACACAGGAAAGGAATAGAAAATCGAAATCAGAAAAAAACCAGGTAATTGCGAATCCGAATGAAATATGAACAAATGTTTCTAATTTGTTGATGCCAATTCAGAGTTCACTTAAAATGTGCATCTTTTCCTAATGCATTTTAATAAGAACTCTAGCGACTCACCTGACAATGTATATGTGTAGATCGGTTAACACTGTGAATTATTCAGCCTGTAAGCAAATTGCAACTCTCTAGTTAACATTTATATGGCCCACTGGACGATCTCCTACGATTTAATAATATATGTTACTTGTTACCAACCGCAAGAGCACTCATTTTATCGACCTAGAAAGGATCATATACTGAGTTGGTCCTATGACACACACACACTTCTGCAATTGATTTATTAGGTCATTAAGCCATCTTACTGGATGTATCCAGTTCCTCTGACTTGTTTACATGATACATTCACCTTCAAATATCCTCTAAACACAGTCCCCAAAATACATCTCACACTGAAATTATGGCACCATACCTAGCATAGTTTGGTATAATCTCATTTTTTAGATTATCTTTGGCACTAACCCTTGTTTTTAGTACCACTAAGGAGCCCTTGTTTCCCATATTTAATGACAGGGAACCATTTTAACACTTGGAACACATTACACCTCAATCAACTTGGGTTGCTCTACAGGCCACCCCAAATAAATTGTTGGACTCCATGAAATGAAGACTAAAAAATCCCAGCCTCAAACAGGTACTGATATATCAAACTGCGACAAACATTATGAAGCACCCTGTTCCTAAGGCCGTTTTGAGAGACAAACTACTTAGAGCCGATGCATTAATTATTCATGGTTAATGTCCTAGATTACCATATTTTAACCATTTTCCATATGACAACCCTCAGAGATGAAAGATAGCTGTATGCGACAATTTCCATATCTGAAATTTTCTCAGATCAAGATTTCATTAGGAATGCATTCTCATCCTGTCCTAAAGCTATGGAATAAATTGACCTCTAACCTTTCAATGCGCAAGATACCTATAAAGTCACCGCCTGCAGGACTCAGGGATGTTATCCCGCTACGTGATATATCTTCTACCGCCAACAAAATACTAGGTAATTCGGTTTTATTTGCAGCTAATAATGTGATCATACCCACCTGGACATCTCTTGCAAGCATAAATCCTTGGCTCATTTATTTGCATAGTTTAAGGAGAACTTTTTATCCCAAAGGCAAACCATCTAAAACGAATGCTTTGTTGGGCAACAGTGGACCGTCCTTAAGGCTAGAGGGGCCCACTCTCCTTCCTTTTGCAGACACAAAGAGTGTCTGTCAGGCTGAGCCAAGGTGAGCCTGACAGACACTCTTTATGTTCAGGTCGGGCAGCCCAGAGCTATACATGCCCTAAATGCCTGGCTTCCTGAGCTGAACTTTGCCGGGCTGAAAATTTGACAGCCCTATGGCCATAACCTCCTGAGCCTGGCAAAGCGCTTGGAGGTCCTCCCCCTCATGACAATGGAGCACGTCACTGATAGATTCAGACCTGGGCACTTCAGTTTTAAGCCCAGAAATGCCCAGGGCTGACTGTCCATCAGTGATGCTTGTCACAGAGTGGGATGGGGTGGGGTCAGCAGCCTCACTGACCCTGTCCTACTCCATGACCAGTAACGGACTGCCACCTCCTCTCACTGGCTGACCCACAACAAGGTCAGCCAATGAGAGGAGGCAGGAGTCCCAGTCCTCCAAAAACCACTGAGGCTTCCCTCCAACCACCCAAGATCCCCGCCGAAGCCAGTAATTTTTTTTTTAATGTTTTGTGTGTAAATGCATGTGTGTATAAATGAATGTATGTGTATTTGTGTGGGTGTGCTCTGAATCGGTGTGTATGTGTTTGTGAATGGTGGGTGTATGTGTGCACACTTTCAGAGCATGGGTGTGAGTGAGTGTGCATGTAGATGGATGAGTGTATGTGTTGTGCGTGTGTGGCCCGCCCTCCCACCCCCCACACAAATTACCGGTCGCCACTGTTGTTGGGTCTCTAAAACAAGAGAGTGTCAATGGCCTTTCGTAAGTGAGATTTCCTTAATAGTTCCTGTGAATTCTACAGCCTTCCATCTCAGTGCCCTGTCTTATTTTGAGGTTAATTCCTATTTATCACACATGCATTATTAAGCTGTTGATTTATAGGCCCTTATTTACCAAAAGTCAAGCGGGCATTCATGTGACGCAATGCAATATAATCCTGCACTGTCTGGCTGGTTTTTAAAAGAGGTAGGGGCAGATTTACAAGAAAGTGACTCAGTGCCGAACGCAAGCCATTTGGCTGCGCCGCACTGAGTCACTTTCAAAGCACAGGGATGCAACATATTTACAACAATATGTCGCATCTCTGTGCTTCCCCCTGCGCTGGCGCACAAACTGCTGCCATGCGCCGGCGCAGGCACCCTTGCACCATCGTGCAAGGATGCCTGCGTCGTGGGGAGATTGTTTTTGTGCAGGAAGGGCACCTTCCTGCACAAAAACAATCACTACAGGCATTTCCCTCTTTCAATGCGTGCTGTAGAATGCAGCACACATTGAAAGAGGAAAAAACGAGGCGAAATGAAAACATTTCTCTTCATCGCGCCTCCCTACGCCTCCCCTGGGGAGGCGTAGCATTCTCACGCATTTCCAGATTTACGATTCCTCGTAAATCTGGAAATGTGTCTGGTTCAATGGGTGTTGCAGGGTGGCTTTTCCTGTCCTTGTAAATATGGAGCAGTGAAATACGCCACCAGTACGTCACAAAAACTGACGTACTGGTGGCGCAGGGGGCTTGTAAATCTGCCCCCTAGTAATTGACGCTGTGTTTTGCGCCATGCTGCGTCATGCAAATGGCCTTGCAAATCTTTAGCAAACAAGGGCCATAATGTTGTGAAGGTTTACACAGATTGATACCATGGGCTCCTAGTATAACTAGCACTAATTTTTGATATTTTACTTCACATTTCATCCTACCTAGTACTCTCTTTTTGCCTGTCTAAAACTCTTTTCCTTCCCTTTTGAGGTTTACATTTAAATGGTACTTCAGCTACATTCACAAAAAAAATCAAAAATGTGTAAAGAGAAGGGAGATACACAATTTTAGGCCTTGTAATTGGCGCTTGGTACGGAATCAAACTGTCTTGTGGTCACCAAAACAGAAAGAAACCTGGTGAAATGGTATTTTTCCAGAGCTGGGTGATATTAACGGCCGGACAAGGAATGCCTGCTGGTGCAGCTGGGGAAATCCTCCAGAAATTGGAAGAGCAAAAGACTGGCCTAATTCACAACTGGATTCAAAATTACCATCAGGCATTGGAATTTGAAAAGGGGTCACGGTGATAGTGATGAAACCAGGACAGTGCAGTGACAGAATATCGATGCAAAAATATCGACTTGCACAAATATCGACGTAAAAATATCGTGGGTCAGAAATATCGACAGACAAAATATTGTGGTCAAGAATATCGATTTTAGGTACGTAATATCGATGTTTAAAATATCGAAGTGTTTAATATCGTTTGCAAAAATATAGTTGTTAAAAATATCGATTTTTTAATTAATATTATGTATTTTAGTATATAATTGATATGTATGTGATGTATGTTTTTTTGTATAAGAATCGTTTGTATTTTTATCATATGTATTAAAATTTTAGGAGTTATTAATTTTTTTCATTTGAATTTTGCGTTTTTAGTTCCGTAGCGGGTTGTGGGTTTAAAGGGGAATAGGGTGGGAAGTAATTTAATTATATAAAATGTATAGATTATTTTTTAGTTGTTATTAATATTTTTTTATTTGACTTTTGCGTTTTTAGTTCCGTAGCAGGTTGTGGGTTTATAGGGGAATAGGGTGGGAAGTAATTTAATTATATTAAATGTATTGAATATTTTTTATTTATTAGTATTTGTTTAATTGAGATGTTATAGTGTTAAATGTGTAAAGTAATTTATTATGAATTAATTAATAGTTTGTTGTTAATTAATTTTAATTAATTGATTGGCAATTAATTATGGTAATTGTGTAATTGGTTTAGGTGTGTGTTGTGGTGTTTATAGATGTAAATGGTGGGAAGGGTGGGAAGTAATTTATTTTTAATTGATGAATTAATAATTAGTTGTTAATTAATTTTAAATAATTAATTAGTAATTAATTATGGTCAAAGTGTAATTAGTTTTAGGTGTGTGTTGTAATGTTTATAGGTGTAAATGGTGGAAAGGGTGGGAAGTAATTTATTTTTAATTGATGAATTAATAATTAGTTGTTAATTAATTTAAATTAATTAATTTGAATTTAATTATGGTAATTGTGTAATTAATTTTAGATGTGTGCTGTGGATATTATAGTGTTAAAGCATGTGTATTTAACGAATGTTTATTTTTTTATTAAAAATATTTTTTAATTGATTATTCATTATGTTACTTAAGGAAATAAATTTAAATAAAACTTTTGAAGTGTTTTTTTATTAGTGTGGTGTTATAGGGTAGGAAATAAAATAAATACATTTATGTTTTAAATACATTTTTTGTTTGTTAATATTTGCTACTTTTAAATAATTATTGTTTAGAAATTTATTTATTTATTTATTTTATATAACATTTGTAGCTTTTTATTATATGTAATTTATATTATAATATGTGTTCTTTTTATATTTTTAATATATTTAATCGTATATTTTTTTAATATTGTTTATTTATTTTTATGATTTTTAATCTTTTCTATTGTTTAAATGTTATTAGTATTTTGTGTTTCTCTGCTATCCAACACTTTCCCTAATGTTGCACTCAGTGGAGTGGGAATAGTAATTTTTACCCCACCGCTATCCAGCACTTTCCCTACTGTTGCACTCACTAGAGTGGGAATAGTAATTTTTACCTCTCCGCTATCCAACACTTTCCCTACTGTTGCACTCACTGGAGTGGGAATAGTAATTTTTACCCCTCCGCTATCCAGCACTTTCCCTACTGATGCACTCACTGGAGTGGTAATAGTAATTTTTACCCCTCCGCTATCCAACACTTTCCCTACTGTTGCACTAACTGGAGTGGGAATAGTAATTTTTACCCCTCCGCTATCCAGCACTTTCCTTACTGCTGCACTCACTGGAGTGGGAATAGTAATTTTTACCCCTCCGCTATCCAACACTTTCCCTCCTGTTGCACTCACTGGAGTGGGAATAGTACTTTTTACCCCTCCGCTATCCAGCACTTTCCCTACTGTTGCACTCACTAGAGTGGGAATAGTAATTTTTACCTCTCCGCTATCCAACACTTTCCCTACTGTTGCACTCACTGGAGTGAGAATAGTAATTTTTCCCCTTCGCTATCCAACATTTTCCTTACTGTTGCACTCACTGGAGTTGGAATAGTAAATTTAATTCCTCCGCTATCCAGCACTTACCCTACTTTTGCACTCACTGGAGTGGGAATAGTAATTTTTACCCCTCCGCTATCCAAGACTTTCCCTACTGTTGCACTCTTTGGAGTGGGAATAGTAATTTTTGCCCCTTTGCTATCCAACACTTTCCCTACTGTTGAACTCACTGGAGTGGGAATAGTCATTTTTACCCCTTCGCTATCCAATACTTTCCCTACTGTTGCACTCTTTGGAGTGGGAATAGTAATTTTTTCCTCTCCGCTATCCAACACTTTCCCTACTGTTTGTTTTACTGGAGTGGGAATATAAATTTTTACCCCTCCGCTATCCAACACTTTCCCTACTGTTGCACTCACTGGAGTTGGAATAGTAAATTTAATTATTTTGCTATCCAACATTTTCCCTACTGTTGCATTTATTGTTTTGCAAAATGTAAGTTTTAATTTTTTAAAAGAATTTAGGGGCCCATTAGGATGGCGGGCGGAAGCACCACCGCCGTGCCGGCGGGTGCAAAACCACCAGTTACCGTCCGCACGCCGCAGCACACACGCCCGCCCAATTAGGATGTGAAAAGTCAGCCAAACACCGCCCGCAAGCCAGCGACGCCGCCCGCCATCAAAGCGCGCCCGCTCACGTAGCGGCGCAGCCCAATAGAGACACACCGCCTGACGAAACCACGTCCCGCCCAGCATACAAATTACGATGCCGCAAACAAACAGCTCCCACGGCTAAGAGACACCGCACGCGAAAGCAAGGCGGAAACCGAAGAGGCGGCCCCCCCGAGCATGAATCCAGCACTCCAGGCCCTCCCCATCCTCTACCTGATGCACCACCTAGGAGGCAACGCACCGCGGCAACGCAGGTAAGCATACACACAACACAGGGCACAACAAACACCACACACCAGCCCCACCCCAAACGCACATGTCACGTGACAGGCAAGCCACAGTCATGTCCCCAACCCCCAATTCACGGTCACCATCCAACGTCACACAACCGACGCCTACATGTCAGTGAAGTCACGCAATATTAGGACACACCCCTGTGTGACAAACATGGCGAAGCACACAGCGGCGGCAACACCACCCAGCAGAATATGGGCCCCGTCGGCAAAAGGTACGCCAGTACCACACAGAAACACCCATACCACCCTGCACCCAATAACAAGACATACAAAACGGAACACCAAAGAGCCCGGGGACCGACAACAGGTGGTCCCAATAATTACACCCACACACAAGGCCCAACGTATAGCGGAAACGCAGCCTGCCGCCCACACACGGGAGAGCAGACAGCACTGAATGACCTTCCATTCCAACTCCGAAACCACATCCCGACTAAACAAGCCGGAGAATACAGCCATTGTCCCAAAAAAAGACCAACACAGGCATGCAGAGGAAACCGACCACAGGGCAGATAGCGCATATCACCTAAGAACATTCCGAACGGGAAAAAGAAATGAAAACACTCCCCATGTCGTTCACATGCAAGTTATCTGGAAGGAGTCACACACCACTGACCTTGACCATTCAGAGAAGCATGTGGGATGAGGGCCCGTGTCTTCAGCACAAGCTAACATAACACAAGTCCTGCCTCCCTACGAACATCACAGACTCCCCAGCAACTTCGGAGCTTGCACTCTGCAGACTGCACAGACAGCCGGAGCACGCCACCACATCGCCCTGCAGCAAAATGGCACTTTCACCACACCTACCCAACTACGCCGGACAGGTCAAGCTGTATAAACATAACCTGATACAGATGTTGGGATGTGAACCCCTGTCCCTGCTGAACGTAAGTTACCGACTGACTTACCGCATCGCATTGTTCAGCTGCGTCATCCCCGTCTTCTACTGTCGGAGGTGTCCCTTCCACCATCCTGTGGATCTGTGTCTCTCCAACCCGGCATGTCCAAGGGCGGACCTGCTACAACTATTCCACCCTCTGGACGCCCACGACAGGGTCTGTTCAGCCTATGGGAGCATGGCATATGTGGCCAACATCGGACCCACACTGAAATGGGACCACTGTGCCTCCACACGACGGATCATGGATCACAGCTACATCGAATGTCATACAACATGCCCCATCATGCTCCTACAAGGGACAACTTACGAACAGCACCTTGACAGCCACCATCCGCTACATTGGCTGGCAAACATGTATACCACCAATGACATGGAAGCCCTGCTGGAAGGCATCGCATACCTGACAACATGTCAATTCGTCGGACCCCGACGCAATTCCCCCAATTGAGCCATGATGTCCGACACCGTACCCATGCCTAGCTTCCGCACGGACTGGCCAGTTACCACCACAACAGCCATACCAAACAACCTGCAACTGACACCACACCATCAACGACCCTGCCATGACATCGGATATGTCCGGGACATGCACTCTGTTCCCCATCACATCCAGGAACTCCACATGTATCGGGGGAGGCAGTGGCATGGGATTTGTGTATTGCAACCACATGGACAGAACTGCACCTACAACTATGCCATGACATGAATCCTGCGCCCATGGACATATGCACCGCTCAGTGGACAGTAATCGCTCGGCTGGAGTATGTGAGAGCTGCCACCCCACCCCCCCGGAAATTCCGTCCCAGGACATTTGCATGGACGACAAGTGCATCCACCAACAACACGACCCCAGTGACTGTGACATGTCCAGTAGCCACCACATCGCAACAACAAGTGGGACGCCGCTGCATGCATGCAAGACCATGCCCTGATGTCATCTCACACGCACGTGTGCATGAGTAACAACAGCACCAAACCTGTTACATGGAACTGAGATGGACTGTGCCCATGATACCAAGCGGTCTGGTAGGCTAAATGTATACTGTCTGTGTCAAAGTCAGCAGCTCCGCAGCAATTAGCAAATGTACATTAGCACAGCAACGGCCAAGCAGATGTAACTCTGAAGCCCACATCCCACAGGCAACAACTAATCACATGTACCCCTACACCCTATGCTATGTGTAATCATGCTGAGTATATCCTCCACATGCATTCCGCTGCCAGTAGTGTCCACTATACTGCATCACAGAGGACATAGGTCACAATACATGGCTTTAAGCAAAGATCTGTCTCTGCTGATTCATTTCACAAGTACGAATGAGAGAGGATGAGAGTGTGTGAAGTACACGGCAGTCGTGAGATGACCATCTGGTCCACTGTCATCGGATGTCAACGCAAATGAGTAGCACAACTGTGGAAGACACACATGTGTCGTGTGAAGCGGGAGTGACGCATTTCCCAGGTGGGCGGGTGTGACGGGTAGATGCGCACATGCAATGTTGAAACACGCTGTGTTGGGAGGGTTCCGGAACAGTACATTACCGCTTTCCTGGGCATTTGTAAAGGCCACCTGTCTGGGGGTGAATGTGAACTCGTGTGTGCACAACAGGCGGCCACACGAACAATGCTGCATCAGGCGTACACGTCAGCCCACCCTCTGTGGACATGCTGGATACCGCTGTGTGTCCGCCAGGCCCTTGACAAGGCACACACATCCCCTGTCGACCAGGTGTATCCCCAACATTGTCCACCTGCACAGGCAATCCAGGGCACGGGATGGCAGTGGAGCATGGTGGGTGAGAGGTCATGGCGCGCTCCTCCTGGGCACATCACGCAGGCAACACATCCTCAATATGTAGTATGGCAGAAGTCAAATGGAAGTAGTGGGGGACGCACACATCACGAGCAGGAGTGACGTCACGGAAGGTGGCTTGCACCATCACACTCATTGCCCATAACCCCACACACGTTACATGCCAATGCAACAGAGAAGCCAGCGCGTGCATGAGCAGCTCCAAGCTCGCACCAGAGAGGCCAAAGAGTGAATGTGTGGGTCCATGAGCTCCAGTTGGACGCGGCCTGGGCCGCTAGGGTAGCTACAGCCTCTGTGTGTTGCAGGTGGTGTTTCGGGACTGCGGAGCCTGTCATGCATAGTCAATGTTGTCCGGGGCTCGAGTCGGGGCACCACGCAGGTGGACGGCGTACCGGCACTGATGATACCGCGAGACAGACTACTTGTTCAAATGGACCCACACATACACTCCTTGGCCTCACTGGTGCCATCTCGGAGCCGCCTGTGCACGCGCTGGCCTCTCAGATGCAAACGCATATTGGGGTGAGCGAGGGGAGGCCATGAGGAAACGTTATAATATTACTGTATGACTCACATTTGGTAGACAGAATGACCCAGATCTGATCTGAAAAAGACGTGCCTCGTGTGTATTGCAACTAGTAAATACGCCGATAAACCACACATGTCTTGCATTGAGCCCCGCACCCAGCCCCGCCCACTCGACACATTTCAATGAGTACCTACACTACATTCCTCCCATTTGAAGCACTGACTGGGGGTGACAACCATTGGACAGTCTTGTGTAGTCCACCCACGCGTACATGTCGGCCCTCCATGATCCATGTCACCTGCGGCAAAGTGATGTCATGGGCAATGACGGAAGTGAGGAGAGCTGTCTGCCCCACGCACAGATGGTGCATCAGCTCAACAGACCCAGCACTGAGGGCAGCAGGGGTCACATGTGCAGGGGCAGCTGTGCCTGGTGTGAAGGCACATGCATTTTGACAGCACATCGACCAATGTGTAGTCTGCCCACATCTACTGTCCATTGTCCGGCGGACCCACAAAAAGATCACAAGGCAACACATCTGTGTGGGTGTACCCACTGTGACCGACAGTGCGCAACCATCAACGTACTCGCCCTGTGCATGGCCCACCCCACAACGAAGGTCACATTCAGTGCCACTATCCCTCACACACATCCCTATCACGAGGCATGGAGTGGTCAATTGACAGTGCTGACTTAGCGCTCATCCGGAGGGTCCTGTACAGGTGACACATGTAACCCACTTGGCAGTCTGTGTTGACACCTACTGGCATTGTGCAGTCAATGTGCAGGTCAGGCCTGCTGGGACTGAGAAGGGCAGCATGGCCCCAGCCTGACATTCACACGAGCAACAAGTGCTCTGAGACCTGCATTGCCAATTGGCTGTGTCACTGGATGTCTGACATTAAGTTGCCATATATCACCACTCGGGAGGGACAGACATGGCAATGCGCCCGAGAGCTCACATACCCTTGCCACCTGCAGTCAGCATGGTGAGCAGTGCATGTTTGACCCCCACAGGCTCTGACTCATAGTGCTGCGGATCAACGACATGTGTGTCCCCCACATGCACTCCCACACACACTGTAGTTGTCTTTCACACACAACTTCCGCAAGGAATAGCCATGTGCAGTGTGCGTGCAGCTCGGAATGCAGGATCTCCAGCTCCTCGCTGGTCAGTGGACCTGGACATATCCTCAGCGTCATCAGCGATGAGGTGGACAGGTGGCAGCAGCAGGTGTTGTTGATGGATGCCAGGCAGCAGTCTCAGGTAGCTGTGGTAATGCCGGTCTCACCCCCACACTCATATAGCCCCCTGGTGCAGTTGCAGTGGGTCCAAGCTGCTGCAATTTGAGTACCATGTCTGCCAGCTTCAATTGCAGACGATGGCCTGCTCCCAGCTGGCCCGGGTCGCCTTCCTCCATGGTGGAACATGCAGGGTGCAACCGCGAGGGTCATTGGAGTTGGCCGTAAGGGCCTGGCCCATGGCGGGTACAGTCCGCTGATGCCATGTGCACCACACAGTAGAATGTGTGCAGTGCAACTGCAGGTGTGGACAGGATTAGTGTGTGGGAGCAGGTCCACAATGGACAGGGCCACCACATGCGGCGTGCATAGGCATGGACGGCCAGTGGCCAGCCTCCACATGTCTGTTGGCATATCATCATGTACACATTGGCATGGGACCTGTGTAAGTGTATTGCGGCTGTGCTGTCCCTACTTGTCAGCTGTTCTGTGATTCAATTGCTTTGTCTGTAATTTGTGTTCTGTGTATGTGTACATGCCCTGTTGTGTGTTGCTTTGACATGTGTCCACTTCCATCTTTCCTAGGAGGAGACCAAACATACATCGCCCCTACCAATTGCTGGCAGACATGGAGGATGTGGAGTTAATACGTAAATTTCGTCTGGACCGACCCACCCTGCATCGCCTATGTGCCTTGTTGGAACCCCACCTCCGTCCTCGCAGGGTGTATCCAACTGCATTCACCCCCACGGCTAAGGTAATGGCTGCACTGCATTTCTTCGCCACTGGGTCATTCCAACACACAGTGGGCAGTGGAGGTGGGATGTCCCAGCCCATGTTCAGCATGGTGCTACGGGATGTACTGTCAGCTATGATGCTGTACAGGAACCGGTACATCCGATTCCCCAGGGCCCGTGAATTGGCGGCAGTAAAGGGTGCTTTCTATGCCCTTGGACGGTTCCCCCACGTTGTTGGTGCAATTGATTGCACCCGTGTTGGCCTTGTTGCACCACAGGCCACGGAGCACGTCTTCCGAAACCGGAAGCACACCCACTCCCTGAATGTGCAAGTGGTGTGCCTTGCGGACATGGTCATTTCACACGTGTGTGCGAAGTTTCCAGGATCGGCACATGATGCGCACATCATGCGCAACAGCATCCTACCACGACTGATGACCAATCTGCAACCGGACCGTGCCTGGATTGTTGGTGAGTATGTGGAGTTGTGTAGCGTGCTGGGTGTGCGATGCTGCCTTGTGTCCAGTTTGAATTGCAACGATTCCCTGTGTCCCTCACACCCAGGTGACTCTGCTTACCCGAATGGTCCTTGGCTGCTCAGCCCATTACGAAATCCTCGGACCCCAGCTGATGACCGCTACAATGAGGCACATGGGAGGACCAGACGTGTGGTTGAGCGGACCTTTGGCCTCCTCAAGTCCAGGTTCAGATGCCTGGACCGCACCGGGGCGCACTGGCGTACTCCCCACAGAAGGTGTGCCAGATAGTAGTGGCTTGCTGCATGCTGCACAATCTGGCTATTCGCAAGCAGATCCCCTAATAGGGGATGACGGTGATCAGCCAGGGCCCCCGCCTGCAGACCAGGACGGGTCCAGTGACGAGGACAGTGGAGAGGAGGAAGCTGGGAATGTGCGTCAGCAGCTCATCGCCCGCTACTTCACTTGACGGTGAGTGTCCATGTGCTACGGCTGATGTAGCTGTATATGTGCAGGTGTATGTCTGCTCTGTCACGGAGGCCTTTTGTTCACTGAGTGCTGTGTGTCAATGCTCCATGTCCAGGTTAGTATGCCACTGACGGTGGCTGTGGCATTGTGCCCTATTGCTCTATGCGATGTGTGTACATTGCTTGTAGTTGGTGACATGTACTGTGTGATGAGTGTGTGACACACTCATTGAATGTACTCCTGTTCTGTCTTCCACCCCTAGGTCCCTACAGCCTCTCCTGTCCCATCGACATACCACAAATCAGATGCTTTTCTGCTCAAGGTGGCGGTTGCACATCGTTCAATAAACACAGGGCACAGACAGCAGTTTGTGTTAAAGGTGCATTTATTTTCATAGGAGACATGTGATTGTGTGCAAGGTGATGACAAAAGTGGTGCGTGCAGTGACAATGAGCTGTCGGTCATGGCTGCGTGATGCACAGGGTGTACCCACTAGTTCTATGTCCATAGTCCAACAGACACATGCCATACAGATGGCTGTGTGGGGTAGGATCGTAGTCCAAGTCAATGCAGTCGGTGGTCAAGGATGGCTGGCTGCCTCACTGGCGTTTGGAGCGTGCGTGGTCCTCTCAGGACATCTGTATCCTCTTCGGACGGCCCCTTCCACGTTTGGAAGGGGGGGGTGTGGTGGCGACCTGCTGGTGGTGGGTGAGGTGTGCTCACTGGCTGTGGACGCAGGGGAACTGGTTGCTGCTCGACCCTGCGCCACAGCAGGTGGTGGCGGAGGTGGTGTTGCTGGCCTTGCTTGTGCCCTCACCGCCACCACCAGCTGGCCCATGAGGTCCACGAGTTGGTCCATACGGGTCACGAATTGTCCCATATGGGCGTCCATGGACCTCAACACCCCTAGGACCTCCCGCGTGTCGGAAGCCGACCTGGCCCATTGTCCTTGGGCCTCTTCATAGGCCCCAAGGACTCTGGCCATTTGAGGCAGGGCATGGCTCCCAGGCACGGCTGGCGTTGGCCTGACCCTGCTTCTCCTACCAGTACTGCTGCCACCGGCCTGCCCACTAGCCACATTGCTCACCACGGTCCTCGCTCTGGCTCCCAGGGTGGACCCAGTCGGCCGGACCACCACTTACGCTGGGGCTGGGGCCAGTGAAGACGTGGTGGTGGTTGCGGCGATGGTGGTGGTTGCGGCGGTGGGAGTGGCCGCAACGACCGTGGGAGTGGCCGCAACGACAGTGGGAGTGGCCGCAACGACCGTGGGAGTGGCCGCATCGACAGTGGCAGCAGGGGGCTGTGAGTGGTCAGCAGCCCTGGATGATGGGTTGGTGGGTAGGAGGGGGCCTGGGGAGCGGTTGGGCCCTGCCACACCAGATGGGCCTGCTGGGTGGTCCGTGTCCGGAGAGGAGGACAGATCCTCCACATCCGTGAGTCCATGTTGGGGGCTTGCAGGCTGGCTGTGCTGGCTGCTGTCTCCCTCTCCAGCATCCAGCAGTTCGGCACCTGTGGGGAGAATGAGACATGTTATTGTGTTGCACCTGGCAAAGTATGTATAAGTTGTCTGACATTCACAGTTCGTGCACTGTCGTGCACTGGTTTCCCAGAGGCGTGTGTGTGGCTGTACTATTTGTGGTTGCGTGGGCTAGGCAATGGGACTGTGTGATGTGGACATGTGGCATGGGACGGATTAGCAATGCCAATGGGTGTGTTGCTGTACCCCTACATTTTGTGGCTCTGGTGTATGCGGGCTCCAGACCCATCGTGGAGGTTGGTTTGAACTATGGTTTTGGGGTTCATATGGAACGCTTAGAAACGCAGATGGCAAAAGGGGGTACAGCCCCTGAAACGCTTTTGAAATGAACTATGCTTTTGGGGGTCAAATGGAACGCTTAGAAACGCAGATGGCAAAGGGGGTACAGCCCCTGAAACGCTTTTGAGATGAACTATGCTTTTGGGGTCAAATGGTACGCTTAGAAACGCAGATGGCAAAAGGGGTACAGCCCCCTGAAACGCTTTTGAGATGAACTATGCTTTTGGGGGTCAAATGGTACGCTTAGAAACGCAGATGGCAAAAGGGGTACAGCCCCTGAAACGCTTTTGAGATGAACTATGCTTTTGGGGTACATACTGTGAGCTATGGGTGCAGAACGTGACATGTGTTGTGGCAACATGACAGTGCATGGTCTAAGGTGGGTGTATGTCTGACATACCCGGCATATCTGCTGTCTGTTGTGATTTATGGACATTACATTGGACGCATTGTTATGAGTGAGTGATGGTTGTGTGCCACACGACGTATTGCAGATGGGCCAAATCCTTGGTGTGCGTGCTGCCCTCTGCCATGTGCATCAATGCAGTGCTCTTGGGGGTGTTGACTATGTTATGTGTGTTGTTACTCACAGTGTGACGTGCGCTTCAGTCACTTCGGGCACATGATTTGTCATGGGCATGTTTCTTTGCGTGACTACTGTATGGGGACCAGCTGTTCGGATGACATACCTTTCATGTAACTGGGGCTGACGGATGAGATGGATGGTATGTTGTATGTGCATTGTGTGCCTGTGTGTCTCATGGGTCCAGTGGTGTTTGTGTGCATTTTTTGGTTCCACGCTGTTACGTCTAGTGGGGTTTGTCTTACATGGGCGTAGTTGTAGGGTGTGTGGTTATCAGGCAGTAAGGGCTACATGGACAGGACTTCGATGGTGTTGCTGTTGTGTGTGATGGGTTGCACAGTGCCTGCCGTGTGGTTCTGTAATCAGTGTGACTTGTGCATGCAGACGTGGCTCCTTGGGTGTTGCTGTGTCTGTGATGGGTCATGTGGGGTGTGACTCTGTGGTTCATGTCCGTGTGCACATTGTTCACATGGTTGTGACAGGGAGCAGTGCTGCGTGTTCCTCTGCTACGTGACATGTCCCATGTATTGGTCGCAATACAGTCCTCATGCCTCACGACACCCCGCCCTGTCCAGTTTCCCACCTACAGGTTGTTTTTGAGCGTGCAATGCAATGGATGCCACATGGTTATGGGCGGGAGGGGTGGTCCATGTTGCTGGTCTGTGGGGGTGGGGGCGGTGTTGTGAGTAGTGGTGATGGCTGGACACCCACTGACACCGTTTGTTGTGGGGTGAGATGTCTACCTGTCGGCTGACGGTGTGCACTGCAGTGGCTGACACATGGGTGTGGGGTGTGCTCCTCCTTGCTGTGCTGTGGGACTAGGGGCCTGGTGGGTGTTGTACTTCAGCTGTCCCCCTCCGACCCACTGCACTTTGTGTTATGGCTACTTACCTGTTACTTGTCGGTTAGTGCAGCTATGGCTGACACATGGGTGTGGGTGTGGGGGTGCTCCACCTTGCTGTGCTGTGGGACTAGGGGCCTGGTGGGTGTTGTACTTCAGCTGTCCCCCTCCGACCCACTGCACTTTGTGTTATGGCTACTTACCTGTTACTTGTCGGTTAGTGCAGCTATGGCTGACACATGGGTGTGGGTGTGGGGGTGCTCCACCTTGCTGTGCTGTGGGACTAGGGGCCTGGTGGGTGTTGTACTTCAGCTGTCCCCCTCCGACCCACTGCACTTTGTGTTATGGCTACTTACCTGTTACTTGTCGGTTAGTGCAGCTATGGCGGACACATGGGTGTGGGGGTGCTCGTTGTGGTGCTTCTGGAGTACTAGGGGACCTGGTGGTAGTTGCGTGGCTGGCTGAGTGTACACATGCCCCCATGGTTTTGTTAGTTGGTAGGTTTGGGCTGTGTGTGTGGTGGTGCCTGTTGCATGTGTGAGTGATGTGTTGTGTATTGTGTACTGGACATGGGGGTGTTTGTCCCTCGGAGCTATGGCATAGTGGTGGTGCATGTGTGTACATAGCGGTGTGCTGGTATACATTTGTTCGTACTTACCAGCCTCCACTCCCCCTGGTAATCCGGTGAGGAACTCCGGATGTATGATGACTCGCACCTTCTCCTCCCACGCTTTGAAGGTCTTGAAATGCGCGGGATTCCCTCCGCCAGTCGTGGCAGCCAGCTCTCGATTGTTGCTCTCCTTCTTCTTGACCATGCTTTTGAGGTCGTTCCACCTTTTGTTTATTTCTTCTCTGTTTCGTGGAACGTTCCCGACTGCATTGACCTGGTCTACGATCCTGTTCCACATTCTGTTTCTGGTGGCTAGTGGTGTGTGCTGGACCTGGTTGCCATAGATTTGTGGGTGCACCTTGATGATCTCGTCGACCATGACCGTCAGCTCAGTGGAAGTGAATTTGGGCATTCTGTGTGATGCCATGGTGTTTGTGGTGCTGGTGCGGTGTGTGGTGTGTGATGTGCAGGGGGTTTGTGGTGCTGGTGTTTGGTGGTGGTGGTGGGTGTGATGTGTGCGTATCTGTGGTGTGCTGCTGTCCTTGCTGTGTCACTGTGTCCTCTCCTCTCCTCTCTGCTTTGCTTTGTAATGTTGCAAGGGGTTGTGGTCTGTGAAGGTGCTGCTTTTGTACTTACCTATGTGGGTGTGTCATGATGGTCTGTTGTTTTCAGGTGTGTTGTGGGTGGTGTTCTGGGCTTTGTAGTTTATTTGTTTGTCCAGGGGGTGTGTTATCGGGATGTGTACTGTGTTTGTGTATTTGTGCGTGGGTTGCTGTGTGGACTTGTTGGCCATGTTGTGTGCTTTTGTTTGGGTCCGCGGATGATTTCTGTGCAGGGACGTGGCCGCCAGGGCTTCCGCCGTGTCCATTTTCATCAGCGTTGTTTGCGCTGGCGGGCGGTGTATTTGTGTGTTTTCCGCGGTCATGTCGGTGCGATCGTAATTTCACGGGTGGTGTCTCGGTCGTCAGGGCGGGCGGTTTCGTGTTGTCGGGCGTCTTTCCGTCCGTGGCGGGCGGATAGACTTCGACTCGGACATGGGCGGGCGGTATTTTTGGCGTTTTTACCGCCGCTGGCGGTTTTGAGCTCGCGGCATCGTAATTGCTGGGTCGGTATTCAGACGGTGTAGGCGGGCGGATTTTTCCCGCTATGATGGATGGCGGATTTTTTACCGCCCGGTATCGTAATGGACACCTTAATGTTTTAATTTATTATAGAATATTTTTTTATTTTAAATTATTGATATATATATATATTTTATTTTTATAAAATTTTAAAGTTTAAAAATTAAAAAAGATAGTTAAATATATGTATATGTATAAATTATAATGTTTGTGTGTTTATATTTTTTAAATTAAGTTTATTTGTTATATTTAGTTAAAATGTATATTAAATTTAATTTTTTTGTTAAAAATAATATTACTATTTAATATATTTAATTTATTGTATTTTATATATATTTTTTAATTGATATTTTTTACATCTATTTTTTTTACTTCAATATTTTTGTACTTACCTGTTTAAGTATAGGGAGTCGATATTTTTGCATTCTATATTTTTTCATCGATATTTTTAACATCGATGTTAAGTCAGTGAACCAACGAGGACACATTTGGGTGGCATGCCCTCTACAGACTGCTGAGGTGACAGACGGTGTGTCCATCTTGTGGGGAGCTTTATGCCTGCTACACATAATGCCCAAGACGTTTGCTGGAGGGTGGAATAGAACCAGTGGGTAGTAATCCAGTGACCATCCATGCTGTACGGTACCTCACATTTTTGTAATGAGGACCATGGAGATTGGTTATGCGCCATTAGCATTTGGCATTTCCACATGCTTCTGGCTTACCTCCAGGGTGGTTCAGTGAGTAGCTTGCAGCTGAAACATGCAGGTTGCCTGAATGTCATAAGTTGAAATCCTGGCAAGGACCGCTTTACCTTCCTAGGTTGGTAAATTGAGAGCTAATAAATTAGCAAATAGTAAAACCTGTTATCTACAGTGCTTAGAAACCGTCTCCCCGTTGTGTTCCTTTCCCTCCCCCTCCTCCTCCCTCCGTGATCCTGTGTCTACCTCGCCTTTGCCTGCCCCACGTGTTTTGGATCGTTGGGCCCCATCCGGTTTGTCTGTCTCTCACTTTGACTGCTTCATCCCTTTAAAGTACTTTCCCCCTTGCCGGTCCGCCTGACACTATCTGCATTCCTTACCTCCTTTACCATTCCCCATCTACCTTCCATTCCTCATCTGACATGTGTCTTGGCTATGCTTTGCGTTAATATCTCTTGTTATTGTGTAATCACTGTTTTTCTCCTATGTTTATTCTTGGCTCCTGCAACTGATGTAATTTTGTAACCTGTATCTCGCTGATCGTCATGTAAAGCGCTCTGATACCTCCGGGTCTAGCCAGCGCTATATAAAACTCTGCAAATAAAATAAAATAAAAAATAATGTGAAAACAAGTCACTAATAAATGGGCCTAAGCCCTCACAGCAGTCATGTTGGGCTCAGGCACTATTATTACCGGTTCATTCAGAACTGCATGGCCACACGCCATTCGAACTGGAGCACCAGTAATCTTAGACCATTTGTGGCCTACTTTCATTTCATCAGTGAGACTTAACTTGAATCTCTATGGCTCAGTGATCTATAAACCCATGTTCGGGCATATCCTTAACACTTAGGGCCGGATCACAAAACATTTTTCAGTGGCACTAGTACATACACTTAGTGCTATGTAAAACAGTGCTTGGTGCACACACCTTCTTACCACCATATTATGAAAGTAGATTGGAGGTGTTGGTAATGGTATGTGACACAAAAATATTTGTGCATATTAGTAGTGTTGCCTTTTGTTGTGGTGGTGATGTATTGTGTTCAGTATTGTTGTGCTTCTGTGTTGTATTATTGCATTGTGTTATTGTTGTACTGCAATATACGACTGAGGTGTGCCATTCCGCCGATTCACCAACACTACACTAGGATCAATGGCATCTTACACAGTCAATAAGGGGGAAACAGCATTTACAAAGCAGGCGGAACCACGCGTTCCGTTACCCTGCAAGCATTAACACGCTTGCCTTTACCATGCATATGCCTTAACCACGCATATGCGTGGTAAAGGCAGTCAGCGCTCTAGATTAAGAGCGGATGGGTGGGGAGATTACGTGGAGGAACAAGAAGGATCGGAACAGGAAGGATCGGGAGACTGCTTGGTAAGCAGGCCTGGGCCCGGTTAAGGGCTCAGGGCAGGTGGGTCAGGGTAGTTTCTAGGGCTGGGGACCAGCTTTAGGGTTCAGGGCTGGAGGCTGGGGTCGGGGTCGTTTTTAGGACTGGTGGCGGGGTGGTTTGCAGGGCTGGGGGCCAGGTTTTAGGGCTCAGGACGAGGGAGGCTGGGGTGTGATCTTTACCATGCATATGCTATTACCAATCATGCCTTTACAAAAACATTTGTTGTAAAGGTATGCGTGGTAAAGGCAAGCATGGTAAAGATGCGGTCATGCTAAAGACCGCGTTGTTGAGACATGCGATATAATGGCATGTATGGTTCCGTCATACAACCATAATAAAGGCATCCTTTATAGGATACACTGACGCTCACCCACTGAAGTGGCATGCTTCATCATTGGGTTGTGCTCTTTGCAGGGTAGGCGCTGCACTACCCAGCAGTCCCCTCTTGGGGGCTCTTTGTTGGAGATCTTCTAATACCTATGTCAGGTGTTAGCCAGACAATAGAGTAATACCTTTCACTAAATTCAGGAGGAGGTGTGGTGGATTGAGAAAGTGCTTGAGCTAAAATTGGCTAGGGGTTGCCTAAATGCCAAAATCTTAATGTCAAAGGTAACTCATGCCAAAGTTAAAATGATCTGTAAAGCAGTAGGGGGAATAGGAAACCCAAGGTTCTATATGAAGGTCAACATGATTCTTTTGCCACTGTATAAGGTGGTAATACACCGCTGCTCCATCTCGTCAACTGTTTGAGAAACAAGTCAGCCCAGGAATGTGGCAGAAACCTGTATTAAAGTAGCACTTCAATTGCTCACTTTATATGATGCAGCTTCAAGAGTGACTCTCCCGAAAGGCAAAAAGTTATGGTTGAAAATGCTTGAATTATTTAATTACTCGCAGTTGCTCTGGGGATATGATATTCCATCACTAGTACATGCCTAGCTTTCAGTGCCATCGAGCTTTGCAATTAATATGTGCACTTACTTATATCTTCTCCAATCTCATTTACTGAAGTGGATCACAAAAGAAATGTTATGCCCGCAGTATTGTTGGGGATATTGACTGCATCACTTAACAGATGTGTATGTTATTTAAATTTGCAACAACAACAAGTACTTCGGTCAACTGTTGGGGAGACAGAATGTCTTCCTGAAGTGTATAGGTCCTATCAATTTAAAGGATAGACGCCATCACCCACCCTGAGATGGCATGCTTCTTCATTGAGCCCCTCCTTACACCGACTCTACAAGTGGTATAGGTGTGGGCTACTACCCCCATACCTCTTGAGGAGTTGAGAAATCCGTTGGGTGGTATTCCATAGGTAGAGGGGTGGGTGAATAAATAAATGAGGCTGCAGTGAGGAAAACACTGTTAAACTACCTCCTCGTGGAGTATAAACATTTATATTCCTGTCCCCTATGGGTAGAAGGTAAAAAATTATTAGTTTGCCCCTGTATAAAAGTTCAACATGCTTCTGCCTGAGTCATACGTCAAAGAAGAGGTGTGGAGACATTCTTCAGGACCTTAACAAACTTTGCTAATTCAGAGTACAAAATGGAAAGTATACAAGTGGTAGGAAAATACTTGCTGGCATTCGTTGTTGTCTGAATCTGTGTTTTGGTCAGGAGAAATGCACAATTTACATGCCAAGACATTTAACAATAGTGAGGGTGAGCTGTCTGGTCATCTAATCATGGGAACCGGATTCCATGATGTACCACAAAGTGTAAGTGGCGAGTGGACACAGCACACACACAAAAGACACCCAAGGTTCATCAGAGGAAAAAGAGGGTGGGGGTTTTATGCCTACCTCCTGTTGGGGTCACTTCTCAACTCTACTTCCAGTACAGGCCATGGGCAAAGCTGTGTTTGTCCGCCACTGGGCCAGGAGTGCCGTCTTTTAAAACAGAGGCAGTGCAGATGTAGAAAGCCTGGCCATTAGACATGTCATTGATGAGTTGAAGTGCTGGGTCGTGATGGAATATTTAGTCCCTTTCAAATTCATTGTTACAGTGTAATGCATGCCAGAAAATCATTGACGCGGCAATGCGCAGAGGTATCGATGAGACATGTAGTCTCATTTGTGTTCCTATTGCATTACAAAGTAATGCAAATTACATGATGCTACTAAAGTGTGCATAAGCAGCTAAAGTTCCAAAATAGATAAATGCTCCAAAATGTCCCTTACTCACGTACATGATAATTATTCTTAAGTGACTATTTTATTAATAAAGACAGAAAGTGTGTGTAGAGGTGAGGGAAACTATCTGAAGATTCTAGTCATAGAAAGTATGCGGACAAAGAGGTCAAGTCCAAAACGTTTGCAGATTAATTTTACAAGGATGCCCATCGTATAGCGTCATTATGACCCACCATATGCGGTTTGAGTAACACCCAGCACTTCTCCTTTAGGAAAAGAAGGTGAGTGAAATCATCAGTGGGTCAAGAGGACCTAGGTTTTTCAATGACTGTTTATCTGATGTAATCTTCATAACTCCCCAACTGTAAAAAAAAATGCACTAACTGTGGTTGTGGAGAGTATACATCTAATATTTCTCCTCTGCTTTATTATATAGGTCTTACTCTTTCTAGCAGTCATCCCTATATATTTTAATTCACAGGGCCAGGTGATTTAGTAGATGACCCCCTAAACTGTCACAGTTAGTGAATTTCTCTAGTTTCCTCGCTGTGGTGAGACCTAAGTCAAGTTGGGTTTTGTGTTCTGTAAATGTACATACACCCCAATTACTTCAAAAGTGGTGCCCTGTTACTTCTGGTACGTTCTACTGTGTCGTTTCGGAGTCAAGAGTAATTTGCCTTGGTCTAGTATGGGCCAGAACGTCTTTCGGGTTATTACTCGATTTGGATGCAAAAAGAGGTTAATCCAGTTTTATCTGTTCATTATTGAGAATGTGCCACTTTCCGTCCATTAAATTGATATAAGCTACATTCTCAGACTGACATTCTGGGCCTTATTTAGATCTTGGCGGAGGGTAATACTCCATCACAAACGTGACGGATATCCCGTCTGCTGTATTACATCCCATTATATCCTATGGAGATTGTAATACGGCGGACGGGATATCCGTCACGTTTGTGACTGCGTATTCCATCCGCTGAGATCTAAATAAGGCCCTCTGTCTCCCAGACAGTTGACCAGGAGTACTCTTTGTTGTTGCTAATATTATTAGGAGGCTGTGCTCTTTGCTCATTTAATCCTCCATATTCCCTCTATCTCCTTACATATGTTATTTGAATTTGTCAGTGTTAAGAGCTGATAGCAGTATTTGAATTTGCCTGCAATGAGCTGCACAGCACTTAGAATGCATTTGGCATTGATTCCAGTAGGATCTCAATAAAGAAAATTTTGTACAACAAATTGAAGTACAGCAGTAGCATATACCAATTGCAAATTCAAATACCATTGTTACAAACTTTATGTAGTTTGGTTAATACCACCAACAAATTAAAACACAACTGAAATAAAAATGTTTTCTTGCTCAAGGCAACTTTCTGAAGCGTGGATGTATGTGCGTGTATGCCACTCTAAATTGTGTGTCAATTTATGCATGAACCATACAAAATCCAAACCTATTGATCTTGGCAATGCTTGTTAATTTTCCTTTTATCTTACTCCATTGCAGATGATGCTTAAAATTAGTTACATGTATGTAGCTCTGATCCCGATCTACTCTGCTCATCTACGTTGTGTAGGTACTACTGAACTACAATTTGGCCTTTATTCTGAATGGCTAGTAATGCGGAATCGTGTGTAAACAGGTTTTTGCGCCCTATTTGCCATTACAACTTGCATGCTATTTCATACTGACCTGGCATTGTACTTCTACAATAATACTGTGTGATACTTGCCACAATTTGAGCCAGGAGCACATCACCTAATTACGTGATTTGCCCTTTTGAGAGGTGCAAAACAGGTGGCGACCACCTACACGTGTCTTCCTTCAACTGCCCCTTAAATATAGGGAGGAAAATTCCCACTGGGGAAAAAATGCCCCAGTGAGGTTACTGTATTTACAAGGGTAGATGAACCACACCATAATTCTGAATCGTTCAGAAGAAGGACCTTTGTCGTATGTCTGTCTTTTTGACGCAGTACAGTCAATGATAAATAGGCCCCAATGTGTTTTTTCCATCAATAAGTCACGCAGTCCAGCAAACTACCTTGCTGTGCTGCACAGCGTGACAGGGAAAGGGCAGAAATGTGCCGTATTTAACATAATACGGCGCATTCCTGTCTTTTTCCAGCGCTGGCACACAATGTGCGGCCTAGCGCCAACGCAGACACCCTTGCACCATGGTGCAAGGATGCCTGCGTTGTTAGCAGGATTGTTTTTGTGCAGTAATGGACACCATCCTGCACAAAAAGAATCCCCTCAGGCATTTTCCTCCTTCTATGTGTGCTGCAGAATGCAGCACATTTAGAAAGAGGAAGAAAACGAGGAGAAATAAAGATATTTCTCCTCGTTCCTCCTCACCTGGGGAGGCATAGCAGTTTTGGCGCATTCCCAGGTCTATACCTATGGGAGGTATGTGCACACCCTTTCTGTAATACTGAAATTCAACGATTAGCTCAAAGTTTGGCGTGCGACCGGGGTATCGTTGTCTGATCAATCAGCGTGACTATGTAATGACAAAGAAGCGTTGCCCGATTGGGAAACGTCCCCTGATGGCAGAGCTCGTCTCCGACAAGGAAATTAATCTGCTTCTGTAATAGTAATCTTCAACGTAAAAATAAATATGCAAAGGTTCAACTTGAAAGTAAAGTTTTACTCCAGAGTCATTGGGAATTTCCAATGGGTCCTTCCGAAAAGATACAGTTTAGACCAACTGGTTCATCAAACCCAATGCATTTCGGGTGGAACCCTTCATCAGGGGAGTTCATGTCTATAAAACAATGAAATGGAGAAGGCAAGTGTAAAACGAGCTAACTACCAGAAGGTCTCATTGATACATCGTGCATGCACACTGACTTGGGTTTGATGAACCAGTTGGTCTAAACTGTATATTTTCGGAAGGACCCATTGGAAATTCCCAATGACTGTGGAATAAAACTTTACTTTCAAGTTGAACCTTGCATATTTATTTTTACGTTGAAGATTACTATTACAGAACCGGATTAATCTCCTTGTCGGAGACCAGCTGTGCCATCGGGGGACGTTTCACAATCGGGCAACGCTTCTTCGGCATTCCCAGGTCTACCACTTATAGTAAATCTGGGAACACCCATGCACCACCCATGGAATGCCTCCCTGGAGCCTAATAGCGCAATGCAGCGGTTTGCGTTGCTTTACTCTGGATTTATCAAGCCACAGGGCCACACAAGGTGGCCTTGCGTGGGTTGATAAATCGCACATAGTATTTGCGTTGCGCTTTTATTCCGTGGCGTGGTGCAAAAGCGACGCAAATACTTAATAAATATGGCCTGTTGTTTATGAGAACAAATGTAAGTTTCAAAGGCCATGAGATTTTGATCTCTGAATGAGACAAATAATCTCCAGGGAACATTGTGTCTTCATTGCTCGGTAAAAAGGTGAAACCGGCCATGAGGAAAGAGGCATAATTAGGACAACGGGGACCTGTTACATGTAGGAGCTGTTCGCAGTGCTACACTTTGTCTCGCCGTTTTCGGCAAGAACAAATTGACTAATATTTTGGTGCGCAGGTGTGTTTTCAGCAGCCCTCTGCACAGGCCCCCGCTGTGTATGTTAATGAGGGGATCAGCAGGGCATCTCATTGAGCACAACAGTGAGGAAGTCACAGTGGCCTGCAGGCTAAAGCAGCCCTCTGACTCAATCTTTGGTTTCTCAGTGTGCTGCCAGTGCAACCCTTGTCCCTTGCAGGGAATGTGGTAATGATACCACAAAAAGTGTTATAATAGAAGCTATCCAAAATGAACAGCTTCAACTTTGTGAAAGGATACCAGTGGCGGCCGGCATCAACGGGGAGGGGTCGCACACGCACACAAACAAATACAAATAGGAAAGGACCTCAAGCTCCCAACCTCATGCTGTGAGAGCAGTTCTCTGATTGGAGGGAGCAGCCTCACTTGCCACTCCCAAGGATACTGGAGCCCAGCATTTACTCTAACCCAGCTCTCTTAAGACAGCTGGGTTAGAGTAATCAAAGTGCGCATGTCAGGCTGGCCGTCTCAAGATGGCTGACCAAAGGAAGAGTGCAGAAACAGCCTTCCCTTCTCCCTGCTGCTGTCATTCAGCAGCGGCCCCACACCCCCTCCTGACGTGCGGTTCAGGACAGGAGGATGTAAAATAATATGGTAATGAAGTACCATTTTATTTTTCATCTCGGTGCTTTGAGGGGATTTTTAAGAGGGGCGGTGATCCTCTGCTCAAACGAAGGAGCTGCCCCTGAATTTGATACTGGCTGTCTCAGTGGTCAATAACTATTCAGTGCTTTGCGACCTCATGAACAGTCCAAAGGACTGGTGCATTGTGGAGTGACCTGCATTAAGGAGAGAATGTCCATAAGCTGCACCCTTTTTCTTGCTGCTCGCAGTGGTTTGTCATGCGTACATTTCTATTTGCAATGACAGTGATGAATTGCAATGCACATCTGTGCACTGTGTATTAATACTTTGCATTCACAAAGTCAGTGGCTGGCTTTGGGAACGCAAAGTACTTTTGTGAATCAGGTCCACTATGTTTCATATTTATCACCTGTACATGCAGCACTCTTTCACTGCTGACTATAACCAAACCGTGGGTTTTCATGCAAAAGCCCTGGATCAAATAGACCTCCTCAAGCAAGCTGTAACCATGTCACCTGCCTACTTCCATACAGCCTGAACATTATTTATATTTTTAGTTTTCTATAGCGCGAACTAGACCCGAAGGTATCAGAGCGCTTTGCATGCGCACCAGTTGTGTTACAGACGGACACATTCATTTTTGGTAGGCACAGGGAGATTAAGGGATTTACCCGGAATCACAGGATGTTGAGAGTCCCTGTCGAGACTCGAACATTGTTTCTCAGCTTCGAGGTCGACCGCTCCAGCCGTTAAGTCACATCCTCTGCCCCATCATCTGATACCTATGTTTCAGGGCTCAACCATCTCCCACTTCACTTCAGTATCTACTTTAGCTCTCTGCCTAGGCGGATCAATACTTTTGGTCTTGTTTCAAGTTCAAGCCTCTTGCTGCTAGCACATTGCCTGATAGCCGTAATCTTCCTAAAAGAAGAGTTGAATACTAACCTCCTTAAACTCAACCTGGGCCAAACAAAAATCCTCAGATGACAAAATTGGTTGCCAACATAAGAGATCCTAGCATGGACGACAAATTCAGAACAGGCACCTCATAACACACACGGTAAATATTTCGGTACCATCCCAGATGCAGACTTTAGCTTGGAACATCAAATACGTTCTGTAGATTATGCTCAGAATCTTAACAGTTATTCCTTTACTTAGGTGTTCCCCCACAGAACTCACTCTACACAGTCACCCTTGTTCTCTCTCACCGTGTGGCAATTGCCATTACGTTGGAGCACTGAAATCCCTCCTAAACAAACTGCAACGTGTTCAAAATTCAGCACCTACACTGTTTCTACATCCTAAAACCTGGGGTAAGATTATCCCAGCCCCTGTGTTCCTATAATGGCTCCAGTTCCTCAAGAGATCTCTTTCAGAGCACTATGCCTAATACATTGAACGCTCGAAGGAACTGGGCAAGGTTCATCCAACGAAAACTGCAGACCTATTGCCATAGAGACATCCTCTGTTCTGAAATAGTCTTACAAATGTTAAGTGCCATGCTTCAAGAAAAGCAGACTTGTATGTCGTTCCTTCTCAATTCAAGCCAGCAAACGTGTGAGCTCCCTCCACATCCAGATAAGGGCAAGCACATCCTAGAAGGCCATAACAAAATACCTCTCCAAGCGTCAGCTCCAAGAGTGATCCTTGTCTCTCTATGAGACAACCTCAAGCTTCTGCACAAAAGAGGACCTTAACAGCCATCACTAGAAACATACATGAAGCACAGGGCAAGTTCTCCATAGATGACCAAGCTAGCAGGGACCTTTGATGGAAACGCCAGGATAGCACACCCACCATGCCATGATCCTTTGATCAGGTAGATACCTTATAAACATTGACACGCATCAGCAGCAGCAAATTCGCTTCAACAAAACCAGACGATGTTCCAGGAGCGAATACACCTCAATCGACTCTTCCCACATATGCCATACTGCAATCTCCAACCAAACATACAACAGTGCTTAATTTGTGCCAGTTGTTGCCAGTGCGGGGTCACCAGCACTTATTTTTGGGGACCAGAACTTATTTCCCGCAGCAGATATTCACAAAGTGCAAGAGAGGGTAAAACTCACAGATCGGAAAGACAGAGGAAGATCAGGACGGCAAAACCGCCACAAAAAGAGAAAACAGGAACCTGCACAAGCGAAGAAAAAGAGGTAGGAAGTGTATGGTAGTGGATTAAATACTACTAGCCTTGGCATCAGTGGCGTAACGAAACTTGAGGGGGGCCCTGCAAAGTACATGCAGGTGGGCCCCCATGCTCTGGACCCAGTCCAGAGCTCTCAGGCCAGGGATCTGCCAGTGCTGGAGGGAGTGCCCGGAGCTTGCCCCCACCCCGGACCATAGGGGCTGCGGGGGCTTTTATTACGCCACTGCTTGGCATTTGGCGCGCCGACGTTTAATTGCACTGGCCGTCGGTGTCTTAGCAGAGCTTCGGGGACCCGAACTCTTTCTTTCACAAATTAAGCACTGCGCTCACACCTGTAATGGCTAAGGTCTGAGCACAGTGGGACAACGCCAATGGCAGCTCCACGCTATTCAAATGATAGGCAACATAACATTAATATTATTTTCACAATTGCAACAGTTTCTTGAAGAGCACAAGACTGATCCCAATAACCAACAATAACCACTGGAAAAAACCGTAACCTTGGGTTCCTGAGTGCATGCTGCCCCGAGTAAACCTTTTCAACGCTTCTTCATGGGTAGTGAGAGCTATCTAAATGCAATAGCAAAACAATACGATTAAATAAGCAACACCCGGACGTGTGCTGCTATATTTCACAACTTCTTTCATCTTTCCTTTCGCGGACAAGCCTTGTCTCTGGGACAAATGGTGTTTTTCTTTGCTGTGATAAAGGTGACTCAGAATTTGAAACCTGTGACGGACGACGTGCTAGCCAGTGTTCTTCTTTAAATTGGTTGCTGCAGAAGCAATTATTTTCTTCCGGCTTCTGTGTGTGAACGGTGCGTCTGACAGTCCGCTCAGGTCATCATCTCATCGCTCATGCAGCTGAGCGCTAGGATCTCCTATGGCTGAGCAGTGGAATTTCGTGTACCCGAGGATTATGTGAACATTCGATATTTCGCCATCTGAGCACTAAGGTTTTTTTGTACGTGAAAATTGTAATTCCTTATAGAGGAACACTGAAATTTCTTTTATACAGCAGCTATGCGTTGCCATTTCTCATATTTGAAAAGTTGAAACTGGAATTTTAAACATATATATATATTTATATTTATATATATACACACACACACACATACACATATATATAAAACTATTCTATAAACATTATACACATATTACATATATGTATATATATATATATGCACATATACATATACACACACACACACACACACATATATATATATGTATATTACCTACTGGCGGTTGCCAGTAGGTAGTTATAGTTAGAATGTATTTTCCATAGGAAAAGCGTTTTTTGATTTGCCAATATCTTTGGCGCCGTTTGACGAATCTTCGTGAAATTTTCAAAACTAATGGGGCGCTCCGGTCAGCTCCTGTCTTGAAAGTTTCGGGGTGATTCGTCAAGCGGGGGCCGAGAAAAAAGGTGAGTCCCAAAACGCGTTTTCTCCATGTTAATTTCCATAGGAATTTTGAAACAAGTTACAGCCCGAACTGCTGAACGGAATTACACCAAATTTGGCAAAAAGGTAGGTCTTGGTCCAGAAAGCGACCTTTTTTTCCAATGGTGTAAATCCATTGGGTAGTTCCTGAGAAATTAAAAAAAGAAAAATATCGATATCTGAGCACCGAGGAGGGTTCGCGAATCCTCCCAGGAACGAGCTTCACTCTGATTGGCTGCCAACACTCCAAACCAGGAAGTGTTGGCAGCCATCTTGTGACTCGGTAACCAAGTCACAAGAAAAAGGGTGAAAAAAAGATGACAAATAAGAAAAGGGGGCAGGGTAGAAACACCCTGACCCCCTAGGCCTGCTCAGGGCCAAAAAAAAGCATTTAAAAAAAAAAAAAAAAAAAAAATCAGCAGAATTCGCGCTGGGTGCGCGAATCCTGCCGAGAAAATATTTTAAAAAATGAAGCGCGGGCTCCCGCGCTTCATTTCAATGAGCCCCCGGGTGGGCCAAAATTAAATAGCCCTGGGGACTGCCACCTCCACGGGGCGATGCTAATTATATGCAGGGGGCACCCCGCCCCCCCCGCAGCCCCGGGACCGCCACCTCCCCGGGGCTTTAATTGATTATGCGCGTGGGCACGTGGCCCCCGCAGCCCGGGGACCGCCACCTCCCCAGGGCTTAAATAAATGTAAATAGGTGTGGGGGGAGCTCCTGCTCCCCCCACACTGCCCCGGGGACCACCACCTCCCTGGGGCACTAATTATTCAAAATCGGGGCCCCGGGGACCACCACCTCCCCGGGGCTTTACAAATGGAGGGAGGGGGGCCACGCGGCCCCCCTCCTAGAGCCTTTGATGGCCCTGGGGACCGCCACCCCCCAGGGCCGGTTCCTGCAATGTCCCGGGGTGCCCACCTCCGGACCATTGCTGTTTGTTCCCAACGCAAAGGGCCGGCCCCGGGGGATGGGGTCCCCAAGGCCAGGAGTGGCCCGGGAGGGGGGCCACGTGGCCCCCCTCCTCTTTAATTTAAAAAAAAGAATGGCCGAGCCCCGGGGGATTGGGTCCCCAGGGCCGAAAGTGGCCTGCGGAGGGGGGTCGCGTGGCCCCCCCTCCTAAAATAAAAATAATTTTAATAATGGCCAAGTCCCAGGGGATGGGGTCCCCGGGGCCAAAAGTGGCCCAGGGAAGGGGGGGCCACGCGGCCCCCCTTCCCTATAAATATATATAAAAAGGAGGCCATGCCGCGGGGGATGCGGTCCCCGGGGCCGAAATCGGCCGTGGGAGGGGGCCCCCTTCCTGTTTTTTGTTGTTTTTTTTTTTTTATAATAAAGGGGTCAGGCTCTGGGGGATGGGGTCCCCAGGGCCACAAAAATAGTAAAAGAAGGGGGGCCACACAGCCCCCCTTCAAAAAAAAAAAAAAAAATCACGCCAGAGGCCCCACCCCCTCCCTGCACCACTCTGCAAATGCGCCCCCTGGCGCGTTCTAAGTCAGGAGATTAAGTCCCCATGAATACTGAGGGTCCCTGGGGGCCAACTAGCCCACCAGGTACCTCCAGTAAGCGCCACATAGCTGGTTTGCAGAGAGGTGGTCCGAGGCCCCGCCCCTTTTTACACCACTCTGCAAACACACCTCTTGGCGCACTGCTGGTGGGGTGATGAGGTCCTCTTGTGTCCTGAGGACCTCAGGACACAAGTGGACTTCATCCCCCAAACAGCAGTGCGCCAGGAGCCGCGTTTGCAGAGGGATGTAAAAGGGGGCGTGGCCTCGGACCACTCTCAGCAATCCAGATGTGTGGCACTTACTGGAGGTACCTGGTGGGCTAGTTGGCCCCCAAAGACCCTCAGGAATGAAGGGGACTTAATACCCCAACTTAGAATGCACCAGGAGGCGCGTTTGCAGAGTGGTGGGGAAAGGGGGCATGGCCTTTGACCACATCTCAGCAATCCCACTGTGTGGGGCTTACTGGAGGTAAGACGTAGGCTAGTTGGCCCCTAAAGGACCCCCAGCAGCGAAGGGGACTTCAATTCCCATCCAAGAGCGCGCCAGGGAGCACGTTTGCAGAGTGGTGGGCAAAGGGGGCGTGGCCTGCTATGAGAACTTAGCAATCATGCTGTGTGGGACTTACTGGAGGTAATAGGAGGAGTAGTTGGCCCCCAAGGTTGTCATTGGGGGCCAACTACCCCTTTTGTTACCTGCAGTAAGTCCCACACAGTGGGATTGCTAAGACGTCTAAGGAGGACATGCCCCCCTTTCTCCACCACTCTGCAAACGCAACTCCTGGCAGACTATGGGATAGGGGATGAAGTCCAATTTACTCCTGAGGGACTTTGGGGGCCAAGAAGCCCTCTTGGTACCTCCTCTAAGTCCTATGTAGCGGAATTCCTGAGCGCTGGTCGGAGGCCCAGCACCCTTTCTCCACCACTCTGCAAACGTGACTACTACTTAAAGAAGCATCTTTCTGCACCTCTGACTTAGAGGTAGTTTTAATCCCCCTGCCCTATTATGTACTAGGGCCTTACAGAGGAGGTCATGCCAATTACAGGGGTACCCCAACGCATAGTGTTCCCTAGTGTATGTAGGTGTTTTCACTGTATTCTAAGTGTATTTTAGCATAGCTCTGGCCCTAGGCCTGGTTAGTCAGAGTCAGTTACCACCAGTACCCGTCAGCAAAAGGTTGGGGGCACAGGATGACTTTGCAACAAGGCCTCTTTCTGCTCCTCTGTTGGTTCTTTGTGCACATCTCTTGCTTCTTTCTGCACCTTTCTTCGTCTTTCTGGACTTCTGTTGCCTCTTTCTGCATTTCTCTTGCTTCTTTCAGCGCCTTTCTTCCTCTTTCTGCACATGTCCTACCTCTGTAGGCATAGTTAGAAATTAGCATTTAAAAAAACTTTGAAATTCACAGAAAAAAACCACAGGTTTCAGGGACGTTATAGTTAGAAATTAACATTTAAAAAACCTTTGAAATTCACTGAAGAAACCATAGGTTTCAGGGACGTTATAGTTAGAAATTAGCATTTAAAAAACCTTAGAAATTCACTGAAAAAACCACAGGTTTCAGGGACGTTATAGTTAGTTGGACATTTCACTCGTACAAAACCAGAGAAATTCGGCCGTTATAGTTAGTCCAGCTAACTATAACTCGCACCCCCGCAATGCACTGCTGATGATGTCACATATTACATCATTCATGACATGGTCAGTGACATCACTGATGACATCACTGATGACATCTCAAATGACATCACTGATGACATCACTGATGACATCATCCACGTGATATTCTGATGCACCTCCTCATACCCTAATATAACCTTTGATACACCCGCTCTAAAATACAGACTACCATTTTCGAAACCATAGACACACCAATACCAGTTACTACATACCCACTCACTGATTCCTAGGTCTACCCACACATCCACTCATTCACCCATGCAGTCACTCATACATGCAGTCAACCATCAATACAGCACTATCATATGCACTCATATACCTATACAGACACTCACACACCGCCACTCATCCATAGAGTTACTCACACACCTAGTCAGTCATGCAAAGAATCACACTCCCATTTACTTATCTATACAGTTATACACACACCACTTCACTTATTCAAACATATACTAACACATACTTACACTCTTATACAATAACTAATAAAAGCACACACTCATCCATACAGCCTGTCGGAGGGATGGGCGGAAACAGAAGCGAGGAGGCCGTATGTGAACAATAACGAGATAGTATTTATTATAACAAAAGGGATTCTCTAGGGGTTACACTTGTATGCGTTCTAGAGTTCAGTTCACTCATAGATATACCAAAGGGGATGATGGACGGAGCGTTAGAGCAAATCAAACACTCACCCCCAGTCAACTGATCTGGGTTTAATCCATCATCATTCTTTAGCTCACTCCACCACCCCAGTTCAGACATGGCCGTATGCAAATCAGTCTGACCCTGTGCCTCATGGGAACAGTCCAGCCCGAACTGCCAAGCCATGTCTTCCCTGGACCGGAAACAAGCATCCTGGGACCGGTTTCGGGTTCAAAACCCTCATCAGCCAGGCTATCTTGAATCCAGTGGCAAAGTGAGCAAGGGACCCACGTCTGGGCATACCATGCCAACTTAGGGCGAACAAAGCTTGTTTCCGGTCCAGGGAAGACATGGCTTGGCAGTTCGGGCTGGACTGTTCCCATGAGGCACAGGGTCAGACTGATTTGCATATGGCCATGTCTGAACTGGGGTGGTGGAGTGAGCTAAAGAATGATGATGGATTAAACCCAGATCAGTTGACTGGGGGTGAGTGTTTGATTTGCTCTAACGCTCCGTCCATCATCCCCTTTGGTATCGCTTTGTTCGCCCTAAGTTGGCAGGGTATGCCCAGACGTGGGTCCCTTGCTCACTTTGCCACTGGATTCAAGATAGCCTGGCTGATGAGGGTTTTGAACCCGAAACCGGTCCCAGGATGCTTGTTTCCGGTCCAGGGAAGACATGGCTTGGCAGTTCGGGCTGGACTGTTCCCATGAGGCACAGGGTCAGACTGATTTGCATATGGCCATGTCTGAACTGGGGTGGTGGAGTGAGCTAAAGAATGATGATGGTTTAAACCCAGATCAGTTGACTGGGGGTGAGTGTTTGATTTGCTCTAACGCTCCGTCCATCATCCCCTTTGGTATCGCTTTGTTCGCCCTAAGTTGGCAGGGTATGCCCAGACGTGGGTCCCTTGCTCACTTTGCCACTGGATTCAAGATAGCCTGGCTGATGAGGGTTTTGAACCCGAAACCGGTCCCAGGATGCTTGTTTCCGGTCCAGGGAAGACATGGCTTGGCAGTTCGGGCTGGACTGTTCCCATGAGGCACAGGGTCAGACTGATTTGCATATGGCCATGTCTGAACTGGGGTGGTGGAGTGAGCTAAAGAATGATGATGAATTAAACCCAGATCAGTTGACTGGGGGTGAGTGTTTGATTTGCTCTAACGCTCCGTCCATCATCCCCTTTGGTATCGCTTTGTTCGCCCTAAGTTGGCAGGGTATGCCCAGACGTGGGTCCCTTGCTCACTTTGCCACTGGATTCAAGATAGCCTGGCTGATGAGGGTTTTGAACCCGAAACCGGTCCCAGGATGCTTGTTTCCGGTCCAGGGAAGACATGGCTTGGCAGTTCGGGCTGGACTGTTCCCATGAGGCACAGGGTCAGACTGATTTGCATATGGCCATGTCTGAACTGGGGTGGTGGAGTGAGCTAAAGAATGATGATGGATTAAACCCAGATCAATTGACTGGGGGTGAGTGTTTGATTTGCTCTAACGCTCCGTCCATCATCCCCTTTGGTATCACTCATAGATATAGTCCTTCACACCATCCCGTTCATTCCAAGGGGTAGTCCTTCACACCGACTCTGATTCTTCCAAAGGGGCTGACACATAGGATAGGAGTGGTTCTTCCCTTCCTTCTGTGTAGTTTGGCTGAATTTCCCAGGTTCACCTCTCGCAGGAATTCGCAACCATGAGGCAACAACAAAAAAAAAGAAAGAAACAATGAGCCGGTGTGCTCTAACTGGCAATGTTTGGCTACCACCACACCACTGTGCAAAAGCGTCGCTGGATGGACCGTGAAGGGGAGGGGGGATTTCGTTGCATAAAAGGGAAAGGCAAGAAGTGATCCAGTTGGCAAACGTTTGGGTTCTCCCTGTTCCGTGGTTCTAGGGTGCTCAACAAAAATCCCACACCCGATGTGCCCCACCTTCCCCCCTTCTAATCACGTACCTCTCGCTGCCGCAACCCTGAGTTGCGGCGGCTCGTGCGCACCTTCGGGAACCCACCAGTCCTCACACAACTCTTCTGGAGGTTCCAGTTCTCCCGCGTCTCCTTCTACAATGCCTCCTCTTCTGGCGTCTGCTCCTCGGGCGTCTGCTTCTTCGGTGTCTGGATTTTCTCCCCGTAGCTCTCTCCACACTTCCTCTTCTCCGTACCCGAACACACCCCTTTCAGGCGGTTCCTCCTCCTCTCCTTTCCCTTCCGGCCTCAGACTGGGACGCGTATGTAACTCCGCCCCTCCAGGGTTCGACTGCCCTGTTCTCTCTGGTCACTTCCTGTATGAGAGAAGAACAGTCCGTTTTCGCTGTTGGCATCCGCTTTCAGCTCCTGTCACCATCATTCGGCCCTCGGATGACAGGAACCCCCGGTGAAGGTATGGAGGTGGGATCGGGATGAATGGTGGGCTTCCCGGGCACTCCCTCACACAGCCACTCTCACAATCACTCACTCTCACATATAGTTATTTATATACTCCAACACTCACATATACTGCCTTTCACATATGTAGTTACCTACACATGTACCACTGAGACATCTAAACACTCACCAACACACCCATACATACACTCACCCACTCTTACAGCCCTTCACAGATGTACTCTTGAACCCATACACCCAGTGAATCACTCACTCACACATCTATGCACAAAGTCACACCCCCCCACCCACCCTCACAGACACTCAGGCACCCATACAGATACTCAGACAACCAATGAATAACCCATATAGACACTCATTTAGCTACTCACCAACCCATGCAACCGCTTACACACCAACTGACAGACTGATACAGACATTTACACAGTTTAGTCAGTAACCCATGCATTCAGTAAAACACGTTTAATCACTCACTTATACAGTCAGTCACGCACCTACTAAATCATCCGTTCAGACACTTATACACCCACTCATTCTTCAATATACCTTGGCATATATATATACAAAACATAGTTAAACTTTACAGAAACACACAGTCACTGGATGATGTCATCAGTGATGTCATTTGAGATGTCATCAGTGATGTCACTGACCATGTCATGAATGATGTAATATGTGACGTCATCAGCAGTGCATTGCGGGGTGCGAGTTATAGTTAGCTGAACTAACTATAACGGCTGAATTTCTCTGGTTTTGTATGAGTGAAATGTCCAACTAACTATAACGTCCCTGAAACCTGTGGTTTTTTCAGTGAATGCCATTCAGGGCACAATAAAGGACAAGTTTACTTCTGTAATTGATATGGCATGTCACTTGTTGGTAATACGGGCCCTTCGATATGTCATGAAATGGAAAGCCCTGAGTGATCTCCCATTTGATTAAAAACAGATGCGTGATAGAGTAGAGAATCGATGAATTGTCTCCTTTCATATATATATATAGAATGTTTATTTACTATAACAATGAATTTAAAATTGTGGACAAGTTAATAAGATAACTTGGTGATAGACTCTACTAACTATTTGCACATTTAAAGATGGTGCCTGTTTATAGTGAATGAATTGTCCTTCTTTAGTTTTGTTAATTGACAACACTATATGTATGTTTGCTTTGAAGGCGCCCGTCGACACTGACGAAGGCTTATGCTGAAACGCGTCTGTTGTGTGATTTGAGTGCACATAAATAAATCCTGATCTGGATTTGAACCAACGCGAGTGCTGGTCCTTACTGTTACTGAGGCAGTGGAGCAAGATATATATATATATTCACTGAAAAAACCATAGGTTTTAGGGACAGTTATAGTTACTTGGACATTGCACTCGTACAAAACCCGTGAAATTCCCCGTTATAGTTAGTTCAGCTAACTATAACTCGCGCCCCGCAATGCACTGCTGATGACGTCACATATTACATCACTCATGACATGGTCAGTGACATCACTGATGACATCACTGATGACATCTCAAATGACATCACTGATGACATCATCCAGTGACTGTGTGTTTCTGTAAAGTTTAAATATTTTTAAAATATATAGGAAAAGACGTATTGAAGAATGAGTGGGTGTGTAAGTGTCTGTATGGATGATTTAGTAGGTGCGTGACTGACTCTATAAGTGAGTGATTTAACGTATCTTACTGAATGCATGGGTTAGTGACTAAACTGGGTGAATGTCTGTATCCGTCTGTCTGTTGCTGTGTAAGTGGCTGCATGTGTTTGTGAATAGCTAAATGAGTGTCTATATGAGTTATTGAATGCTTGTCTGAGTATCTGTATGGGTGCCTGAGTGTTTGTGTGGGAGGGGTGTGTGCAACTCTGTGCATAGATGTGTGAGTGGGTGATTCACTGGGTGGATGGTTTCAAGAGTGCATCTGTGATAGACTGTATGGGTGGGTAAGTGTGTGTAAGAGTGTGTTAGTGAGTGAATGTATGTCCCAGTGGTACATGTGTGAGTAACTACATATGTGAAAGGCAGTATATATGTGTGTTGGAGTATATAAATAGCTATAAGCAAGAGTGAGTGATTGTGATAGTGGCTGTATGGATGATTGTGTGCTTGTATCAGTGATTGTATAAGAGCGTAACAATGTGCTACTATTTGTATGAGTAAGTGAGCTGGTGTGTGTATAACTGTATAGGTGAGTAAATGGCAGTGTGTTTAATTATTTGCATGACTGACTAGGTGTGTGAGTATCTCTATGGATGAGTGGCGTTGTTTGAGTGTCTATATAGGAGTAAGAGTGCATATGATAGTCCTGTACTGAGTGACCGTAAGTATGAGTGACTGTACGGGTGAGTGAGTGGATGTGTGTGTGTAGACCTAAGAATCAGTGAGTGGGTATGTAGTTATTGGTGTTGGAGTGTCTATGGTTTTGCGAATGGCAGTCTGTAATTTAGAGTGGGTGTATCAAAGGTTATATTAGGGTGTGAGGAGGTGCATCAGATTATCACGTGGATGATGTCATCAGTGATGTCATTTGAGATGTCATCAGTGATGTCATCAGTGATGTCACTGACCATGTCATGAGTGATGTAATATGTGACGTCATCAGCAGTGCATTGCGGGGCGCGAGTTATAGTTAGCTGAACTAACTATAACGGGGAATTTCACGGGTTTTGTACGAGTGCAATGTCCAAGTAACTATAACTGTCCCTAAAACCTATGGTTTTTTCAGTGAATTTCAAAGGTTTTTAAATGCTAATTTGTAACTATAACGTGTCTGAAACCTATGGTTTTTTCAGTGAATTTCAAAGGTTTTGTAAATGACAATTTTTAAATGTATTAATTGTTATATTAATTTTTTTCATACTGATTTACTACATTTTTAGAAACAATTTTTTTTACATATTTTATTTTTTAAATTACATTGTAATTACATTATACATTACATTACAAAAAATACTTTCTCAGAATGAATTACTTTAGTTTAAATACTTTGCAGATAGGCAATAGACTTTTAAGTACAGTAGTTACAGTTGTTGCAATGGGCAACACATTTTCAAACACAATGCAACATTCAGCTCAATGTGAATTTCTAGTTAAATGCAATTAGTTACTTTATGGATTACTTTTGTAACCACAGGACTGGATCCTAGATTCAGTCCTGGTACATCTCCTGTAAACAGTTGAGTAAAAGCGTTTTGGTTACAGTCGTGATTTTTAAGGAATATTATTGTATTTTAAAAGTTGACACTTAGAAACTTTTTCTCATAGAATCACCAATGTTATCCTATGGAAGGAAATTCACTTAGCAGGTAAAAACTGTTATCGTTACTTTTTCTTACTCAGTGTTGGATCCTGGATCCAGCACTGGTGCATCTCCTGTAAACAGTTGAAAGAATGCGTTTAAGTCATACAGGCGATTTTTAAGGAATATTTGTAGTTTGTGAAAATCAACACTTTGAAACTTTTGCTGAAAACCAGTCAATCTTAGCCTATGAAGGAAATTCAAGTTACCGGTAAGTACGGTTAAAATTACTTTTGAGGATCAGTACTGGGCTGAAAGATGCAGCACTGAGGTCTCTCCTGATAACAGGTGAGTAAATCGGAATTCGTATTTCGGCTGATTTTAGAGGAATATTTTAAAGTTCCAAAACTCCACACTTAGAAGAATTTCCAAGTGAAACCAGTCAATGTTAGCCTATGGAAGGAAATTCAAGTTACCGGTAAGTACGGTTAAAATTACTTTTCAGGACCAGTACTGGGCTGAAAGATGCAGCACTGAGGTCTCTCCTGATAACAGGTGAGTAAATTGGAATTCAGTATTTCGGCTGATTTTAGAGGAATATTTTAAAGTTCCAAAACTCCACACTTAGAAGAATTTCCAAGTGAAACCAGTCAATGTTAGCCTATGAAGGAAATTCAAGTTACCGGTAAGTACGGTTAAAATTACTTTTCAGGATCAGTACTGGGCTGAAAGATGCAGCACTGAGGTCTCTCCTGATAACAGGTGAGTAAATCGGAATTCGTATTTCGGCTGATTTTAGAGGAATATTTTAAAGTTCCAAAACTCCACACTTAGAAGAATTTCCAAGTGAAACCAGTCAATGTTAGCCTATGAAGGAAATTCAAGTTACCGGTAAGTACGGTTAAAATTACTTTTCAGGACCAGTACTGGGCTGAAAGATGCAGCACTGAGGTCTCTCCTGATAACAGGTGAGTAAATCGGAATTCGTATTCCGGCTGATTTTAGAGGAATATTTTAAAGTTCCAAAACTCCACACTTTGAAGAATTTCCAAGTGAAACCAGTCAATGTTAGCCTATGGAAGGAAATTCAAGTTACTGGTAAGTACGGTTAAAATTACTTTTCAGGACCAGTACTGGGCTGAAAGATACAGCACTGAGGTCTCTCCTGATAACAGGTGAGTAAATCGGAATTCGTATTTCGGCTGATTTTAGAGGAATATTTTAAAGTTCCAAAACTCCACACTTAGAAGAATTTCCAAGTGAAACCAGTCAATCTTAGCCTATGAAGGAAATTCAAGTTACCGGTAAGTACGGTTAAAATTACTTTTGAGGATCAGTACTGGGCTGAAAGATGCAGCACTGAGGTCTCTCCTGATAACAGGTGAGTAAATCGGAATTCGTATTTCGGCTGATTTTAGAGGAATATTTTAAAGTTCCAAAACTCCACACTTAGAAGAATTTCCAAGTGAAACCAGTCAATGTTAGCCTATGGAAGGAAATTCAAGTTACCGGTAAGTACGGTTAAAATTACTTTTCAGGACCAGTACTGGGCTGAAAGATGCAGCACTGAGGTCTCTCCTGATAACAGGTGAGTAAATTGGAATTCGTATTTCGGCTGATTTTAGAGGAATATTTTAAAGTTCCAAAACTCCACACTTAGAAGAATTTCCAAGTGAAACCAGTCAATGTTAGCCTATGAAGGAAATTCAAGTTACCGGTAAGTACGGTTAAAATTACTTTTCAGGATCAGTACTGGGCTGAAAGATGCAGCACTGAGGTCTCTCCTGATAACAGGTGAGTAAATCGGAATTCGTATTTCGGCTGATTTTAGAGGAATATTTTAAAGTTCCAAAACTCCACACTTAGAAGAATTTCCAAGTGAAACCAGTCAATGTTAGCCTATGAAGGAAATTCAAGTTACCGGTAAGTACGGTTAAAATTACTTTTCAGGATCAGTACTGGGCTGAAAGATGCAGCACTGAGGTCTCTCCTGATAACAGGTGAGTAAATCGGAATTCGTATTTCGGCTGATTTTAGAGGAATATTTTAAAGTTCCAAAACTCCACACTTAGAAGAATTTCCAAGTGAAACCAGTCAATGTTAGCCTATGAAGGAAATTCAAGTTACCGGTAAGTACGGTTAAAATTACTTTTCAGGACCAGTACTGGGCTGAAAGATGCAGCACTGAGGTCTCTCCTGATAACAGGTGAGTAAATCGGAATTCGTATTCCGGCTGATTTTAGAGGAATATTTTAAAGTTCCAAAACTCCACACTTTGAAGAATTTCCAAGTGAAACCAGTCAATGTTAGCCTATGGAAGGAAATTCAAGTTACTGGTAAGTACGGTTAAAATTACTTTTCAGGACCAGTACTGGGCTGAAAGATACAGCACTGAGGTCTCTCCTGATAACAGGTGAGTAAATCGGAATTCGTATTTCGGCTGATTTTAGAGGAATATTTTAAAGTTCCAAAACTCCACACTTAGAAGAATTTCCAAGTGAAACCAGTCAATCTTAGCCTATGAAGGAAATTCAAGTTACCGGTAAGTACGGTTAAAATTACTTTTGAGGATCAGTACTGGGCTGAAAGATGCAGCACTGAGGTCTCTCCTGATAACAGGTGAGTAAATCGGAATTCGTATTTCGGCTGATTTTAGAGGAATATTTTAAAGTTCCAAAACTCCACACTTAGAAGAATTTCCAAGTGAAACCAGTCAATCTTAGCCTATGAAGGAAATTCAAGTTACCGGTAAGTACGGTTAAAATTACTTTTGAGGATCAGTACTGGGCTGAAAGATGCAGCACTGAGGTCTCTCCTGATAACAGGTGAGTAAATCGGAATTCGTATTTCGGCTGATTTTAGAGGAATATTTTAAAGTTCCAAAACTCCACACTTAGAAGAATTTCCAAGTGAAACCAGTCAATGTTAGCCTATGGAAGGAAATTCAAGTTACCGGTAAGTACGGTTAAAATTACTTTTCAGGACCAGTACTGGGCTGAAAGATGCAGCACTGAGGTCTCTCCTGATAACAGGTGAGTAAATTGGAATTCGTATTTCGGCTGATTTTAGAGGAATATTTTAAAGTTCCAAAACTCCACACTTAGAAGAATTTCCAAGTGAAACCAGTCAATGTTAGCCTATGAAGGAAATTCAAGTTACCGGTAAGTACGGTTAAAATTACTTTTCAGGATCAGTACTGGGCTGAAAGATGCAGCACTGAGGTCTCTCCTGATAACAGGTGAGTAAATCGGAATTCGTATTTCGGCTGATTTTAGAGGAATATTTTAAAGTTCCAAAACTCCACACTTAGAAGAATTTCCAAGTGAAACCAGTCAATGTTAGCCTATGAAGGAAATTCAAGTTACCGGTAAGTACGGTTAAAATTACTTTTCAGGACCAGTACTGGGCTGAAAGATGCAGCACTGAGGTCTCTCCTGATAACAGGTGAGTAAATCGGAATTCGTATTCCGGCTGATTTTAGAGGAATATTTTAAAGTTCCAAAACTCCACACTTAGAAGAATTTCCAAGTGAAACCAGTCAATGTTAGCCTATGAAGGAAATTCAAGTTACCGGTAAGTACGGTTAAAATTACTTTTCAGGACCAGTACTGGGCTGAAAGATGCAGCACTGAGGTCTCTCCTGATAACAGGTGAGTAAATCGGAATTCGTATTTCGGCTGATTTTAGAGGAATATTTTAAAGTTCCAAAACTCCACACTTAGAAGAATTTCCAAGTGAAACCAGTCAATGTTAGCCTATGGAAGGAAATTCAAGTTACTGGTAAGTATGGTTAGAATTACTTTTCAGGACCAGTACTGGGCTGAAAGATACAGCACTGAGGTCTCTCCTGATAACAGGTGAGTAAATCGGAATTCGTATTTCGGCTGATTTTAGAGGAATATTTGCACAATGGTGAAGGGAGGGGGCGGGGCCTGAGGTGACATCTGTGCAAACGCGCCCCGTTGCGCGTTTTAAGTTGGGGATTAAGTCCCCTTGAATCCTGAGGGTCCCTAGGGGCCAACTAGCCCACCAGGAACCTCCAATATGCGCCAGGGGCTGCGTTGCAGAGACGTGTAGAGAGGCCACACCCTTTTTACACCTCTCTGCAACGCAGCTCTGTGGCGCTTTCTGGATGTACCTGTTGGGCTAGTTGGCCCCCAGGGACCCTCAGAATTGAAGGGGATTTAATTCCCCATCTTAAAACGCGCCACGGGGCCTGTTTGCACACATGTCACCTGAAGCCCCGCCCTCCCTTCACCACTGTGCAAACGCGCCCGTGGCGCGTTTTAAGTTGGGGGATTAAGTCCCTTGAATCCTGAGGGTCCCCGGAGTCCAACTAGCCCACCATATACCTCCAAAAGCGCCACAGAGCTGCGTTGCAGAGAGGTGTAAAAGGGGTGTGGCCTCTCTACACGTCTCTGCAACGCAGCCCCCTGGTGCATATTGGAGGTTCCTGGTGGGCTAGTTGGCCCCCAGGGACCCCCAGTATTCAAGGGGAATTCGTTCCCCCTCTGCCCTGGCGCGTTTGCAGAGTGGTGAAGGAAGGGGGCGGGTCCTGCGGGCCCGATCGTTTTTTGTTTTTTTTTTGTCCCCTGAAGGGGGCTGTGTGGCCCCCTTCCTTTTTCTCTTTTTGGGCCCTGGGGACCCCATCCCCCAGGGCCTTACCCCTTTTTAAATTACAAAAAAAAAAAAACGGGAAGGGGGCCGCGTGGCTCCCTTCCCTGGGCCTGTATTGGCCCCGGGACCCCATCCCCGGGGCATGGCCTCTATATTTATTATTTTGAGGGGGCAGCGTGGCCCCCTCCTCTGGCCATTTTAAGGCCCCGGGGACCCCATCCCCGGGCCGGCCTTTCCATTTTTTTTCCCATTTTTTTTTACATTTTTTGGAGAGGGGGGCCGCGTGGCCCCCCTCCCAGGCCACTACTTGCCCCGGGGACCCCATCCCCCGGGGCTGGCTCTCTCCGTTGGGGACTGTGGGGGTCCCTAATCCCCCACAGTCCCGCCCGGCTCCCACGTCCCTTGGGAGCCGGCATTGCTGTTCCACATGGGGAGCAGCTGACATGCTGCTCCCCATGTGGAAAAGCAATCGCTTTGGATATTGGAAGAGAGAGCAGGTTTCCCTGCTCTCTCTTCCAGTATCCAAAGCAGTTGCTATGGCAGGACGGGAGCCGCGAGGCTCCCGTCCTGCCATAGCAAACTAAAATGTCCCGGGGTAGGCACCCGGGACACTGCAGGAGCCGGCCCTGGGGGTGGTGGTCCCCAGGGCCATCAAGGGCTCCAGGAGGGGGCCGCGCGGCCCCCTCCCATTCTTTACACAGCCCCGGGAGGTGGTGGTCCCCGGGGCTCTGGGGTCCGTAACGGACCCCCATATTAAAATGTTTAGTGCCCTGGGGAGGTGGCGGTCCCGGGCGTGTGGGGGCTGGAGCCCCCACACAGGTTTTATTATTAATTTTAAAAAGCCCCGGGAGGTGGTGGTCCTCGGGGCTGCGGGAGGGCTCAGAGCCCTCCCGCACCATTTTTTAAAAGCCCCGGGGGTGGCGGTCCCCGGGGCTTGGGGGCCCTTGAGGCCCCCACACATTAAATTATCCCCCCACCATGCCCCCGGGACTTGGGCCACCCGGGGCCAATTAACATCAAGCGCGGGAGACCGCGCTTCGATTTTTTCGGCAGGATTCGCGCACCCTGAGCGCATCCTGCCGATTTTTTTTTTTTAAAAATGCTTTTTTGCCCAGGGGTCCTTGTGGGACCCCCTGAGCAGGCCTAGGGGTTAGGGTGTTTCTACCCTGCCCCCTTTGTGCGTTTTACGCACTTGTTTCTTTTTTTTTCTCGGCGGGATACGCGCACCGTAAGAGCATCCCGCCGATTTAAAAAAAAAAAAATCTTTTTCTGCCCAGGGGGTCCTTGTGGGACCCCCTGAGCAGACCTAGGAGGTCAGGGTGTTTCTACCCTGCCCCCTTTTGCGCTTTGCGCACTTGTTTCTGTCCCTCGGTTCTACCGAGGACAAAATGGCTGCCAACACTTCTTGATTTGGAGTGTTGACAGCCAATTAGCATGCAGCTCGTGATCGGGAGGGTACGCGGATCCGACGCGCCCATAGATATATATGTGATTTTAATTGTGAATTTCTCAGGAACTACTGAACGGATTTACACCATTTTAGCAAAAGGCACCAGTCTGAACCAAGGGCTACCTCTTTGCCAAATTTGGGGTAATTCCGTTCAGCAGTTCGGGCTGTAGCTGCGACTAAAGGTTCCTATGGAAAAATGAATGGGGAAAACGCGTTTTGGGACCCCCTTTTTTCTCGGCCCCCGCTTGACGTATCACCCTGAGACTTTCAGGGTAGGAGCGGTCCGGAGCGCCCCAACAAGTTGGAAGCTTTCGCGAAGATTCGTCAACCGGCGCCAACGTTATTGCAAATAGAATGTCGCGGATTTCCTATGGATAATAGGTTGTAACTATAACTATCTACTGGCGACCGCCAGTAGATAATATATATATATATATATATATATATATTTATATATTTCCCAGTGGCGCGTGCCACTGGGTAGTTATAGTTAGGTCTGTGTTTACTCAGGAACAGCATTTTTTTGTTTGCTTATAGATGTGGTGCAGTTTGACGAATCTTCCAGAAACTTTTCAAAAAATAGTTTCATCCATCTCAGCTCCTTCCTGGAAAATTTCGGGGTGATCCGTCAAGTGGGACCCGAGAAAAAGGGGGGACCTAAAACATGTTTTCCATATTCATTTTTCCATAAGAAAATCGAACAGCAATATTGCAAAAACTGCTGAACGGAACTACACCAAATTTGACAGAAAGCGATATTTTGGTCCAGAAAGCGTGCTTTTTGTGATACAGTGTAAATACGTTCAGCGTTTTTTGAGATATTAAGGCTCAAAAAGGTTGTATATTTCACACCGTGGAAGATACGTGGGGTCAGCAGATATTGTGATAAGATCTGATTGGCTGCCACCACATCAGCAACGATGTGGCAGCAGCCATCTTAGGACTCCTTGGTCCAGGAAAAACCCTAAAAAAAATATATAAGGGGGCAGAGTAGCGATACCCCGCAGCCCCTAGGTCTATTGGAGTGGTCCCAGAGGGGCCATCTCTGGGACAAAAAACATTTATTTTGATAAATTTTACCACACATTTGTGGTGGAGCCACTGTAAATTTTGTAAAAAGCATGTGGTCCTGCACTTCAAAACAATTTCCCCAGGTGGGCCATGGCTCAGGTGCCTGAGAATTAGGTTTATTTGAGAAGGGGGGTGTGCCCCCCCTCCCTGAGCCTCCTTGAGGCCCTGAGAAACCCATCCCCTGGGGCCGAGATGTAAATAAAGGGGAGGGGGCATATGGCTCCCTCCCCTGAGCCTTAATCAGGCCCTGGGGACCCCATTCCGACACAGAACATTCAGGGGGAGTGGGGCATGGGGCCCCCCTCCCTGAGCCTTAATCAGGCCACAGGGACCACATTCCCTAGGGAGACACTTAAAATGAAAGTGGAAAGGGTGGTTGACCACCCACCCGGGTCCTCGAAAGACCCCAGGTAAGGTATCCCCCAGGGCTACTATTTTCAATGGGGAGGGGGGTGCATGCAGCGGAGCCAGCCGAGCCGCAGTGGCCTTGGGCCTCAACTCGCAGCCCTCAATGTCTGTACTGGACCGGGGAACCCACTTTAGGCCCCAGAGGATGGGGTTCCCGGGCCAGTGTTGGCTAGGGGAGGGGCAGCTGTAGGCACCTCTCCCCATAAAAAAGCAATTTGGCCCAGGGCATGGGGTCCCCGGGGCCAGCAATGGCTCGGGGAGGGGGGTTGTACTCCCCTCCCAAATTTAATAAAAAGAACATTAAAATATTTGCGGCTCCCAGGATGGGTGCTGGCAGGTGAGCCCCCCCCCCCCCCCGTGGGACCCAATGAAAAAAAAGGTGGTGGGTGTCCAAGGTGGGCATGGGATATCCACAATAAAAATAAAAAACACATTTAAATGGGGAAAAATTAAGGGTCAAGAGCTGCTCATGTATTATTCACTGCTCCTAGCAAGGAGCGCCCCGTAATGCCCTAAGGCTTTTTTCAAATGGATATTTCCTTGCTGGTGGTGCCCCTAGAAAAGGCAGGGCCACCATCAAACAAGTGTTTTTTAGTTGTGGGAGGTTGCAGGGAGTGCAACTACCCTCTAGCAACATTAAAAAAACATTTAGTTCTCCTGGGTCATTACATCCCTGACCCCAGGAGTGCTTACCATATTTTTTAAAAGCATCCCAAGCTGGAGCTCCGATGTCAGAAAGGGACGTTGTATTATGTTTTTTTTTACAGATTTGTGAATCGGATGCGGTTCTGAAGATAGAGATACTTAGAGACTTTTTGATTTATTCAAGCCCAGAATCACACATATAGATACTACTCAATAACCATAATACAACGTCCCTTTCTGACATCGGAGCCTGAGGGCCCATCCACTTTCTACTCGCCACCACACGTACCTGGTGGTCCAAGGGTGTCCCTCACTTGGTATCGATGAAGACCCTACTGTAAGAACTCCAATTGTCTACATTCATCCCCCAGGGTCGAAATGTCGACGGCTTGATATTGTATTTACCATTGTGGACAACAGTGATAGGTCCCTCATGTGTCCTAACATTATGGTGTTGTAAATAGATTGGCCATGTATCATAGGCCGGACTGGCATCTTATACTATTTGGATGTGTAAATTGCTCACTGCCCTCCCTCTCTCACTTACCCTCACTATTGCACATTGCTGCACTTACCCTTCCCTTCCCATTGGGGCACCTTCTTTAAATGTATACTATTGATGTGTTCTCTGTGAACATGAGAACCCATATCTCACATGAATAAATGTGGTTAACCTATCGTAAAATTGTTTTGAATTAATTATACAGGTGATGTTAAAAGGTTTTTCTCAACATTGTGTCCACTAGGGCCATTTTTTCATGTACCGATCAGTTAATCGAAGCACTGCATGTGGACCTGGTGGAAAGGTAAGTGGGAAAGATTACACTCTTTCACGGAAGTGAAGACTACAAGCACAAAAGTTCCCCGTTCTCTCTGCTCGCTGGAAAAGGTGTCACTAGGGAGGTATCTGAAAATCTGAGACTCTCCACTTTCCAGTGGCACCTCTCCCATTGCTGTAACCATCAGGTATCGCATCGTGAAGCTATCTCTAGGTGGTTTGTTCCAGATACCAGGTATTTTTTTTATTGCAAGGGCAGTAGGATTGAAGACCTCAAATTGTCATAATGGCAACAATTAAAATGGCATCACATGATGTTAGGCCTGATTGTGACATCACACAATATAAAGAATCCTTCATGAAAACTAATTTTCCTTTTAGAAAAGAGTGATGTCTGAGAACTTTGGCCAGCCTTGGCCTAACTAACACATAGCTTCACCAGTAAGTCCAGTAACAGTATAAGGGCATGCATGCATTGTAACGTATTATGTGGCTTTCATTAGGCTGCATGCAATTCTGTTACTGTTCAGAGAGCTGGTTTACACCTCTTAACAGGTTAAATCGGCAGTGTCATAAAATGCAAAAAGATGCCTCTAATAAATCACTAGCATGCAGTTTTCAAAATCATTAGGATTGCAAATAATAGGAGCAGGTGTATTGGCAGAGACCTGGTGAGAGTGCCTGTGCGTGAGCAGATTTATTAGTGCATGCTCCTCTCGCTCACTGAGGACCCCTCCAAAACCAACTTCTGCAATGCCATGGCCAATGTAGCCAAATGGATGAGAGACGACTGCTTCAAACTCAACTCAGACAAAACTGAAGTACTGATCTTCGGAAAGAACACCTCCGCATGGGGCCGCAGCTGGTGGCTTGCAGAACTCAGAACTCAGACCTACACCCACACCGACCAACCATGCATGCAACCTCGGCATCATCCTCGATAGCCAACTGAAACAACAAGTCAACTCAATCACCACCTCCTGCTTCCACACACTTGGCATGCGCCCCAGAATCTTCAGCTGGATCCCAACCAACACCAGAAAGACCGTCACTCAAGCCCTCGTCACCAGCCGCCCCGACTACGGCAACACCCACTATGCCGGCATCTCCACCCAGCTCCTCAAAAGACTCCAGACCATACAGAAGGCCATCGCCAGACTCATCCTGAACCTCGCCAAATGAACCCACATTTTCCCCCACCTGAGAGATCTTAACTGGCTCCCCATCCAGAAGAGATGCAAGTTCAGGATCCTTCTCAACCTTAGTGCAAGTGTCTTCCGCTCTGGCAAAATGGCTTGAGCCACCCTGCAAGAGATGCTCTCACATTTTACACATAATGATGTCGTTTGCAAAGGGGCATGGCTGGCGGCCGCGCAAGATGTCCACATTTTAAATAAGCTCATCGCTGGCCATTCTGATACCTCCCGTATTCAGTACAACGGAGGGCTTAACGGGAGCGAACAGGGAAGCAGGAGGGTCCTGAGCCTTACTGCAAGCAGCGTAGACCGCTAGGAGACACGGGGGCTCCTACTGCCGAACCAGAGCATCTGCCCGCTGTGACTCGTGGGCCCAAAATGATGATGGCGGCCGCACTGCGGCGGAGCCTGGCCAGCTCATGAGCCTTATGGTGAGGCCCTGCGAAGGTGCTAGCATCCCAGCAGGGGCCTTAGTTTTATTGTACCATCAGCAGAACCCCATGAAGGAGGAGGGGGGCTCCGATCAATGTTTGGGAAGCCTCGCTAGCGACGGATTTCTGGTTATGCCGATCCCAAGGCTTTTACCCAAAGTGAGTTGTGGACCCCAATCGGTGGTGGCAGCAGCCGTACAGTGGTGGGCCCTGGCCAGCCCCTAAGCCTCATGGCGGGGCCCATTGGGGCTGCTGGCGGGCCAGTGGGGGCCCTAATCTAGTTGGGACAGCAGCGGAGTCCCCCGAAGGAACAAGTGTCTCCATTCAATGTTTGGGGAACTTCGCCTGAGACAGCTTTTTGGTCCTTGATGGGGCCCTGCTGACTCATGAGTAAGGTGCTGGCTGAGAGACATAGTGAAGTGACTCAGGCAAATGTGCTGCACAGTACATGGAAGGTGGAGGCAGTGGATGAAGGACTTCCCCCACATGCCACAGTGACCACATCGGAGGTCTGAATGGTGGGGGCACTGCGGCCAGGAGGCCTTGTATGGGTGACTGCTGATAGAGGCCTGATGGTGCAGGATGATCCAAGGAGGGGGTGCCGTCATTGTCTGTGCTGAACTCTGAGGATAAGTAAGTGGAGCTCCCAGGGGGAGCTACTGGGCCCGAGCTCCTGAAACCTGTTGTGTGGGGCAGGCTGGGGCTCTGCATGTCAAGACTGTGTCCTGGCTTCGCCTGTCTGACGCTGATGGGTATGAAATAATCAGGGGCCTCTGCTAACCCAGGGGTGCCCCTCCAGTGCTTGGGCCTGCGTGGTGCACTTCATTGGACAAGGACTGCGGGAGGGTGCCTGTGATTCACCTCTGTCACCTGGACCTACCTGAGTTGTTAAATGCACCCCTTACAGCCTTTGCGGTTCCCTGAGCGAGATACCCCACCTACCCCTGGTGAAGGGGCCTCATCCTGTGTGTGGACACCATCGAGATGGGGCACACTAGACCACTGCACAAGGCTAGATCTGGCCTGCAATCCATGCCACTGAAGGGTGGCCCGCCAGACAGGGAGGTGGAGAGTGCCGGGGACTCAGCTGCTTGGCCCTCAGCAGACATCACGCTAGTGCAGATAATGGAAGCCATAAACAAATCTAGAGGCTTCCTGGAGCAAAAGATTGAGAAGCTAGGTGGGCCAAGGGATCCTACACAAGGATCACCGTAAGCTGAGCACCAGAGTGGAGGAGAATGAGGTGGCAGTTGCAGCGGTCCCCCCCTCCATCTGGATACCCTGGAGAAACAGGTACAAGACCATACTAGGAGGGCGGACACTCTCGAAAGACAAACAGAGGATGCCAAGGGTTGCAGCCAGCAGAATAACGTGAGGATAGTCAGACTCCCAGAAAAGGTGGAGGGACCGGACGCGATTCACTATTTGGAGATCTGGATTGTGTCGACAGTCACTCTGCCGGGGTTGTCTCCATTCTTTGCTATGAAGAGGGTGCACCGTGCCCACGGGCCGGCCTCCGCCTCCGGGGGCCCACCAGGCCCGGTTGTGGAGCGTATGCTCCATTATCGACACCAGGACCACATTTTACAATGATCTTGTAAAGTAGGCAGGTTTCAAGTGAACAATGTGTTGGTGGCTGGGGGCGTGGCCAAGACATCCAGCATGGCAGACGTGTGAGCTCGCAGCTCCGTCCCGGCCCACCAGTAATACTGTCCCAACTGACGGCATCCACTGACACTGAGGCGCACAAACTGACCCCCTACAACACCACACATTGGGGGGCATAGCAGTGGTTCATAATCGCCGGCAGAAAGGTCCGGAAGAAGGATTTGGAGCGGAGGCGAGAAGGCCGAGTCAAAGGAGCGAAGGGCCTGAAATTGGCCCGAGGTTCGCGGGCGTGGGGAGGATGACCTCTGCCCAGGAGCAACACCGGCTCATAAGCCACAGCTACAAGTAAGAACTATCGACCCCAGGCCCAAGGGAATCAGTGAAGCCTGCTCACAGTTATGGGAGACGGGCCGTGGGGGCGAAGTTGCTGGGCCCACTGCGCGCAGTAACTGCCTGGTGCTCCCGGGCTGACTATGTGGCCTGAGGGGGAAGCAAAGAGAAGCAAGGGCAGCCGGCAAGAAGACCCCACTACAGAAAGGGCCCAGAGTACCACCTGAGAAGTGACAACAGTAAAAAAAGCAGCTGCACGCATAGTGACGCCTTACCTTGCATTGCCACACAGGCAGCGCATTGAGTGCGGCGGACTCGGAGGGGGGCCCCAGACGCGTGCGAGAGGGTGGCCGGAGGCTTGAGAGGCAGTTCCTGCGCAGGGCAGCTGGGAGCTTAGAGGCAGCCAACTTTTCCTGCACCCTGCTCCCCGCAAGGCCCGCTGCAACTGAGCGGCGCCACGAAAAGGAGGCAGAAGCAGGCCCATGAAGGAGTGGGCCGCACGTAGTTTGGATGCGGCTCCGAACCAGGCCGCTGACAAAATCTCAACGGAGCATAGCGTGGCCTGCACCACCAAGACCGCAGAGCCCAGGAAGGTTAGTTGAGGCAAAGCAGGAGGCCCTGAGAAAAAACAAATCCTCCCACCGTGGGAGAAAATATGGAGCACAACAGACACCGGCTATATCCAGAGCGGGGGAGCCAGATAATCCTCCATTTCCCCGTCAACCGTTGCAAGGCCTGGAGGCCTAGATCATTAGCCCTGAGAGTGTGGTGGGGCCCCTTTAAAGGAGGAACAAACAGTGAAGGTCACTTAGCGATTTGGCCAGCTCCAGGATCTGACCAAGAGATCCCCGTGAGTGGGCCCAACGCAGTATGAAGAAGGCTGGGAGCTGGGCAAAGGGGTAATGAGGACCCGGTCAGGGGTTGAAATGGGACAGAGGGAAGCCCTGTAACCCCAAGGACCTGGAGGTGGGCTCCCACTACACCGGACAATCGGTACACACTGCCACGATCCTGTGCACACCCGGATTGCCCAACAGGGCAGAAGCGAAGAACCAAGATCGTACCCCTGCAATGACTCCTTCCTCTGTCCTACATTTCCCCTGATTGAGCTAGAAGTAACATAGAATACAAAGCAGGGCATGTACAGAACTGGGAGATGGACTGTGGCAGTTGAGAGGAGAGGGCTCCAATAACCCTAAGTAAACTGTGTGTTTATTCCACATACCTCCTTAATGGAGACTCACTCGGACTCTTCTTAATAGTGGGCGCCTGACACCACTCCAGGCCCAACCACTAATTATTGGCAGTGCACACGCAAGGGCAAGCAAAGAACAATAGATTCCTCCTCTTCAACTCTCACTCGATGTGCTGCAATCAGCTTGTGGGGAAGCCCATAGAGCCAGGACAGGGGCAAGAAGCCTAAACCTAAGCAGAAACCAGGGGGAACCCAGCCAACCACCAGAGAGACCTCCCTAACGCTGCGGGAGACGGGGGAGGGGAGAGCACTGGAGCGAATGATTCCCTACATTTGCACTTGGACAGAGTACTAGCGGCCATCTCCGACGCTAAAACAGCCCTGCAGCAGGACATTGGGCGGTCTCCATGGGCGTGGGCCTTCTACAGGCTGTACACCACAAACTCGCTGACAGAATTCGGGAAGTGGAGATCGCAATTACAGAAATGCAACCTGAGCAAAAAGCGAACACTTCCAGAATAGATGAGCTCACCTCCAGAGTGACAATCTTAGAACGGAGAGCTGACGACGCAGAAGGGCGTAGCTGAAGAAATACCATAAGAGTCATAGGTGTCCCAGAAAATGCAGAAGGAACAGACATGATGGCCTATCTGGAAAAATGGCTGCCCTCGGTGGTAGCTAGGGAACACCGCTCACAATTCTTCGCCCTAGAGAGGGCGCATAGGGTCCCGGATCGCCCCCCAGCTCCAGGAAGACCCCCCCGCCCTGTGATAGCAAGACTCCTCCACTATAGGGATCGTGACAATATATTACAACAAGCCCGCACTCATGGTCCCTACATACTGGAGAACAGCAAAGTGTCAATATTTCCAGACTTCATTTTAGATGGTGCCATGCACTTCTGCGATTCCCCGGAAGAGACCTGGTCCTTGCTAGAAGCATATAATGCGGGCACACCCCTACCTAGAAAGAAACAGGGCACTCAGACATTGAATCATCCTACAAGGAAGAGGCAAAGGCGACCACAGAGAAAGACTCAATTGCAGAATCCCACGGTCTCACAAACTGAACAAGACAGACAAGCAGCGCTACAAGCTGTAGCACAACTCATATCGCCCCACAATCGCAACCGAGACACAGATGCATCTTCCGGATCCAAATACGCAACCTCTGAGTCTGGAGATTCAATCGGAAGCGACCTCTCACTGCCAAAATTCACCCCACGGTCAGCAGATGACATTGTTTAGACCTGCTAACCCCAAGACTACACCACGACAGGGATGCTAATGGATGCCACGAAGCAGGTCTCAAACGGAAAGTAGGGACCTATGTGATCAGCCACTTCGGCACCACAGTGGGGGGGCATCAAGAATCCTTGGAGAACAGCAGACTCAATGACGTCCAGCAGAGATGGACCGGGATGAAGACCAGATGCTACATTAACACGATTACCCCCTGCAGAGTGTTCTGTCTGATGTGTCAAAGGCAGCATTCTACCTTAACGTATTGTTTTGTTTACAGGTTTCAGTGATTAGCGGTTGCACTGTTGCCCTTGGGTAGCAGAGCTGGGTTTAAGAACCTTCAAATGAGCACTGAAAGGTCTAGGCATAGTCTCACCCTGTTACAGGGGTTAGGTTATTACATAAGAATCACATGGCGGTTACAAACACAAGTATAAGGGGATAAAAGTCTTATCATGGAATGTCAAGGCCATGGGATCCCCCTCAAAACGCTACAACATACACAGCTATATTCGGCGTAGAGGAGCACATATAGTGATGCTCCAAGAAACACAACTAACAGCAGAAGAGGGGCAGCGCCTCCGTAGGCGTTGGAGGGGGCAATTGTTTGCGACAACGTAATCTGCTTACTCCCGAGGGGCATTAGTTTGGATACGTCCGGGGACCCCCTTCGAAGCGACACAAATGCTTGTAGACCCTGAGGGCTGATATGTGATTGTTAAAGGCAGGCTTCTGGGCAAAGAGGTAACAGCGGGTAGCATCTACGCTCCTAGCCAGGACCAACTACAATTCCTTCACAAGCTATCTGGTCCACTAGCGGGGGTCGCTGCACATGACCTTTTACTCTGGGGTGACTATAACTGCGTGGCGGATGTGGGCATTGACAGGTCCACCCCCCCATTGCACGGAACAGTAGCAAGCACGAACGCAAAAGGCCTTCGTGACTGGATAGGACAGTGGTAGTTGGTCGACATATGGCGGCTACAACATGAATACACACAGGATTACTCATACTACTCCCTATTATAACGCCTGCACACTAGGTTGGACATGCTCCTCTGAACGACACACCTGAACCCGGCGGTAACTGATAGTCAGTACCTGGGGCGCACCCTATCAGACCATAGTCCACTACTCCTGTCTCTGTCCCCAGTCCCCGAAGCCGCAGCCATCCTGGTTTGGCGTTAGACTCGGCCATGTTGGAAGACACTTGCTTTCAGCACACATTAAGGACCGCTATTTCAGAATACTTCCAAGTGAACAGGGTCCTGCAAGTTCCTCCCTGATCAAATGGGACGCATGTAAAACAGTCACCAGAGGCCAATCCATGGGGCAGACCAAAGGGGCGAGGAGGGAGATTGAAAACGAGCTCCGGAAATTTGAAAAAGAGATTCACTCCTTAGAAAGCAGACTTGGGGAGCAAGGAGATATTCAGAAACAACTGTCAAAAGCCAGTAGTGAATATAGCAAAACACTAGATAGATTGCGTGCTGTCAAGGCTCAATGCACACTCACTTCAATTTTCGGTACTCTCGGGAGCAGAATGTCGTGAAGTCCCAATTCTCCCTACAGGGCTTCTCACGAACCCCATTTAAACAGGCGGTCACGTGAACCCTGCCGGGGGAAAGGGGTTGGGGACAAAGAAGAGACTGCCTCGCTTTTCTTCGGTTCTCCACTCGTACTTTTTTTTCAGTTATTCTCTTCTGGGTGGTGAACTGTAAAACAAGATATAACATTAAAACTCCCTAACTCCTCTCTTCTAACACTCCTTTTGTACGTTATTCTAAACTCTCCTTACCCTCAAAGCCGTTAGCTCCTCTTCAAGTGTTCTAGAATAACTAGTTTGTAGGTCTGCACTAATCATTCTCTTTTTTATTTACAGGTTATCCAAAAACTGAAGATTGGAAATAGCCTCACAGTAAGTATGTGGCCAATTAACTGTTGCTTTCGCTTTTTCAAATAATTACTTTTCCTAGAAGTAAATAGCCAAACAGTAATATTTATCCTTCTCTCCTACAGGAGTATACTTGCGGTTTGTAGACTTCAGTCCGGGAGAAGACGGGCTTCCTAGGACTCTGCCGAACCCGCGGAGAAAGCCTGACTCCTCTGAGCCACTCGGAACCTTCGGTAAGTAAGCTTCAAATATACGAGTATTTTCTTAGACCTTTAGATTGCCTGACTAACTGACCGGCGGAGATACGCAACGGTAAACTACCCTACGCCTAAGACTGGCGAGAATACTCTAATCCTAATTCTGACTGACAGCTAACGCGCACAGGTCCTTACACAACGAAGAAGCTGGTGAAATGCGCGGCTTAGAACGCTGCCGCCGCACCTCACAGCTGCGTCTGTCCACGAGCTTGCGACCAGACGCTAGAGACTAGAGCAGCGATTGCACTGACATGCCTCCATCTTTGGTGTGCCGTCCAATCGCTCAGCATCTGGTGACAATTAACCGTGGTCTCCGGTAGGTTGACACAGAGCCCGGGATTTGTTTCAAAGGAGTTTCGCTGGTGCAGGGAAGCGCATGGGTTCTTACAACCTGAGCCTTGACAGTACCCTCCCGCAAGGTTAAGCCTCCGGGCTGGGGTTTGTGTGGGTATTGCAGATGAAAGGCCTTAATCAATCGTGGAGCATGAACATCTGATTGTACCTCCCAAGACCTCTCCTCAGGACCATAACCTTTCCAATCCATGAGGTAGCAAACTTTACCTTGAACTAATTTGGAGTCTAAAATCCTTTTGACTTCAAATTCCTCTTGCCCATCTACAACTAGAGGTTTAGGTTTTCTTGGCTCTTTAAAGTTAGGGGATACCTTTTTTAGCAGAGATATATGAAACACTGGATGTATCTTCAACTGTGTAGGAAGACTTAACTTATAGGTTACGGAATTCAAAACCTGTTCTACTGGGTAGGGACCTACAAAACGTGGCTGGAATTTTCTATTTCCCTTGAGTCGTAGATGTTTAGTATTCAGCCAAACTCTGTCTCCTACCTGAGGAACTAACTCCTGTCTTCTCTTTTTATCAGCTTGCTTCTTATAGCGTTCCTTAGCTAACGCTAGATTCTATGTGGCAGACTCGTGTACCTCACTAAGGTGTAGGACTAGTTCTTGAGCTGCAGGCACCGAGACCTCTTGAGAAGAAACTGCAGTATTTGGGTGCCTCCCGTAATTCAAGTAAAAAGGGGAATATCCTGTAGAGGCATTCTTCGCATTATTATGTGCGAATCTGCGGTCCAAAGAAGATCGGGCCATTCTCCTTCTTGATCTAGAAGGAACAGTCTAAGGTACTTTTCTAGTTCCTGAATGGTTCTTTCAGTCTGACCATCAGTTTGGGGATGGAAGCTAGTAGAATATCATGTCTCTATTCCTAATTTCTTGGTGTAAGCCTTCCAATAATGGGATAGAAATTGAGACCCACGGTCCGAAATCAAGACCTTTGGAATTCCATGAATCTTAATCAAACTCTGATTCAGCTGTGTGGCAGTTTGTTTTGCTGATGGGTTTCCCTTCAAGGCGACGAAATGCGCCATTTTAGAGAAGGCATACACCATCACCAAAATTGAGCTAAATCCCTGACTAAAAGGTAATTCCACAATCAGGTCCATAGTGACTGTGTGCCAGGGGTATGGGGGAGTGGGTAAAGGTCTCAACAAACCTTGAGGGGCCCGCCTATCCGTCTTTCCCATTGCACAAGTCCCACAGCCTTCTACATAATCTCGAACATCCTTGGATAGCCCTGGCCACCAGAACTGTCTCTTCAGCAACTCTTCAGTACGATGGATTCCAGGATGGCCGGCCAGAGGACTGTCATGACAATCTTCCAACGCTTGTCGTTGGAGTTCTTGAGTAGGTAGGAACAAGGTTTTGGCATAGATCGGCAACTCATTGAGAACTTCTCGAGCCCTGTCATCCTGAGCCCAGTTCTGCATTTCCTCTTGAGTCATAGCTTCTTTGATTTTGTCTTCCAGAGAATTCTCCACTGTTGCTCCTATGATCGTTGTTTCCAGAATTATTTTTTGCTCACAAATGAGATTCTTCTTTCCATCAGTTTCTATTCGTGACAATGCATCCGCCTTTCCGTTATTCCTACCTGGCCGATAAGTTATTACAAAATCGTAATCAGCGAAGTACAGGGACCACCTCAGTTGACGTGGCGTGAGTGTTCTGGCTGATTTTAAGAATTGAAGATTTCTGTGATCGGTGAATACCGTGACCTTGTGCCTAGCTACAAGTAGATAGTGTCGCCACTCCTGGAATGCATCTTTAATGGCGAGGAGCTCCTTATCAGAAATGGTATAATTTATCTCAGCCGGTTGCAGCTTCCTGGAATGGTACGCGACCGGGTGCAGCTGCCCAGTTTCTTTATGCGTCTGCGATAGCACACCTCCGATTGCCTGCTCAGAAGCGTCGGTCTCAAGATAAAATGGTTGAGTTGGATCGGCATGCAGCAGAATGGGTGCGGTGGTAAAGCTTTTCTTCAGAAACTGGAAGGCATCTTCAGCCTCTGTAGTCCATTGAAAAGGAACTCCTTTTCGAAATAGCCTAGTGATGGGTGCGACCTTTAAGGAGAAATCTCAAATGAATCTACGATAGAAATTCGCAAACCCAATGAAACTCTATTTCTTTCACAGAAGTTGGTTGGGGCCAATTAAGCACTGCCTCGATCTTCTTGACATCCATGGTTAGGCCTTCTGGAGCGATAACAAATCCCAAGAAATCTACAGATTTCACTCCAAATTCACACTTCTCCAATTTAACGTATAGGTCATTTTCTTTCAGACAGCGTAAAACCTTTTTGACTTGGTGCTGATGTTCTTCCTCGGAAGAAGAGTAAATCAAGATATCGTTGATATAGACGATAACGCATTGGTCAATAAACTCCTTCAAAACATCATTTATGAAGTATTGGAATGCAGCGGGGGCGTTACACAAGCCGTAGGGCATGACTTGGTACTCAAATAATCCGTACTTGGTTCTAAAAGCGGTTTTCCATTCATCGCCACTACGCACTCTGATTAGATGGTAAGCCCCCTGCAAGTCTAATTTCGTGAAGATTTTTGCGTCTTTTAGTTGATCCAGGAGGACGGAAATCAAGGGTAACGGGTAACGGTTCTTGATAGTAATCTTGTTCAAGGCCCGATAGTCAATACATGTCCTCAGATCTCCATCTCGTTTTGGGACGAAAAATAGTGGAGAGGAGACCGGGGACTGGGATGGTCGAATGAAACAGTTTTCCAAGTATTTTTGTATGTAATCCTTCAAGTGTTGGTTCTCTGCTTCAGTCAGCGCGTAGATCCGGCTACAAGGAAGATTGGTCCCAGGCTCTAGATCGATCTTACAATCATATGACTGATGAGGGGGAAGCTTCTTTGACTCAGATTTACTGAACACCTCAGCAAACTCCTGGTATTCTACTGGTAGGCTCTCAGTTTGCACAGCACACGCCATCATCTTATTTTCGCATAACAAGGCTGCTGGGTTACTCTCTAGTCTCCCAGACTTTTCACAGTAGCAATGCTCTAAACAGTAGCTGGAGTTTAACTTCACCGTCCTCTCGCTCCAGTTTATCGTTGGGTTGTGTTCCGTCAGCCATGGTAAACCCCAAATGATCCCAAACTGCGGGGCATCAATCAGATTGAATTGAATTTCCTCTCTATGACCTTCATTAGAAATGAGTTCCACTACCTCCGTATGACTGGTGATGGGACTGGATGATAAATTTGTACCATCTACAGCCCTCACCACTTCACTTCTCTCCTTAGGTAAGGCCTTCAGTCCAACCCTTGAGGCATATTTGAGGTCGCAAAAGTTCTCTGTAGCACCCGAGTCCAGCATCATAGCTACTCCAGGAAGAATGTGCTCACGGAATTTCAGAGTCATAGTCAAAATGAGGTGCGGGGCAGAAGACTGCAAGGTTTTAGCAACTTGGTGATGAATTGGAGTTGTATCTTCGTTAGCAACCACCAGCCCAACTCCCTCTACTGGTGGTGCTGCGAGTTTTCCTTCTTGAACGTTTTGGATCTCTTGGGACACCCTTTCACAAAATGTCCGCTGGTTCCACAATAAAGGCATAGATTATTTAGTCTTCGCTTTTCTTTCTCTTCTTTAGTAAACGGGCCTCTAATGGTTCCTATTTGCATAGGCTCTACACCTTGCTCTTTCTCAACAGATCTAGTCACTTCAGATCTTGCCCTGTCAAAGCGCGGGACACTCGGTCGAAATTCTTGTCTTCTTTCACCTCTTCTTTCGGTTTGTCTATAGTCGATTTCCAAGACCAGGTAAATCAAGGCCGATACCTCTGTGGGGCGATTTGGAATTTGCGACAAGGCATCTTTCAAGTCGTCTTTTAAACCACGATAGAACAAGGCGGCTCTCTTGGACTCCGGCCATTCAGTTTCGACAACAAGCTTGTTGAATTGTGCAAGGTATGTTACTAGTTCTCGATTCCCTTGCCTTAACTCCAACAATTCATTATCAGTAGCCTGCGCTACCTTCCTACGATCAAAAATGCGCAGACATTTTTTCTTGAATTAGTCGAAATTATACAAGATTGATGCGTCCTGAGTGACCAAGGGCATTGACCACGTCGCTGCGTCTCTATTGAGGTAAGATAGAATAAAAGCAATTTGAGACTGCGCATCTGGGAAGACGGTAGGTCGACACATGAAATGAAAGGAGCATTGGGTCAGGAAGATTTAGGCCTTTTGGGGGTCCCCACTAAAGTGTTCAGGTGGTGCCAACGGAATAACAGGGGCCAAGGAATGTACCACTTGAGTGGTGGACCCAGAGCTGGCAACTGAACTAGGATTAAATATATTTGCTCCTGAAGGGGGGGGAATGAAGTCTATCCCCTGAACCTTCCCTCTTAACCTGAGCTACCATTTCTTTAGTCTCTCGTCTTGTTGCCTCCATCTCAGACTTGATAGCCTTATTCTCCTCGCTAACCGCCATTAGTTCTTGCTGAATTACCTCTAGGACCTTCCCTAGATTCTTTAAGTCGAACCCTTCAGCCATTCTGCTCAGGTGAGTAGGAATTCATGGGCACTTCACTCTGTCAAGGCTCAATTCACACTCACTTCAATTTCACGTACTCTGGTGAGCAGTATGTCATGAATTCCCAATTCTCCCTACAGGCCTTCCCACGAACCCTAATTAAACAGGCGGTCGCTTGAACCCTGCCGGGGGTTGGGGACAAAGAAGAGACTGCCTCGCTTTTCTTCGGTTCTCCAATCTTACTTCTTTTTTCAGTTATTCTCTTCTGGGTGGTGAACTGTAAAACAAGATATAACATTAAAACTCCCTAACTCCTCTCTTCTAACTCTCCTTTTGTACGTTATTCTAAACTCTCCTTAACCTCAAAGCCTAAGGCATTAGCTCCTCTTCAAGTGTTCTAGAATAACTAGTTTGTAGGTCTGCACTAATCATTCTCTTTTTTATTTACAGGTTATCCAAAAACTGAAGATTGGAAATAGCCTCACAGTAAGTATGTGGCCAATTAACTGTTGCTTTCGCTTTTTCAAATAATTACTTTTCCTAGAAGTAAATAGCCAAACAGTAATATTTATCCTTTTCTCCTACAGGAGTATACTTGTGGTTTGTAGACTTCAGCCCGGGAGAAGACTGGCTTCCTAGGACTCTGCCGAACCCGCTGAGAAAGCCTGACTCCTCTGAGCCACTCGGAACCTTCGGTAAGTATGCTTCAAATATACAAGTATTTTCTTAGACCTTTAGATTGCCTGACTAACTGACCGACGGAGATACGCAACGGTAAACTACCCTACGCCTAAGACTGGCGAGAATACTCTAATCCTAATTCTGACTGACAGCTAACGCGCACAGGTCCTTACACAACGAAGAAGCTGGTGAAGTGGGCGGCTTAGAACGCTGCTGCCGCACCTCACAACTGCGTCTGTCCACGAGCTCGTGACCAGACGCTAGAGACTAGAGCAGCGATTGCACTGGCACGCCTCCATCTTTGGCGTGCCCGTCCAATCGCTCGGCATCTGGTGACAATTACCCGTGGTCACCGGTAGGTTGACACGGAGCCCGGGATTTGTTTCAAAGGAGTTTCACTGGTGCAGGGAAGTGCATGGGTTCTTACAACCCGAGCCCTGACACGTGCGCTTGATCTCAAAGCCTACCAGAAAAGACAGCATACTGAGGGCGGGAAATCTGGGAAATTGTTTGCATGGCTGATTCGACCTGAAAGTAGGGGTACCCCTATCACTAGGTTGCAGGCTAAGGATGGGACCACGCTATACTCACCTAAAGCATACAATAACACTTTTTTTTAGAATATTACACTACACTATACGAGCCCCCAGCAGAGCTGCCAGGCGAACAAATAGACAGATACACCATACACTGGAACAAAGTGGACCCCGTTACTCAAAAAGAGCTTGGGAAAGCGATAAGCACCCGCGAGATCTGAGCAACTATTAAAGACATGGCTAAGAGGAAGACCCTGGGCCCAGAAGGGCTTCCGGCGGAGTTTTATTCAACCTTTAGTTCTCTGTTGGCCCTCAATTGGAGAGGCTGTATGCCGATTCATTACAATCCAGTCGCTTACCGGCCTCGACAAGAGAAGCTCTGGTGGTCCCCCTCCCCAAAACCAAATCTGGAAATCCCCTTGTCTCAGATTTTCAGCCACTGTCCATGCTAAACATGGACTTCAAAATTTTAAGTAAAATATTAGCCACAAGAATACTCCCACACATGCGTGTATTTGTCCACATTGACCAAAATGGATTCATTCCAACGAAATCGACATCTGGGAACCTTAGAAGACTATATTATGCACTGTTCCATCGTGACATTGCTGTCCACCCCAAAGCAGTGGTAATGGCAGTGGACCTAGAAAAAGCCTTTGTTCCCTGCAGTGGGACTTCCTGATGCACGTAATGCAAAAGATGGGATTGGGAGAGGGGTGGATCAAATGGGTAAAGTGACTCTATACCTGCCCCACGGCCATGGTCAGAACAGGTGGAATAGTCTCAGCTCCATATAATATGTATAGAGGAACCAGACAGGGCTACCCATTGTCCCCCCTCATGGTTGCCTTAGCCACAGAACCACTGGCAGAACGGTTTAGGCGAGAGGGAGGGAGGCATGGTCTAGTACTAGATGGGAGGGAGTTAATGATATCCCTATATGCAAACAACATTCTCCTATACCTACGAGATGATGGCCAGGGGGTCAAGAGTGCCTTGATCATACTGAAGGAATATGCCAAGTTGACGGGTCTGCGAGTAAATACATCTAAAACACCTGTCTTTACACTCACTCCCTCAACCCCCCCTCCCACCAACATTTCCTTCTGACACCAACTGGGCTCCCCGCTCATTTAAATACTTGAGAATACAGGTGTACCATGAGCAACAAGACCTTCTGGAAGGCAACCTGGGGCAAGCACTACGCTCCCTTAAATCAAACATTTTGTTCTGGCTCTCCCATAAACTTCCCACTATGTCCAGGGTGGCTCTATCTAAAATAGTGGTATTGCCAAGACTATTATACTATTTTGTAAATCTTCCGGTAGTAATCCCAAAGAGATGGTTTAGGGAACTAGACTCATTGCTGAGAGAACTGATTTGGGATGGGGGCCGTCATAGGGTGTCACTGACTACTATGCAGAGATCCCCAACAGGAGGAGGACTAGGAGCGCCAGACTTCAAAGCGTACTACTTGGCAGCTCAGCTCCAGTGATTGGCCCAATTGTTAGATGGGATAAGATTAGAGACTTTGGATATCCCCACACTTACAGACCAGAAGGGGAGACTACTCGCCAAACTGCTGTGTCCCAAGGTACGGATCCAACCCCAGGGTACCCTATTTACAGTAGCATTGAAATGTTGGCACAGAGGTATCCAGCGGGCAACAGGGACTCCATTATATGCACCTGACCTTCCTTTGATGGGCCTCCCACGCGGCAACACTTCCTCCTTCTTTACGGAAGCCCAACTGAGGGAATGGACTGTCACAGGTATTCAGACAACCAGTGACTGCTACCTGGAGGGTGAACTGATCCATCCCACTAGGTGACCTAATCACTCAGTACGACCTGCCATCAGGGCAATTCTTGACGTACCATGGTTTACAGAAATTTTTTAATACACTCTGGGGAGATGGAAACCAAGAACCAGGCACACACGCACTGTTGCAAGTGATGGTAAAACTGGGCTCAGCAAGACATCTTGTAAAATGGTTATACAGGGCTATCAGGGAAACGACTGATAAGCCCCTGCTCGCACTACAACGGAAAAGGGTAGACCTGCTAAATAGAGAAATCACAGAGACAGAATGGGATGGAGCACTAAGTTTGCCAAAGAAGATCTCTAGAAACTCCAACTTTAAATATACCCGGTTCAATATACTCCATATGACCTACCTCACCCCACACAGACTCAAAATAATGCTAGGAACCACCGAAAAGCAATGTCCAAGATGAGCGACCCTAGATGCGGGTTTCGCATACATGATGTGGGACTGCCCAGCCATGCAAGGCTATTGGCGTCAGATCACGGTGTCCTTACATGGTGTTCTGGCACGCATCCTTCCCTAACAGCAGAGGCTTGCTTGCTAGGCCAGTTCCCAAGGCCTAGGGCCAAAAAAGTGGGCACTAGATTTATAGACCTAGCATTGGTGCTGGCAAAAAGGCGTATAGCTTTATGATGGCAGTCTTCAACAGGTCCCAAAATATCCGATTGGGAAAAAGATGTCACCGCCTGGGCAAAGCCGGAAGAGCGGGCACTGATTGAGGAAGACAACAGAGGCATGAGTCGCCGCCCCATATCAGACCTGTAGTCGGAATGTTGCGGGAGTGGAATGTCAGGGGAGCAGACAGGGAGAGGGCCCTCCTGATGTCACGTAACCCACAGAACTAGGACACCTACCCTCATCTACCCACATATGAGTACAGCGTGAGGAAAGGAATTATCCCTCTGTAAGTATTTTATCCCCCCCTGACTTGCCTCTGGTGATAGACAGACCCCCATCCATAGTATAGAACACCAGTTATTACGAAGTGTTTAGCAGCTGCTTGAGAAATCTCATAAAGTGCTCTAGTTGCTCAAAAGTTCTACATGTAATTGTTATTTAAAATGTTTAATTATAATATATTGAAATATCAAATTAAGGATATCATACTAAACCCCCTTACGACACTTGGTGACAATTGGGCCCGATGATACAATTATATTAATAATGTGATCTATTAGAATGTGACAGTTCAGGCAACTCGAATGAGACTCTGTAACATCTGTAAAACAATATGCCTACTAATGGCTTGACATTGTATCAAGATGGCTAATTATATATGCATTTGGTGGAATAAAAAATATTAATAAAAAGATATTTTTTTAAAAACAATGTGTTGGTGGCTATTTACTTTGATTGCACCCATGGAGGTGTAGTGCTGCAGGACCTCTTTCACTGAAGTTAAAAGGGCACTCGAGAGGCAAACTTTCTTTATATGGTGCTGTTCCTGGCCCGGCTCAAACTTATGGTGGACGACAATATGTTCTTCTTCGATGCCCCAGTGGTTGCTTGGGAATTGCTTGAGACACAGAGCAGGCATTGATGGTTCTCCTAGGACTAGACGTCTGTGGCCCCTGAGGAAGAGGCACAGACATTGTAGCTGCAAGCAAGTGCCTGGAACTTCGGAGGCCCAGGTGATGCGGGCCACTTAGAGGCCCTTGAAACTGCCAACACTTTCTCTGCCTTGAGACACTCTGACACTGACAAGGGCTCCTCTGAGTTGAACCCAAATGGAACTGAATCGGAAGGTGAGGGAGAGACTGACTTTACTCCACCAGTGATTACACCGCGCTCTGTGGCTGACCTTTAGGGCACCATGCCCTGATGTGGACCCAGGAGGGTGTATACACTCGGCATGCTGACTCCTGGAGGGATGCCCTTGACCTACACCTGCATAGACTGCCTCCCAAAGGACTCCCCAGAGAACCTTCGGGCTACCTGTTGCTGTACCCAGTAGATGGCTCTGCAAGTATTTCTGACATTTTGGAAAGTGCTAGGGGCTAGGTGGAAGGACCGATGGCAACGCGGAGCCGCATGTCACCCCTTACTAACTTCTTCTACATAAGAGAGTTCACAGTGCATGCTTGCATAGTTGACATTTGTTTTAGTCTAGAAGTTTGGTTCTTGGACTAATGGTCGTTGCCTCACTGTCTTGGGGAGTGGAAGTTGGGACTGTTTGACTCATGTGGTGGAGGTCATTCTTTGCAGCACTGGCCTTATACCTTGTTCGAAGGCACATATGGGACGATTGGGAGGGGCATCGGGGGCGCCGAGTGAGGGTCTGATGCAACTTCATGGCACGAAGCGCACATTATACTTTCATTAGTTGGAATGTGAGGTGCATGGGCTCAGCTGCGAAGAGTCACAAAATCCTATCCTACATACGGCACAGGCAGGTAGATGTGGCTCGCATTCAGGAGATGCACCTGACGAGTGGGGAAGCTGAAGCGCTGAGGTGGAGATGGAGGAGCTGGGTATACTCCACGACCTATTAGGCTCATGCTTGGGTGCACTGGTGTGAATCTCACTGGGGACACACCTAGAAATCATGTCCAACCACATTGACAAGAAGGGGGGGTATGCCCTTATTAGGGGACAGCTTAATGGCGTGGAGCTGGTGTTGGGCAGCATATACGCCCTGAATGCCAACCAATCACAATTTTATTACTCCCTGGCCCCTCTGACACTGGATGTAATGTTGCTTTTTGGGGAGACTTTAATACTATAGCAGACCCGGCCCTGGACTGCTCTACACTGCACTTCCCGGATTCCCCCACTCTTAGGGTTGCTGCTGAGTTACGCGGTTGGTGCTCCCAGTGGGGATTGCTAGATGCATGGTGTGCACAGAATACACACCTGCGGGAATACACATACTTCTCGCCCGTCCATGACCTACATGTCCGCCTGGATGGTTGGTTGTGCAGCCTGGCTGCAAACAAGGTTATCACCAGGGTAGTACACCTAGCACGCACACTCTCTGACCATAACCTGGTGCTACTTGGCCTGACATGGGGGAGGCACATCTCGGTGATTCAGACAACGCAGGTACAGCCGAGAGGGGTAGTGACCGAATAGGAAAGCGTTCAAGGTGGTAGTCAGGGGATTTTGCATTGGACAGTCTGTTGTACTGCGTAGGTTGCCATCTGTCAGGCTGACGACACTTGAAAATGAGCTGGCAGACATTGAGCACCCCTCTCCCTGCTGACCTGGCGGTGCACCCCCGACTGCTGGAGCACCGGGACGAGATAGTGGTGGTCCCTGAACAGCTGCACCCGCGGAGGGGATGCAGGAGGGAAGGCTGCTGGCCTGGTTGATCCAGGAGAACCAGCGTGGCCAAACCATCCCCCACATCAGAGACAGTCATGGCCATCTAGTGCATTCTCAGGATGAGATACTGGATATCTTCGCCTCCTACTACCAGACGCTGTACAGTGCTAACCCGCAGTTCTTGGCCGAGGTCTTGGGCTGGTTCCTGAATAGTGCACAGCTCCCACATTTACAGGAAGAGAAGCAGGAGGCCCTGGGTGGACCCATATTGGAGGAGGAGATCGGGGCTGCCATTGGGGACTTGGCAGGAGGGAAGACCCCAGGCACGGATGGTTTGCCTGCTGAGTTTTACCGTACTTACGTTGGAGATCTGGCCTCCAGGCTTACTGCGCTCTGTGCTCACGCACTGGAAGCGGGATGCCGGCTGGCTAATCTTGGGAGGCTTTGATTGTTTTGGTGCGTAAGCCGGGGGGATCATGAACAGGTAGGGGCGTATTGGTCCTTATCGATGCTAAACATTGATTCTTAAGATATTGAGTAAAATCCTAGCAGGCCGGTTGCATGGTTATTTGCCCGCTCTTGTGCATAGTGACTAGAATGGCTTATCCCGCAGCACAACACCTCGTGAATATCCATAGATTGTTTTGTCTCCTGGGAGAGATGCCAGAGGAATACGCTCTGGCAGCCCAGGCCCTCTGGGTAGACATACGTAAGGCCTTGGACACACTTGGCTGGTCATATCTACAGAAAGTGATGAGGTGAGTGAATTTGGGCACGTGCTGGTACAAATGGGTTGCCCTCCTGTATGTGGATGCCTGTGCTCGCGTCAGAGTGGAAGGTGGCATCTCAGAGTCCTTTGGGGTGTACCGCGGTGCACTGCAGAAATGCCCCCTATCCCCAATGCTTTTTGCATTGGCAGTGGAACCCTTTACTAGCATAATGAGGACAGAGGGTGTGCCATGTGGTATCCCATTGCACAATGAAGTGCATATAGTGTCCTTGTATGCTGACGACATGTTGATTTACCTCCGGCACCCTGACTTGGGAAAGCAATGGTACATGTCCATGCTGGAGGACATGGGCGAAGTACTGGGAATTACGATCAAGTGTGAAAAGACATATGCTTTTCCTTTGCTACCGGATTGGCTAGACGTGCCCTGTTCTATGACGGCTCACCGCATCCAATGGGCACTGACCCAATTAAATTTCTAGGGGTGTGGGTGTTTCATGACAAAGAGGACACGAAGGAGGCCAACCTGGAAGCTGCGCTCCGGGAACTCAGAGCAAATGTGAAGTTCTGGTGGTCCCTCAAACTCCCCATTATGGCGAGAGTAGCTCTTAATATTTTGCCAACCTCCCGATTTGGATACCCCGGAGATGGTTTCAGGCCCTTGATGCAGTGATTTGGGAATTAATCCAGGAACGGAATCAGGTGTAACTTGCCATACAATGTTAGACTACTAGAAGTGGGGGTCTGGGTGTCCCCAACATGGAATTGTACTTTCTGTTGGTGCAGCTACAGTGGCTGGCGGGCAGAGATGTGCAGGACCGTGGGGGGTTTGCCGAACCCCAGCTCAATGGTGCCCTTGTGGCCTGGCTGCTGGGACAGTTTACGAAGGGGGCCCCGCCATCAAGACTTCTGACCTTTACAATGAGATGTTGGAGGGCCCTAGTGGCGAGGCTGCACCGCCCGGGGCTTTATGCTCCAGTGATTACGCTGATGGGACTCCCTACCGTGCGCAGGATACTTCATGGAGCGTAGGCCTGAACAGTTGTTAGAGGCAAGAATAGAAACTGTGGGGGACTGCTAAGCGGAGGGCACTATGAACACAATGGACTCTCTGGTGGAGGAGGAAGGGCTCCCCGGGACCCAGTTCCTCACATACGGGGCAGTAGAGGCAGCCATGAGGAATCTCTAGGCTGGGGGTTAGGAAGAGCCCCGGACTCATGAGTTTCTGCAGGTCCTCCTGACCTTTGGTCATTGATGCAAGCTGATCTCATGGCTCTACAAATCAGCTGTAAAAATGAACACGGATTAACTCCCCCATAGGCGTGAGTGGTGGGAAGCGGTGCTGGGTAGGAGGCTCCAGGACAGAGAGTGGAGGCTGGCCTATGAGCAGGTTCACAAGGTTTTGCGAAACACTTATTTCAAATACACACAATTTAATTACATACATGCCACTTTCCTGACTCCCCACAGAATAAATGTTATGAAGCAGATGGAACACATGCAGTGCCCTAGATGTGCCCTGGGGGACGCTGAGTTCTTCCTCATGGTTTGGGACTTCCCTGTGGTCAGTCGCTTCTGGAGCTCAGTGGCTGCCGATGTGGAGCACACGCTGGGCAGGAGGGATGTTGGTACGCTGGAGATCTGCTTGCTGGGTGTGTACCTGCACAAAAAGCTGCGCAGGGTGGGGGATCAGTTTCTAGACTTAGATCTAGTCTTGGCAAAGTGGGAAATTGCACTCCATTGGAGGTCACAGGAAGGCCCCCTTGCACACTCGTTGGCAATCGTCCCTGGAGCTGTGGGCTGCGGCGGCGGCTGCGGCATTGCAGGATGAAGGGAGGCGCAGAGTGCGGGGACAGCCAATGGCAGGTCTATGGTTGGAGGTGCTGGAGGTCTTTCTGACTAATGATGAGGAACAGATTCCAGCCCCTTATCCCACCGGCACGTAAGGCCTGGGGGGAGAAGGGCCCTATGGGGATGGGACCAACCAGTCTTTCCGCAATGGCCTTGGTGGTCACACCGTAGCTATTCCCCTGGAAGATACTCACTTTCATTATCTGTCCACTAGGCCGAACTTGTGCACACACGGATCTGGGTGAATGATCTTGCCTGCCACCAGTTGAGTCTGGGTTTTGAGTTCCTTTTTCCTTGTTCTTATGTTTATCCTCACTGTCTCTATGTAGGCCTCCCTACGACCGGGGCGGCTGCTAGCACCTCCCCTCCTAGGGACGAGGGTTGGAGTACTACTACCTGATTGCAGTATACTAGGAGACCACCCCTCTGTTACTCAATCAGCTTTGTACCCTGGTTGGGAGTGGGGGATGCCCTACTATTATCCTGTAGTTGTTGATGTAATGCTTGTTTGTGACATGATGTGCCTGCCCTTGCCTGTCTCCTTTTTTCTTTTTTTGTTTAAAGAAATACAAATAAAGGCAAGTTTTTATTAAGAAAATTATGTTGCTTGCAAGTATTATAGGCCAGGAAATCACTTTGCAGTTTCCTTCTGAGTGTCAGAAATCTGCCACATTATTTGCACTCACATAGAGGGGTGGCACAACAGCAGGATTCTGGAAAGCGGAGACTCTCAGGTTCCCAGTGGTACCTCTCCCATCAAACAAAACACTGGATGATGAAAGTCGGAAGTGATTGTCTGAGTGTTTCCACTGGCCATCAGATACCATGGATTTCAAGGTGATGAATTTGGGGCTATCTAAATGGTCATGGCCTTGATCTGCCACCTGTGACACGGTGGCAACGAATTTCCACTTTCCCTCTTAGTCTAGGGAATGTGTCAATCCTTTGGCCCGGGCGCTTGACACAGACATGAAGGAAAGGTAGATGTGGAGAACATTGGTTTTCTTTCCTAGCGGGCAAGGTGCAGATACAAAAGTGCCAAATTCCTATCATTTGCGGAGAATGCTATGATGAGGGTACAGTTAGATAACTGAGGGGTATATTTGCAAGGGGATAGCGCCACTAGGAACATCACTTTTAGAGACGTTCTGGTGGCGCTATGCCCTTCTCATATTTACAAACCTGGCTAAGCCACTTTTAGTGGCTTAACGCCGCCTTGTAAATGCAGCCCATTTGCACGCATCACTTTGCGTGAAAGGGGCATTCAATGGGTGTTGCTGTTGCCGTTCCACCGCAACACCGTTTGGAATTTCATTTTAACATTGCCCCAGATTTACAAGAATGTGTAAATCTGAGGCAGTGCCAAAAACTAACGCCATGCAATAGCAGGCATTAGAATGGCACAACGAGGAGAAATACTTTTATTTCTCCTTATATTTGCTTTTCCTATGTGTCTGCAGCACACAAAGTAAGAGCAAAACACCATTAATGATTGTTTATGTGCAGGAAAGGATTCCTTCCTGCACATTAGCAATCATTCCCTACAACGCAGGCATCCTTGCAGTATGGTGCAAGAGTGCCTGCATTGGCGCTAGGGAGCTAATTTTAGCGTCAGCTCTAGGGAAAACACAGGGGTGTGCTGTAATGTTGAAAATACAGCACATCCCTGAGTTTTGGAAATGTCAGTGTGGGGCGCTGCCAAATTTGGCGCAGCTCAACGCTCTGACATTTTCTTGTAAATATACCACTGAGACTCTAGACTTCCCTGCAGTAACCCTTCTGTTTCTGTAACCACCAGGTGAGCATCGCAGGACGTGATCATCTGTTAGTTTGCCTTAGAAACCAGGGTTTTTTTTTCAATATTTCGACTTACTTGGAAATGGCTTCAACCCAAAAGGAGACAGAATTGTTCAGATTAAAATAAAGATTCTTCAGCTTTATAGTATCATCTCTTTGTATTTTCTCACCATGAATGGTGTTTATTATAGTACATTCTGACCTTTGTATACTGTTTTCAGAGCTAATGTCTTTTGTATTATTTATAGTACACTTTCTGTGTGTGTACTGGTGTTGCTTTTTGTTAGATTAATGTTGATGAGTTGACCAAACTGTGGGTGTTGAGGTAGTTTGCCACTGGTGTCCTGGGGTACGTCCTACTATAGGTTTGCAAAATGAAGTGCGCGTTCCGGTCATCAACATTCCTGAAGATAATCAAAGACAGACAAAATCGCAGGGCCTGCTAGAAACTTCCTCACCTTGAATAACAAACTGTAGTCCCACCCCTAACTCCTACTATCTGCCAAATGGCAGAGCTCAGGAAGAACTAATCAATAGTCCTTTTCCAAAAGGACATCATGGGATTTCTACAGGTAGCCCTATCTTCATCTTCCTCATTTCAGTTTTTGGGTCTCCACCTTCTAGCCTCAGGAATGCATGCAAAACACTTCGACTGTCTGAGGGAGACTGTCTTCATACTCCATCATGTGTCATGCTAAACCAGCAACATCCAAAATGAATCCCAATGACCAGAGTCCTACTACCATGCATGGGACACAAACTCACTGCACATATACGCACTTGATATTCACATGGAATGTCAGTTCAAGGTTTTAGGTATCACATCAGCGGAATAATACACAAGAGGGGTCAGGAGACCGCACTCTCATTGCATTCCAGCTTTCCTAATACAGAAGCCCCCAATACTAGCATTAGAATAGAACACACAATGTGCTGGCATTGCAAACCATGACCCTTAAAAGGAAAGGGTTCCCAATGCCCAGGAAAGGGGGGCATATTATGAAATAGTTCTAGATTTTCCCTGAAAACACAAAGGTTAAGTGACATTATAGTTAGGATTTGTAAAAGTATCTTACTTTACATTTGAAAAAAACTTCAGAAATTCACTGAAGAGGCCTAAAGGGTGTTATAATTAGGTGAAAATGTCAGTTGACACATACCATTTTAAGCAAACCAAACCACTCAGATTCAAAGGTTATAACTATCTCAAGTAACTATAACTCATGCCTTAAAGTAACTATAACTTGTAGCCCCACCATGCAGTTTTGTTATCAATGATGTTGATGGAACATGGGGAGGTTTGCACCATGCCAATGCTTGTTGTCAATTTTGAGTCCCAACTGCACATGAGTGGATGGATTTAGTGTTGAATTGAGGCTTAATGTCAACAGTTCAATAGCATAAAAATAATAGTAAAGCACATTTTTCCACACAAGAACGACAGAAAGTAGGTTTGCAACCCATGAATGTTTATTAGAAGATTAGCAAAATCACAAACTCAGATCAGTCAAATTAGTCATTAATCAATAATCACCTGGTTACAACAAATTAATATAATCCAAGCATGTCAGAGTAGCAAATACAAAGCCAAATTATTTAAGGATTATTGTAGGCAAATCATAAAAGATTCAATTCCCCTGAAGGGGAACTTCCTAATGCTAAATTAAGGTTTCAGAAGTGGGGTCAGGGAAGTTTAAGCAGCAGGTGTCAGCAAATAAACCCTCTAAGGCAAATTCAAATAAAGATTCTAATCAGACAGAGCAGAATTGTTCTTGCTCAGGACATTAACTCTATGAGCAGAAATAAAATAAGCGCAGGGTCTCAAGAGAGGCTTTGGGGTATCTGCATCCAAAGGCTGTCAGGAGCAAATATGACTGTCTAACTTATAGATGCACAAGTAAAACATAGAATTCAACTATCCAAATATTCCTTACTATTGCCACGGAGTGGAGTCAATCAATACTAAGCATTTGCAAACTCCCGGTACCCAGAAGTCTTCCCATGAGTCATCCAATGGAAGATTTCAACTTTGTGGCCTTCATAAGTATCTTGCCAGGGAAGATACATCTGAGTCATTCTGTCTCATGCACATGTGGTAACATTTACTCTTTGGCTCATAAAGAAATACATTCAGTGGCCTTCACATAGAATTTAACAATTACAGCACAGTTCTAATGAGCATACTGTTAGAATTTGGCTTCTGAAACGAGAAAATGATTATGCACAGCAAACAGAAACACATTTCTTTTAACATGGGGCCTTTCAAATGAAGGACTACATAGATTATGGCTAACTTAACATGAACACACTATAACTATGATTAATTATTAATGTAATAGTCACTAATTATGGTCAATCTAAACATACTTGGGTATAAGTAAGTAACGAATATAGGTGATGTGCATTAACATCAAATTGAAATGAAAAAATAGTGGCAGTGTCACCAATGTAATTTCTAAGCCTCCGCGAAGTGCAAAAAAAACTCCGCCGCAATACGAGGAGCTCCGTGAGCAGCAGAGTGCGTAAGATAAATGCAGTTCTGGGTGATTTTCAGTGCCTGTTGCTTGTCCGCACTGTGCAATCATCGCGAACGGCATCATGCACAGCGCAAGCGGGCGCTGCTTCCTTTCTGCTGCTCGAGTAGATTTTTACTTGAGCGGCAGCTTTCTCAACGCGAACAGAAGGTTTCTCAATGCGAACGGTCGCGAGCATACACTACCTCTCGCAATGAGAAATCTGACCGCCCGCATTGAGAAATCTCGCCAGGAAGTTGATTTTCCACGCTCGCGCTCGCCAACTTGATGTTGACGATCGCGAGCGAGGAAAAATCTCGCCGAGAGGTGGATTTTCCTTGCACGCGCTCGCCAACTTGACGTTGGCGAATGCGAGCGAGGGAAAAAACTCCGCTATGCGAAGCGGAGTTTTTCGGAACTCCGCGAGCTCCACAAAGTGCGGAAAACTCTGCAAACTCCGCAAGCGGAGTGGAGTTCACCGCCCAGACTTAGTAATTTCAGATGTTGCAGTGATGTTATCAAAGATGTCATAGAACATGTCATGAGTGATGTAATATGTGAGATAGCAGTGTATGACAAGGACTTACGTTATAGTTATTGTAGGGCACAAGTTATTGTTACTTGAGATAATTATAGCTGGGGAAATTCAGTTAAAAATGATATGTTTTAACTGACATTTTCACCTAACTATAACATTTGTTTAACCTTTGCTTTTTTCAATGAATTTCTAAGGTTTTTTAATTGTAAAATAAGATATTATTACAATTCCTAACTATAACATCACTTTAACCTTTGTTTTTTTCAGTGAATTTCTAAGTTTAAAAAAAATGTAAAGTAAGATGTCTATGTGAGTGTGGCATCGGGTTGAGCACCTACCTCCTGCCGTGCAAGGCCAGCCCATGCACCCAACCCTCTGCCACCTCACATACCTGGCTATGTCATTTTAAATAAGGCAGACCTACTGGCTTTGTAGAAAGTTCAGAATACCAAAATATAAAAAGCAAAAGGCCTATTGGCTTCATCAAGGGGATAGCACATTAGCACATATAAAGAAGATCGATTGCCTTTATCAAAAAGTCGCCAATAACCATAATCAAATGTAAATTTCATAAATTCACAAATTGCAACGTTTAATAATAGGGATTGTCAGAAAATATTTTCAATAAATTATAATTTACAAACATGTTATTATGCCTCACTTAGATAATACCTCAGCCGTTCTGACACCGCATTAAAAATATTGAGTTAAAATGTGGCAGGGCTTCAGTCTAAGATTTTGTTGTTCATGTAGCAAGCTTTCATAAGGTGCTATGACGTTGCCCTGCTTCAGGAAACCTGGGATTCGCTAATAACAGAAATTGATGGTTTCTTATGTCATAGCACTCCAGCTTTGCCATTCCCCTTGGGCCGTACACCTGGAGGGCTAGCCATATGGGTAAATATAGCTGCGGATGGCTGTGCTAGTGCTCTTAAGTGCCCAAATAACAGTTTTCAAGTAGTAAGGTATACGAGAGGTATGACTCTGCACTTAATTGATTTCTATAACAACGACTTTACTAATATTCTCAATACAAAACCTCCGGGCTTACTTGATTACCTCAATTTGATATTGAGTAATGCCGTTAATAAGGGGCATGAGGCCTTATTGTGCCTAGCTGGTGACTTTAATATCAAACATCCACTGCAGTCTAGTTTATCCCATGTTGCCATGGGTGTCTTGGCCAGCCCGTTAGTGAGCACTGTTGTGAGTTCTAACCCAAGAAGCCTAGAGTTGTCACCTTACCCAATCTCCCATGACTTAAACTACGTAATGGATGTGGCGTATGCAAATAAGTGTCCAGTATAGAGGCAGAGGCTGTTCTTCCACTATTGACTACTTCTTTATCTGGTCTAACTTAATAGAGAGAGTGTGTGTTGGAAAGTGGTCTCCTCCAACTTTGGAGACCACAACCTTATCGAAGTAGCACTTTTAATGTCATCAAAGCCCCAATATAGAGTAGACAGTGTGGCATCTAACCTCCAACCCTCATCAAACAACACTAGGTTGGTATAAAGATTACGTGACCCGGCCCAATTCTTTACCCAGATGAGCAAGGAAAATTTAGGGCTTGTATAAGCCTGTCTAGTAGCAAAAGACATAGACCATCAGTTGGTGGGAGCGTTTACCAACCTCTGTATATTAGGAAAGCCCTTTCAAGACCCTTCCACCCCCCCCACCTAATACATCTAGGTGGTTCAACCATGACTGTTTTGTGGCCAATAGATTATTAGGTCAAGCACCTGTGGCAAAGCCAAGGGTTCCCTCGGTGGTGGACAACTTGCAGAGGAATTATAAAGAGGTCACCCTCAAGCGTCACAGGGAAGTGTTAACAACAGCAATGGGACTCCCTTGTAGTAGCAGCAGCCAAAAACAACAGTAAACTCTTTTGGTCGGCTGTGACAGAAATGCATACAATGAACTTAACTGTGAACCCAAGTAGCTGTTGTATTCCCAGTGAGTCTTGGGAGGTCCATTTCTCTCAAATCTACGCACCATCGCCTACCGATATCGAGTCCTCTCTGGTTGTTAACAATTGCTCAGGCATTCTGGTAATCAGAGAGAAGTAGAGGATGCCATTATCCAGAGTTTGTGTGGTAAGGCCCCTGGTCCAGAGGAGGTACCTATTGATCTTATAAAATGCAATCTGGAATTGTAGGCACCACTATTAATTCATGTTTTTAAAAACCTTGTTAACGCCCCACTAGCGGAGTCCTGGAAAACCTCCATTACTGTACCCATCTTTTAAGAAGGGAGATCGCTCTCACCCGGGATGCTTCAGGCCCATCTCCCTAATAGGCACATCTGTTAAAATTTTAGAGAGGGTGCTGTATAACTGGTTAGAGAGTGGCTACAGGATATGCCTGTTCTGTACCCTTGCCAATATGGGCTCAGAAACCAGGTGGGGACTGTTGATCAATGTCTTAATTTGTCACTGATTATTGGAAAATATACTGTTGCTAAATGTTCCCCTTTATACTTGGCATTTATGGACCTGTCTCAGGCGTTTGACTGCGTCAATTGCTCTAAGCTGTGGGAAAATCTTCTCTCTTATGGGATGGATGAAGCACTGGTGCACTTTATGGCATATTTGCACAAAGATATGAAGGCTAGAGTTAAATATGGATGTCCAATGATATTAGTATTTTACGGGGTAAGACAAGGGTGTGTTTTGGCCCTTCTTTTATTTATATTATATATTAATAAGCCTCACCTTTTTTAGTCACTGCTACCCCAGATGTACCCAGAATCCAAGGGCTACCGCTCCCTTCTCTCCTTTACGCCGACTACGCAGTGCCTATAGCGCGAACACCAAAAGCCCTGCGTCAGCTGGTGCTTGCCTTTGTGAACTTTATGGGTTCCAGGAATTTACAAACCAATTTTGTTAAATCATAGATTATGGCTTGTGGTCCAGAGAGCAAGCAGTTAGCAACCCTTTCTGTAGGTACTAACAGTTTAAGATGCACCAGTACCTTTTCCGATTTGGGAGTCACTTTTGCTGATTCTGGGTCCTGGACGCCTCATATCTCGCAGCCTACGTCTAAGTTGACTAGGGCGGTTGGCTCACTATGTAATCTACCCCAGCTGCCAGGAGGGGGTGCTCTTGGCCCCTTGCTGCATATTTACAAAACTCAGTGCACTCCTGTTGCAACATATGGAGCTAGGATATGGGATATCTACTACAGTGACGCTATACAGATCGAAGAAAATAGGTTCTGCAGGAAGGTGCTGTTGGTCCCTATATCATCCTCCAATGTGATCTTCCACAAAGAAATGGGCTTACCATGTATAAAAGATAACATTAGAGCACGCCCTGCACTACTTTTGTTAGCAGTGTAGAAAATGCAGAAGCCACTTTAAGCAGGGATATTATTAGGGACTGTATTGGGTGTGAAAGGAGATACCAAATCCCATGGTTAGCAGCTGTGGGGTCTGTTTTTCAAAAGATTGGTTTACAGTGTATCTTCATGGGCCCTGAAAATATTGTGTAAATAAGAAATTTGTGGAACAAAGCCTGTTTAATTTTGACCGTACTACTAGATTAAACAAGGATGGGGGAAGTCAACAGTGACAGCTTATTTAAACATGGCTGTAGTCAGCCCTTCTACCAGCTGCCTCTTTATAGCAAGAGGAAGCTGGGAACGAAGTTTGTTGTTTCAGTGTAGGGCTGGCACATTAAAATACTTATTATGCTTTCCCCTTGGTTTTGAAATGAACCTTGATGTACTTCCTTGACCCCGTGATGGGAGTTCTGGTCAGTCCATGCAGCACTTTGCACTATTTTGCAAATTTTGATTAAGATATACGAACCACTTTTTTCATCCACTCATTAAAAAACACAATATCAGGGATTTTTAAGGCAGTTTTCAGTTTTCTCTTACAAATGCCAGATGATGAGACAAACTTATATGCAGGTTCTTTTCTTAAAGCAGCTGTTCGGGCCTTGTGTACCATGCTTTTTGATTAAGATGGCCCTGTTGAAATTGTAGTGACTATACATGCCACCTTAGGTTGGTTTTCTTTTTGTGTGTGATGAATTGTGTTTATACTGTATAATGTTTCCTGGTCAAGATCGCCCTTTGAAACTGTAGTGCTTATATATGCCGCTTTTGTGTGTGATGAATTGTGTTTTACTCCATATTTCATACTTTATATGTTTTTATGTGTTCTTTATGTGATTTTTCTTTTATGAATATTTTTGATTATTTGAATAAAGATGTTTTTGACTTGACTGACATTATTTTTTTTAAAAAGCATTAAACATGTTTTTGAGTCTTTTTTGATATTACATCATACAGTTCCAGCTTGGAGTGCTTTACAAAATATGGTAAGCTCTCCTGAGGCCATGGATTCAGTGACCCAAGCGACTGGCTGTGGTTTGTTTTTTAAGTTGCTGAGATGCTGCTGTGCTCCCTGCAGCCCTCCACAAAGTAAAATACAATGCTTGATGGTGCTCCTGCCCTTCTAGGAGCGCCACCAGGATCAAAATATATAAATAAAAAGCCCGCGCAGGGCATTATGGAGTGCTCCTTGCTTGGAGTAGTAAATAATAAATGAGTGGCTCCTGCCGTTTATTTATTTATGTTTTTATTATTTTTGGTGTCTCGGTTATACCAGAAGCACCAACATTTTATTTGAACTTGGAGGCCGCAGGGGGAGCCCCAAGGCCCCTGCCAGCTCCCCAGCAAGCACCCGGAGAGTGCAGGCAGGAAACAGCAGTATCCCGGGGATGTGGTCCCCAGAACACTTTGGTCGGAAACTGAGGGGAGGGGTCCCCGGGGTCAGTCAATGGCTCAGGGAGGGGGCCCAATGCTCCCCAACCTCATAAAAAATGGTCCCAGGGATGGGGTCCCCAGGCCCTCTCCAAGGCTAGGGGAGAGTGGACTGCACAACCCTCTCTCCAGAATGATTAGTTGGGCCCCAGGGAATGGTGTCTATGGGGCCTTAAAGAGGCTCAGGAAGGGGAGGGGACACATTCCCCTCTCCATAAAAAAAAATTAGCCCTGGGGATGGGGTCCCTGGTGTCCCATATAGGTTGAGGGAGAGAATTTCACACTCCCCTACCTAAAAATATAAATATTGGTGATTCCCTCAGGCACTGGCCCACCCTGGGGGACTTATATTTGAAAAACAGCTCCACGCATACACCTCAGATACTCGGTGCCATTAAAAAAATATGTTTTTGCCCACAAGCACTAGAGGGGAAAGGTAACCCCACCTTCCCCCCTATATGTTTCTTTATTGTTTTTGTAGGGCAGGGGACTGAACCTCTGAGGCCTAAAATGGCAGCCGCCACATCTTTGTTGATGTGATGGCAGACAATCAGATTTTATCTTTAGATCTGTTAAGCCCATGGATTCTCTGTGGCCTTATATATTCATACATTTTGAACCTTAATTTCTCAAAAAACTACTGAGTGGATTAACACCACTGACCATGTCATGAGTGATGTAATATGTGAGGTAATAACCAGTGCATTGTGGGGGTGTACGTTATAGTTAGCTTAGGTCCCTATAACTGCTGGATTTCTATTTTTTTGCATGTGAAATCTGAGTCCAACTATAACGTCCCTGTAACCTTTAGTTTCTTCAGTGAATTTCTATGTTTAAAAATAATTCTATTTCTTTACTATAACATCCCTGTAACCTCTGTTTTTTCCAGTGAATTTTGACGTTTTTTTAATGTTATTTCCTAACTATAATGCCCCTGTACCTTTGTTTTTTTTGTAAATTTTGAAAGTTTTCTAAATGTTATTTCCTAACTGTAACCTGTAACCTTTAAGAGCGGGTATGTGAGTGGTTGTATGGGTCAGTGAGTGGCTGTATGGGTCTGTGAATGGGTATGTGAGGGGCTGTATGGGTCAGTGACTGGGTGTGTGAGTGGCTGAATGGGTCTATGATTGGATGTATAAGTGTCAGTATGGGTGTATGAGTGGGTGTAAGTAGTTTTGAGGGTGTGTGAATGAGTGTGTGAGCGGATTTGTGAGTCGGTGAGTGGGTGTGTGAGTGGCTGTATGGGTTGTGAGTGGGTGTGTGAGCAGGTGTGTGAGTGGGTTTGTGAGTGAGTATGTAGGTGTGTGAGTGGTTTTATGAGTGGCTGTATGGTTCTGTGAGTGGGTGCGTGAGTGGTTTTGTGGTGGTGTGAGTTGCTGTATGGGTCTGTGAGTTGGTGTGTGAGGGGTTATGTGGGTGAGTAAGTGGTGGTATGGGTCTGTGAGTGGGTGTGAGTGGCTTTGTGTTTGTGTGAGTACATGTGTGAATAACTGTAAGGGTGTGTGGGTGGTAGTATGAGTGTCTGTGTGGGTTTGTGAGTAGCTGTGTGAGTGACTGGGCAAGAATGAAATCTCACCTGTCCCTTTATCCAATAAGAGTCCACAGTTTTGCACAAAATATCTACCCAACTGGAGTACTTTCTATTAGTTAATTAGTAAGTGCTAACTCGTTGGTTAAAATATCTAGTACATATTATACACTACAGCTGCGTAATGGACCAAAAGAAGTGTGAGTTTTGGAAGTGTGATTATTCCTTGTGCATCTTTATGCGGAAATCTGTGATAACATGAATCTTCCTATCGAGAAGACAACAAGACTACAAAGAGGCAAATCTGCACGAAACAAGGATCCTTCCTCTTAACTATATGAAGTGAGTGCTTATTTGTTTGGTGGAGATGTCCTCATATTCTTCGGTATCAAAAACGCGTCACCAAAATTGGCGGGAAACATGCTGGGGCCCTCTTGTTAATCTGTCCATCATCCTGGCAAAAGGCAGGAATAGCTTTGCATACTACTAAGGCGGACGTGGAGGGGCCAAACGGGCAGAGCTTCCAAGTGATTTGCACATTTGCATACTTGTAGTAATGTAAAGGGAGAACCATGGACTCTGCTCTCACCAGGCAAGGCCAAGAAAGAATCCATTCATCACAGTCACTAGAGATTGAGCTCCGATAGATCAACAATGCATTCACCTCCATCAAGGATTTCAGATAGTTTTTCAATGTCGATTTGCCGAGAAAACACACTTGCTTTGTCTTCATCAAACACAGGAAGTTAGGATTATTTGTCCTTTACAGAAGTGGAGCTTCAACTGGGCCACCTGCTTTGTTTATATTTGTAAGTGCTTGCCGTTGAGGTTTCATTTCTGTGAAATGAGCATCAGGGCCAGAATGGAACCACACCGGCCCATTTATTCAACAAGAGTCCACAATATTGTACAAAATGGGACCGCGGTGGAGCCCTAATGTCGGGCAGTCCCTGCTGGCTCCCCACCTCTAGCGGAGCCGGCATTGCTCCTGCGCACAGGGTGCAGCAGAAAAGCTGCTACCTGTGTGCAGGAGCAATTCTTCCATCTGTTTTCCAAACAGATGAAAATTCAGCACCCAGTGAGCTGGAGCAGTTTTCCTGCTCCCGTCTGCTGGGAGCAGACTTACAGTTTCCTCTCACTTGGAGGGAGCTGTAAAAGCTCTTGCCATGCGACACCAAACTACTATGTCCAGAGGATGGGCACCTCAGGACATAGGGAGCCTGCCCAGTAGGGGGGCTGCGTGGCCCCTCTCCCCTTTCAAAATATAGCCAAGCACCGGAAGGTGGTGGTCCCCGGGGGGGGGGGTGCGCAGCTTCCCTCCCCCTTTATCTTTATTTGGCCTGGCCCTGAGAAGGTGGTGGTCCCTGAGGCCGTAAAAGGCCTACAGAGAGAGAGTGCGCTGCCCCCTCTTGTATTTGCATATTGGCATGGCCCTGGGAGGTGACGGTCCCCCGGGCCCATATCAGCCATGGATGGGGGGCCGCATGCACCCCCTTCCCCATGATATATCTACATATGCCCCCAGGACCTGGCCCACCCTGGGGCAAAAAAACAAACAAGCGCGAGAGACCGCGCTTGGTTTTAAAAAACAAATTGCGCAAATCCACTGAGATTTTTGTAGCAAAAATTTTTAATAAATGCTTTTTGGCTCAGGCAGGGTCCCCGGGGTACCCCAGCACCAGGCCTGGGTGGTCAGGGTTCCTACCATGCCTCCTCTCCTTTATGTTTACATTTATTTGGGACTCGGAGTCAGAGTCTTAAAATGGCTGCCAACACTTCCTGGTAGAAGTGTGGACAGCCAACCAGATCTCAGCATGAGATCTGTTGGACTTGCGAGGAGGGTCCGCGCTCTAGATATACAAATTTGTTTTTCTTTTAATATCTCAAAATCTACTGAATGGATTTACACCAAATCACAAAAAGCACTCTTTCTGGACCAAGATCTAGCGTTCTGCTAAATTTGGTGTAATTCCATTCAAAGGTTTGGGCTTTAGTCATGTCTTAAATCCCTGTGGGAAATTTCATGGGGAAAACGTGTTTTGGGACCACCCCCTTTTTCTCAGCCCCCGCTTGACAAATCTCCCTGAAACTTTCCAGACAGCAGCTGCACTCAGGTGCGTACTGGTTTTGAAAATTTCTTGAAGATTCATCAAAATGCACCAAAGTTATTAGCAAAATAAAAAACGATTTTCCGATGGAAACTAGGTCCTAACCATAACTACCTACTGGTGTCCCTCATTAGGTAATATGTAATATATATATATGTGTGTGTGTTAGACATGGACTTTTTGCAGGGTTATCCCCAAACTTTTTACCTTCCTCCTGTATTTGACCTCCTTTTTGTTGGCTTTGGGACGCTGGGCACTTTACCACTGCTAACCAGTGCTAAAGTGCACACGCTCTCTCCTTTAAAACATGGTATGATTGGTTTCTCCATGATTTGCATATTTGATTTACTATTAAGTCCCTAGTAGACTGCACTGCGTGTGCCCAGGGCCTGTAAATCAAATGCTACTAGTTGACCTGCAGCACTGATTGTGCCACCCACATGAGAAGCCCTCCAAACATGTCTCAGGCCTGCCACTGCAGAGCCTGTGTGTGCTGCTTTAAACTGCCCTATCGACCTGGCAAGGTCCAAATCTTCCTTTTCAATAAATGTAAGGCACTCCTAAGGTAGGCCCAAGGTAGACCCATTGGCAAGGAGCAGTGTATTTAAAAGTTAGGACATGTATTATTGTGTTTTAAATGTCGTGGTAGTGAAATACTGCTAATTTGGTTTTCCACTACAGCAAGGCCTAACTCTCATTTAGGTTAGCATTAGTGCTGCCTTGTAACATCTTACAAGTGCGTCTTCCGATTGGGAGCAGATTGAAAATTGGAGTTTGGTGGCTCTGGGCTCACAATTTAAAAATGCATCTATTAGTGAAGTTGGTTTTTAAATTGCAGGTCTGAAAATGCCGTTTTTGGAAAGTTAAAACAAAAGAACAAGCTGGGTTGCACTCTGGTTAAACAAAATTTCAACAAAACTAAGCAAATTAATCTGGGTCATTTTCTAAAGTGTGCGCCCTGTGGAGAGGCTCTGCCTGGCCCCCCTGTTCAAAATGAAGAAAATAACTAAGATGTGTGTCCTAGACACAGGATGCACTACCAAAATCCACTGTGATAGTGTAATCTATTTATACAACACGAGTTAACAAATTTCAACAATGTGTGACAACAAGTTAAACACTATGAGATCAATAGGTAGGCAAAATGTCCATGATAAAATGATCACTGGGAGGCTCGATGTTGCTCAGTCGTTTTATTGTTCAAATAAAATATGCCTTGAAGGAGAGATATTCTTCATGAGACTGAATCCAGTGTTGACAAGTGATGGTTTAACAATTCCCAATGCATTTTGGGCATTCACAATTGCCCTTCATCAGGGGATTCTCAAAACGGCACGGCCAGATGGTAACCAGTCCTACAATCAGGGGCAAGAATCTTCAGAGTCGTAGAGTCGTGAGCACCAACCAAAGCCGGCGTGTGTACAAAACTGCTCGATGCGGATGGTTTTGTACACATGCCGGCTTTGGTTGGTGCTCACAACTCTACGACTCTGAAGATTCTTGCCCCTGTTTGTAGGACTGATTACCATTTGGCCGTGCCGTTTTGAGATGATGTCATGTTGCCTGACACAGAACTTCTTCATATTTGACAACAAGATCTTCAGACAGACCCTCGGAACAGCTATGGGGACCTGCTTTGCTCCTAGCTTTGCAGGTCTCTATTTAGGGTACTGGGAAGAGTCAGTTGTCAGGAATTTAGATGCCATGAGAAACAAGGTGGTAACATGGGCATGATATATTGACGACATCTTTTGTGTGTGGGATGGTAATGCGAGTGAAGCTAACGATTTCGTCAGTGTCCTTAATGACAATGAGTTCAACCTCAAATTTACAAGTCAATTCTCAAAGGAAACAATTGATTTCCTTGATTTAAGACTGACTGTCAAGGGTGCCCAACTAGAAAGTATTTTGTTCCGAAAGGAAACTGCTGGGAACAGTCTTTTACATGCTCGGAGTTGTCACCCTGATACCCTGATTCGAAGCATTCCTCTTGGAGAACTTTTACGTGCTAAACGCAATTGTAGCACGGAGGAAGGCTTCAAAGTAGAGGAATCAGCAATGACTAAAAGATTCCTACAGAGAGGGTACTCGAGGTCAATAATCAGGAAGGCGAGTTTGGAGGTGAAGAATAGACCAAGATCGGCATTACTCACGAAAAGAGAAAGAACGAATGAAGGGTCTGAACAAAGGATCAGGTTTATTACGACTTTTAATAGACAGGCCAAACAAGTAAGGAAAGGACTTGAGAAATTCTGTCAAGTGTTAAGAACAGATAGAGACATAGCAAAAAATGTTGAGACCTTTCCACAGATTACTTTTAGGAAAGCGAAATCTCTTAAAGACACTCTCTGCAGAGCCCTAGAATCGCCAGTTTTGAAGAAATCAGGTATACATGGCTTTTACACCTGCCGAAATTGCAAAGCGTGTAAGTACAGCAAGAATTGCAAAAAGTGTAGATTGTAGGGGTGGGCGGAATTTGCGTAGTCGCGCTACGCAAAGCTCCGCGAAATGGTAAAAAATCTCTGCGAGCACGCAAAAGTTCCGCGAACACGCGGAATTGCTTGTTCCGCCCGTTCGCGATGCTTTTTTCCTGTTCGCGAACGCTGTTTGCGTGCTCGGGGAGAAATATCTTGCAAACACGCATTTTGAAAGCGCGAACAAGCAAAAAACTCCGCAAAGTCGCGGATCGCGGAATTTTTGGCAATTTTGCGTTCTCCGCGGAACGCGAAATTACCCAAATTCCGCAAATGGAACGGAATTTACCGCCCAGGCCTAGTAGATTGTCTCCCAATTGCAAGCCATTTAAAATCGATAAACATCTCTCATGTAATACTGACCATGTTGTGTATGCCCTCAGTTGCCCCTGCGAGAAAACATACATTGGTAGCACAATACACAAAGCTAAAAAACGTGTATTAGAACATCTTCGTGCTATCAAAAATGGCGACAAGCAGTACCCGGTGGCTAGGCATTTTCAGACACACCACAACCAAAACGGCAATTTATTGACCTTCTGTGTTTTAGACACGATTGGTGTCAATGAAAGAGGAGGGAATCGTGTACAAGATCTTAGACGCCTCGAATCAAGGTTAATTATTCAATATCAGACATTGTCACCAGGTGGCCACAATTGCGATGAAGAATTGTCAGTCCACTTAGGGTAGATACCTATCACTTTGAGTGAATTTATTCCCTAATAGACGGGTACTTGGTTCTAGATTGAATATGACTGCACGAAATTTAGTTAATATAAATTTTCTCTGTAACATTTATAGCACCAATTTTTGATAAATTAGCAATGTATATTTGATATGTTTCCACCTGGAATTATTGGGGATATTCCGATTGCTGCCTAACAACCTTTTGTATATATTTCACTGTGTTTTATGTATCTTAATTTGTTTTTAATTTTTCCTATGGTGATTAATAAGATGTATGTAAATACTTTCTGTTTTCTTACAGATTACGTGTAAATTGCAGTGCTAAAGAAGAAGGCATTGGAGCTATAATATCTGTCCCGGGCTGCAAGAATTAAGCCTTTTGGTCCCGATACCTAATGCCCACTGGGGCATAACTCACGAACACACTTTTGAACATTTGCTCACATGGGCATTACTATAGCCCGACTCTTCCCTATCCAGCAGTAGTCAGACAGCTCACAATTGACATTGCCGACATGGGCCAAATTGCCAATTTGCTGATGAATTAACGGGTTTGGAGATTGATATATTTGCAATTGTGAGTATTTGAAGCATCTAATTCAGTGCTTTTATGTTCCACTCCATTATTCCCTGGTTTAAGGGAAGAGGCTCAATTTGTGCTGACTTAACGTAATTTGATTCAGTACGGGAATGGTTAATCTTGCTACATTAGTCCGTGAGCACTTTTAGAACATAGTCCCCGGCACCACTGTGTGCGCTGGAATGGGACAATAAAGTTATGTTCATTCCGCGCGTGCCCGGGTTGTATAAACATTCCTTTGCACTACAATTAATGATGATGTGTTTACACTTGTATAAAGATGAAATCTGTTTGTTGATTTGAGCTATTACATAGTATTATGAAAACTTTATCGAGTGAAGTAACTCGACTGGCAATAGGAAAGTCTTTTCACTATGTTTATACTGTTGGGATCACATGGTTCGTTTATTTAAACAATTCTGAAACTGACACAGTTACTCGTGAACAAGGGGTCTACCCCGAAACGCGTAGAGTGTTGTCAAGCCTTTTGGATTAAATACCACTTTTTTGCAACAATCGTTGTCCACGGCATGCTGTTTTGTTGGAAAGAATTCAGCTTGGTTTATGTTCAGGGATTCGCCATCCCGCCGTGGAACGCCGTCATTCGAGGCTGGGGTAAGGCGACTGCTTTGCTCTGCTGTGGGATATATATATATATATATATATATATATATAATTTTTGTGAGGGGGACCCTCCAAACTCCCCATGTCGTTCATTTATCCTAACCTCCCTTTTCCACTACTCACCCCTAAACCCTAAAATTAACCTTACTTTCCTTTACCACTGCACACCCCTAAACCCTAAAATCGCCCCTACCCACCTTAACCACTGCCCACCCCACACCCTAAAATTACTCTAACCCCTCCATTTAGCAGTATCTGCTCCTAAACCCTTAAATTACCCATAACTCCCTTTACTATCAGCTCCTAAACCCTAAAATTACCCATACCTCCCCATACCACTACCCGCACCTAAACCCACTTTTTAAAATAACATAATAATTATGTTATTTAAAAAAACACACCTACACGATTGTTATAGGCATACGTAGAAAAGGTTCAAACATTCATCAGTGTGGTACTTAAATGCGTGGTAAAGACTGCGTGGTAAAGGCAATACATGGAAAAGACTTCATTGTAAAGGCTGTTTCACGTTATAGTTAGGTCACAGTTTCCACAGGAAGATAATTTTTTGTTTTACTAATAACTTTGGTTCCATTTGACGAATCTTCATAAAACTTTCCAAACAAAGTTCATCCACCTCAGCGCCTTCCTGGAAAGCTTTAGGCTGATTGGTCAAGCAGTGGGGGAGAAAAAGAGGGAGGTCCCAAAACATTTTTTGCCATGCAAATTCCCATAGGGATATTGAGAAGTGATACAAAAAAAACTGTTGAACCAAATTACACCAAATTTGGCAGAAATCTAGATCTTAATTAGCAAGTATGCATTTTGAAATTTGGTGTAAATCTGTTCAGCTGTTTTTGAGAAATTAATGTTCAAAATATAGTGACATCTAGATGGTTAGTATGGCAGGAGTATCGCGGTACTCCTACAGTACTGCAAATTGAAAAAATAAAGCAATCAAACTGGTCAAAGGGGCTTTTTTTTACCCCATCAGCCATCTCAGTCCCATGGGACCGAGCAATCTGATTGGCTGGCTGCATCTCAAACAGAGATGCTGCAGCCACCATTACGGGCCACTGGGACTGAGTCCTACATCCTAAGAGTAAAATAAAGTTAAGATATTGGGGCACATGGTAGTGGTACCCTGACATCTTTACAGTTATTGGGGGGTAGAGGGACCTCTCCAGGCCCCCCAAAAATAAAAAAATAAATCCCACAGTACTCCTACGAGACCCGATGCAGAACCTTGTGTGGTCCCACCAAGAGTTCACTAGACATCAAAGCCAAAAAACTCACACCATCAGACATTCTTGTCAAACTGAAAGGAATGTTTGGGAGCATTGAAACAGGACAATAGATCAAGTTGCATTACATGATCAATCATAAGTGGAGGTGCAGAAGTTCTGAGTATGGCCCACATTCACGAAATCATGCGACTTGCCATCAGAAAGGAAGGCATTGCCATAGTCGATTCAACACCAACCAAGTGAAGACATAGCCCCAAACAGCCCTGAAGATTCAGATATGGTTCTTAAGCTGTGGTTTAATGAAAGGAAGTGTAATCCACTGATCGCCACCAACTTAGGGCCTGATCTAGATCTTGACGGTAAAGGTCCCACTGTCACTTTTCAACGGATTAACCACTGATTACTTGACGATCCACCCACTCTATTTAGATGTTGGCGGGTACATGGAAAAATGACCGCCAGAGTCCCGCTGACTCCATCAGGAATTCTCACCCGCATCAACGGCTCTACAGCCAGAAGCGGCTGTCAGCAGGAGTCCAGCCAAGATGACCACCGTGCTAATCACCATGTGGCTTTTGGTCGAGGCATTTGTGGCGGGAATACCTCCTACTTTGAGTTGGCAGAAAGGAAGGAAATGAGGTAATAACCAACCTTTTTAACTGTTTTCCAATTCCGTTTCCGTCTTGAACCCTATCGTCCAAGTGCCTTCTTTGCTGCCCTGACTCCACCACGATGCCAAACAACTCCATTGTCGCCGGGATCTAAGGTAAGCAACTTTTACAATTGTCTTACTATAAATAATGCTTTGACAATTGCATTTACCTTGTGTATTTTTGCATTGCTCTTACATACAATTTTTTCTTATGTGTAATGCAGTAGTGTTCATTATCCTGCTTATCAAGGTAAATTGAACACACCTGGATTCACACATAAAAACAAATATCATAGTTGTGCTTGGTGGTGGTATGCTTGTGGTGCCTTGGGTGTGCATTCAATAGTGTGTGTATGTTGTTTGTGTGGCATGCGATGTGTAAGGAAAAGGGACATAACACATTACCTACATATGTTTTTGAGGCAAACACAACATATATGTCTAGTGACATGAAAATAAGTTGCACTTACTATTCTCTACTCCACCAGAGACTCTCTCTGTCAGAATATCTCCGCCAGGACAACACCAGCACAACAGGCACATCTAAATCATCTCGGAGCAATACCACCGGCCTGACGGCGATGGAGCCAGCAGAGCCAGCACACATCTAAATAAGGCAGAAGGGACTCCATCAACTCAACTGAGTACTTGAAACCGCCGCCTTGGAGGGATGGGGGAAGTACCACCAAGATCTAAATCAGGCCCTTAGTCTGAGAACACTATGCAAAAGGACCTTCCAGACATCACAGTACCCTCAGGATACTTAATCTCCCATACTCACGCACTGAACACAAGTACGTAGCTATCAATGGTCCAGTGCCACTAGGGTTCAAGGGCGTGTGAGGGGCCCATTGAACTCTTATTATTTCTGTATTTTACTAACCAACCAGAGTTAAGAAGGCCATATTTGTTGCTTGTACTGAAGCTCATGAATTCTAGGTCGCCAATAACTCACAATCCATGGAAGAGATTTTCCAAAAGCAAATGCAAGAGTTTCTCGTTAATGCCATGCTTTAGTCTAAGTCACCCACATGTCGATGGAGCTGTGCCACCAGACGAAGCTTGAAAGACTCTGAAGTGGCCATTGGGTAACAGCCATGGTATTGCAAATTTAAAAGTAAGATGAAGCCAATGGAATAACATAGGGTCTGCTATAATTGTGCTTGGATGACCAATAAATGTACAAGTATCAAATTTTACAAATCTTGAGGTGACTGGGTAAAAGGTTCAAAATCAGTTCCCCATCAAAGCTGGTGGGGGAAATACCCAAGGAGCTTGGGAGGGAAGTGCCCACAACCTCTGCACACCACCAGCTACCTTAAGTCAGATCCAAGACAAAAACAAAAATCAGAGGAGCTGATGAGGTCAGCATGTGAAAAAGTACCAGGAGTCACCAAACGTCTTTATATGCATTGATTTAAGTTCAGCCACCCAACTGCTCCGCCTCCTAACAAGCTCTCAGCTCCAAACCGCCTCTCCTAGAACCTCTATCCCATCTAACACATTCCACCCTGCAACCTTCCAAGCTCTCTATCCTAGATACTACACATCTTTCCCCTTTCAAATACAGTAAACATTATTAACTCTGAGCATGAAGCATTCAAATTCTAGGGAACACTTAAAGGGAAAAATTACAATATTACATGCAAACAGAAAACAACAAAGGCCTCATTTATGAGGTTTTGACATAGGGCAGCGCCACAAGGAATATTGCTGCGCTGCCCTACGTCAAAACAAAAGGGCAGGATTGCGCCCTATCTATGTGATACGGTGCATTCCTGTCCTTTTCCCTAGCGCACAATGAGCTGCAATGCGCCCACGCAGGCCCCCTTGCACCATGGTGCAAGGGGGCCTGCGTTGCGGGGCTGATTGATTTTGTGCAGGAAGGGACACCTTCCTACACAAAATCAATCACAAGAGGTGATTTCCTTTTTCTATGTCTGCTGCAGAATGCAGCACATATAGAAAAAGGAAAGCATGTGGAGATATAAAAACATTTCTCCTCGTTGCGCCTCCCTAATGCCACCCCTGGAGAGACGTTAGGTTCTGACGTATTCCCAGGTTTACTATTTCTCGTAAATATGGTAATGTGTCAATTTCCATGGGTGTTGCGTGGGAACACCCCCTCAGCAACACCAATTGAATGCCCCTTTCACGCAGTTTTCTGTGTGAAAGGGGCACATATTTATAAGGCCATGAAAAGCCACATAAAGTGGCTTTACATGGTCTTATAAATATGCTGTGGCACATTGTGCCACCGGAACGTCAAAAAAGTGACGTTCCTGCGGCGCAAAAGTGCCAATAGGGCCTAATATATAATAAAAATATTTATAACATTGATATATATGATAAAGAGGATACCTGTTCAAAAGAATAAATATGTTAAAGGTGATGTAGGTTTAAAGGACTAAAAAGAGTAATACAAAATGAGAAAATGTTTCAAACTTGTAGGACTATCACATAACCTTTTAAATGTTGCGCCATGCTTACAATCCTGCAGCTGCATCGCAGCACCCCCTCCAGTTATCATGCTGCAATTTTTTGTGTGGAATTTTATCCTTTTCTCCTTCTTGATTTCCCAACCCTTGTTTAGGTACCACCACCACTGTACTTAAATCCCGAATCCGATTACCATCCAGTCTAACAGCATTTTTAAATAGCTTGCTCACCTTTTGAGGTACCCCAAATTTTGAGGATTTGGCGAACCATAGAGGTAGCTTCACTCTGACCCAACCTCCCACTGATACTTCTGTTCTCCTCACAGACTTGCAACATACCATTCCTTCCTTTGAAGTGACTTTTCCTGCTGTTTAACTCTCCAATCCTGGACCATCCATCCCTTCTGGAACCTTGACTAATCAAAGCAGGACACATCTGTGAATTAGGTTCCCTCCCTTCAAAACAGTTCAAACGGAGCCCTCCCAGTGACCGTGTGTGGTGTAAGTCAATATATGTCAGCTCTTGTTTGAATTTCCACCCTCAGTCCCTTGCTTCTTGTTTAGCAATGTGTATAGCCTCCTTGAGTACTTTATTGAATCTCAAAGTCACACCATTAGATTTTGGGTGATAGATGGCCCCCTTCTTGTGCTGAATACCTCTCTGTGAAATTAAAATCTCCTATGCCCCGTGAAACCAACTGTACTCCATTTTCTGTCAAAATGGACTCTGGGAATCCTCCCCTGGCAAAAATATATTTCAGAAATTTCACAACATCTTTTGTCTTTATACCCTGAGTAATCTTAATTTTGGGCCACCTGGAGTATAAGTCAATTAATACTAGCACATAAAATTGACCAGCTCTATTGGTTACTGGTCCCAAAATAACCAATGATATCTGTTCCCATGGCTTTTCTGGTTGTTTCCTTACTATAGTGGGCTGTGTCTTCACCTTGCAGACTTTAGCACTGTTTTTGCAATCTGTACGTTCCCTAATAGCACGTTCCACCTGGGTATCTGAGCCTGGCCACCAAAAGTGTAACCTTATTCTGTTTTTTGTTTTGATAATGTCCATGGTGAGCTAATTTCCATCAATCTACTTCTCATCTTAACCCGCAGAATATATTTTGAACCCATACACACCAAGACGTGATGCACAGATAATTCATTTTTCACCTCCCAGTACCCCAGGCATGATGGAACTACCTTCTTAAGTTCACCCCACCCTTCTTTGAAGATCTTTCTCACTTGCATTAATTCCTGATCCTTTGTCACATGATCTTTCCACTCCTCCTCACTCAAGATGCCCTCCATGACTTCATACACCTTAGGCTCATCTATTTCCTTATTTTGTTCCTCTCAAAATTCTTCTAATCCTTCTAATTGTATCTCTACCAACCTTGACAGACTCAATTCTCCACTTCCGGAATGTATTCCCCCTTAAATTTATAATCTTAGAGTGAAATCCTCCACTTACAGATCCTGCTTGAAACTGCTTCTAAACCTTTTTTACTAAAAATTTCTCGAGAGGTTTGTAGTCTGTCCTCACCGGAAACTCAATTCCCGATAAGAAATGTTTTAATATCTTATTGGCCCAAAATATATACAAAGCCTTCCTTTTAATCACCGGATAGCGATTCTCAGGACCCCTCAAGCTTCTTGACACAAACATAATGGTGCGTTCTTATCTCCTTTCTCTTTGCTTTAGCACTGGCCCTAGGTACTGGTATCAGTGATCAACACATTGACCGGCTCTATTGTGCTTGGTATCATGCTATTATCATACTTGGTATTATGCTAATCCATTGTGCTGTGCACACGTGGGTTCAGATCCCATGCTCATCGCTAATGTGAAAAAGTGCCAGGAGTCTCCAAATGCCTTCATAGGCATTTATTTAAGTTCAATATAAGGAACCCCTCAGCCACCCGACTGCTCTGACTCCTAAAAAGCTCTCTGTTCCAAACCGCCTCTCTTAGAACCGCTGTACCATTTTCCACTTTCCTCATTCCACCCTGCAACCTTCCAAGTTTTCTACCCTAGATATTACACAGCAGAGTCGAAAACTGCAATAGCTCCAAAATCTTTCATTCAAGAATAAGAATACAAAGGATAAACAGACATCTTAATATTATACAACCGGCAACACCTCCTCAGAGAGGGTCCAGAATTGTTCATTAAGCATGTAATATTATTTCATTTTCTAAAGTATATATACATAAAACAGCAAATTGTAAAATTAAATATTTTATCATGCTCTAGAAATATTAAGAGTTTAAAATTCAAACCAAAAAGTTAAGTTTGTATCTCCAGCTTGATTCGTTGAGCAGCGCACATACACAAACAGAATCAGGTATGAATGACTGATGGCTTCAATTGAAGCCCTGGTAAGAGAGCATGCACAAGGGGAAAAAAAGACAAAATGATATGGTACAATCTAGCATACCCCCTTCATATTTTAGAAATAAAACGACATTTTGATAAGCTCCAACAGTTCCATAAAAATGTAGTTTTTTGTTTATTTTTATTTGTGGATTAAATTGAAAAAGGCATTATTTGTGCTTTTCTCTGATGCATGGTTTGTGCATCGTTTTGTGGTCCAAATCAAACAAATTGCTTAGGTTGGGGTTCCCGGCTTCCAGTAGTGATCATTGGGGATCCACAGAAGTCAAATGGCTGAGTACCGCTGACATACAGCATCAAGCATTTGCAATGCAATAGGTCTCGCATTTGCAAGAGTTTAAGCTATTGGCATTGTAAATTACAATGGTCATGATGTATCAAAGGGTTTTACCCATTCCGTGCCAATGGGAAAATGTGTTCATACATATGACCCAATGCCTTTTATTTATCTGTTTTGCTAATTAACGCATAAATAAAAGGCATTGTCATTTACAATGCCAATAGCTCAAACTCTTGTAAATGCGAGACCATTTCAAAGAAGCGGCCGCCATTGTCCCAGGCTGCTCGGAAAGTGAAAGCACGCATGGCGTGCTGAATGTTGCAGGAAAGCATGTTGTGCCTGCAGTAGGAGAAACTCTTTAAAGAAAATAGTGCTAACAGACTAAGAAAGACGTACCGTGTAACAACCGAAGTAAAAGGGCCAGTACTCATGGGAGGTTACAAAGTAAGAAATGGCGGTGCTAAGGAGGTACTAACAAGCCTATTAACGAATCAGAAGCCAACATTTACGAAGGGCAATGACACAAGCCAATGACAATTTTGGGCGGAGAGTGGGTAGGGCTTCAATTCCATACTCCAATACAGCATGCCGCAGCGCATGCGCTGCCCAGGCTCGACCTAAAAACTAGCTACAAGGTGTCCGTGTAGAAGGTAGCAGTCTATTACCATAAAGTGTACATACAAAGTCAACATATGTACTTTACTGTTCGATACGATTTAAAAATGCATCAACAAATAAAAACAATAAAACATCTCCATCACATATAAATTAACAGTAAAAACCGGTATTGTTCACTTCATCCCAAGTGTTACAGCCACAATAATTCTAAAACGACTGTACACTAAATAAGCAGCAGTAAATTACAGAAAGGTTAATATACAGACTCAAAATCATTTGATTACCCTACCTCATTTGATTAAGTCTCTATATACCAAATCAATTTAAGAAACTTTAATACAGGGAAGACTTCACAAGCGCTAGTATCGGTTTTGCATATTCTTAGAGCAAAATGGTAGCTTTTGATTGCCAAGACCCAGCAATGCGGAACAATGCAGAATGCTCTCTGTTTCTGGTAATCCCTGCAAAAGAGCAATACATGTTCCTCACTCTCAACCACCTGACACCCGATAGGACACATTTTAGCTGCATTTAAAAAAAAAAAAATTGCAGATTTATATAGCGCGAACTCGACCCGAAGGTATTGGAGCGCTTTATGTGAGCACCGGTTACGTTACACAAGGACACAATCATTTTTTATGTTTTTTTGGTAATCACGGGGAGATTAAGTGATTTGCCCAGAATCACAGGATGTGGAGTCGAACCTTGGTTTCCCAGCTCCAAAGTCGGCAGTCTAGCCGTGAGACCACATCCTCACCCCTTTGGTTCCAATAGCCTATGAACTAGTAAAGGAGGCAAGCAGGAGAGTGCCTAGTCTGAATGTCATGTATAAAGCCCTAGTCAATAGGGGTTAATATATAATCCAGAAACTCCTTAAATTTAAAATTACTTTTAAAGGGTGGGAAAAAGTGAGAAAAGGTGAAAAAGACTTCCGGGTGGAATATTGCTTAACCAAGACCCAAGTAGAAGGTGCTAATAGCTCATTTTCAAAATTTTAGAAGCAACAGTGGGGATCAGCAAGAGATGCGCCGAATAAGCACATAACCCCAGGTTAACAAGCCAACCCTTACTATAACTCAGCCACAGTATTTTGTACGCTTAAGGACTGACCATAACATCTTGTACAGCTTCTCTATATAGAATCAGATACCTTGCTGTCTGAATGCAACTCCAGTATAAACAAGCTTCAGCGGCGCAATGTGGAAATGGATTTCAGGCCTAGATCAAGCCTTAAGGGAACCATCAGCAGGCGTAAGGGGAGTTTCAATAGTGATCTAAAAAAATGGTTTCCTCCCTTGCCTAATACATCCAAATTATCGTATGTAGAGAGCGGCACCCATGTCTGTGCTCTAGATGTCTAAGACCAGGGATATGAGATAAGTTAAGCTAAGGATGGCAGCCACCCTATGTTTCAGGGTAAGCAAGTTTTTTATCATTTGCATCCGCCATAGATGGGATTCTGAAAGTCTAACCCCAAGGAAACCAAACACAGAAATACTCTGTAAAACATTTTCTCCTAGATGTAGTATACTCCTAGTTTCTGTGCATGTTAAAAAACATACATTTTTCTGAAGTATTGAATTCCAATCTATGTAGTGAGCAAAACAGGTTGATTCTCTCCACGAAAAATTGGAGCCCCTTGGGCGTTTTGGACATCAGAAGTGTGTCATCTGCTAACGATAATGCCCGGGACCTTCCCACCCACCAATTTCAGTGAATTATTTCCACAGTTCATTTGGTAATTGATGCAGCTGTTAATGAAAAGCAGAAAAAGTATTGGGGCCAGAACGCAGGGCTGGCAAACTCCTCTCTTGACAGGAATCTTTTCAGTAACTTCACCATAAGGGCCCCTCCTCACCTGAGCAAAATCGCTAGTATAAAGTGGCATAATCAAATGGATTATTTAAGGTGGGACTCCCATCTGCCTAAGAACCTCCCACAGCTTGGTTCTAGGGACCTGGTCAAACGCAGCTCGTAAATCAACAAAGGCAACATACAAACTGCTCTGGATGATATCCACTGCCTTCCATTTAATCAATAAAAAGCTAATCATCTGGTCTACCCTGTTTATGGGCTTGATTAGCATTCAAAGTCTCTTCTAAAGTGAATTCCACTATATGTCTATTACCTCAAGTATATGCATCATAAGCAACTCCTGATGAGTTATGATTGTTATAGTTTTGCAAGGACTCATTATGGAATGCCTTTAAATGTTTCACCCATTCACTCAATTGTATGTGGACTTATGGCCTTGTATGTTCTTTTCAACCTCCATGAGACGGTACGTGACAAAACCCTCTACCATCCTTTGCTTTGGCAGCATCTAAGAAATCCTCCCTGGCCTTGTTCTCCAAGTTAGACTTGCTTACTTTGATAACATTGCTGAAGGCAGACCTACAATCAGATATTCTACCCTTGTTTCTGGTTTTAAAGGCCAGAATGAGTGCCTCCTCGGCCATTCTACAACGGGTATTAAACCACCCTTAGTATGTTTGGATGTGGCTTCGGAATTTTGACTCTTTCAAAGAGAATTGCCACGAATGGCTCACTACAACTTCATGGATATCAGTAATAGCAGATTTGCAAGATTGCATATCAGCAAAAAACAGCCAATTCAGGAATTAGGGTTTTGTAAATAGCTTGTAATATTAGAGGAGGAAATCAGAACCACCCATTATATCTATTATTTGTAACTACAATACTTTCTGCTAATGGACTCGACAGGTCCCTGATCTGATTGCCTTTTAATTTTAATAGCAACTGATCATGGTCACTCTCAGGTCACCGAATTACAACCATATCAACCATGTCCTGCCATAACCTTACATCCAGCATAATATAATCAAGGTTACTAGTGTAAACACCTATCCTTATCAGATGGGGAACAACCATTTACAAGCTCTTAAACCATATAGTAATATTAAATTGACGTGCTGTAGGGCCGCCATACTCGTGTTTCCTATAAGGTTTTGTTATGGCTGGTATTCCCTGATACTCGTTCTCAACATTCGAGAGATCTGTTAATGTGCCATAAGGCTCAAAGGTTGTATTAAAATCCCCTGCAAGTATAATATGATACACTTCAATATATAAAGTTAAAATGTTACCAAGAATTTGGAGAGTAGGTGACCCTTTATTTTTTGCAGTCCCCCTATTACATTTATTTTATCACAAGAAAGGGTTTCCAATGCTAGGGGATATGTTTCAAACTCAATATATCTGAGGAGCGTGTATTAATCTGTTTAATTAAGTAGCCCAGAGAAGGGGGGGCGGAGCTTGCTCGCGACTAAGATGGCCGCTTGAGCGTGTAGCTCCGCTATAACCATCTAACTATCCTCCAATATCCGACTTCTGAGGAGTGCAATCGGCAGTGTTGTGACTGATATAGCCGCCGGAATTGCTGGGGACTGGAGTGCTCTTACTCCGACAGCTGCGCTGCCCCGGACGGCGAAGCGAGACACATCTACCTGCTGAACGTGCGGCTAGGCCTGAATCCCCGGACTCCCGTGGTCAACTGAGGCGCCCCCCCGCTCAGTGAAGCGGCAGCTGCCAGCGTCTCATACCCGGCGGTGAGGATTGGCTCCCCTCCCCTCCTGTCACTGAGCGACGCACGGAACCTGCGCCCTCTGGTTTCCATGGTTTCCCCTCTCGGCCTGTGGAGTTGCTGGGCGGGCTGGGAGCCTCGGAGGTGAGTGCCAGCTGGAGCGCCCTTGACCTGGACGACGTCATTGCTGCTACCCACGGTGAGAAGACGCGAGAGGCCTTGCTGCGGGGCCGGACGCCGTGAGATCTCTGGAGGTGCTCCTCCTGCGGGGCTGCTGGCTTGGGGCACGGGTCATTTTTTATGTTTTGACTGCCTGCAACGTGGTGCGACTGGAGCTGCATTGAGGAGAGGCGTGCCCGCCATTTTAGATCGCCCGCGCCCTGCCCCGTTCTCGCTGCTTCCTAGATGTGTGGAGAGGGCGCGAGTGCTGCGACGATTCTGCAGGGCCCGATAACACTGATGAGGTGGGAGTTGATGGTGATCCTTGCCTAAATGAGACCGGCTATGGTGGAAGCTGCAACTTACCTACAATACTAGTCCACGCCTGGAGTGCGTGCTGACCGAGCGGCCCCAGCCACACGACGCACAATCGCTACTGCAACACAGCTCGTTCAGCTGGGCGCAAACGGGCTTCTTCCTCCCCACGTTAGTCATTGCCAGTGGAGGGCTGGTTGTTCTGTGCTCCTGGATTGGGGAGTAGAGCTGTATTGAGTGGGCAGGCGCCTGTGTTACTTTGTGGAGGACAATCAACGCCCACCAACAGGCTGAGTGACTGGTTCCCTTTTCTGCATCTACAGCGGGTGCTGAGAGGCTTATTTGCCACCCCCCGGGTATCCTGTGGTGGCTGCGCAGAACAGTTCCAGTTCTATTGCAATACTCATAATGCCTCGCCATCACAGACGGGACCTGTTGGCGTCCACGTGCAGTCGGTGGAAGACTAGGATCGGCTGAGCACTCGTCTTGGCACAGTGAGAAAACTGATCGGAGATGGGCAAGGTCGACAGAACACAACCAAAACTCACATTCGATCAAAGGAAGTCTAAGGGGCACGAGGCCGCTGCAGAGGATGGTGAGAACACGCAAGACCCGCCTCAGGAAGAACCAGAGGGGGATATCCGCACCATGCTCGCAGCGATGGAAAAGGGCCTGCAAAGTAGCCTTTCTGTACTTGGCTCTAAGATGGACTCTCTTTCCTACCGTATGGATAGAATGTCTGAAAGACTGGACAAACATGCACAGCGTTTGGATATGGCAGAATGCAGGGTCACGGAAGTTGAGGAGGCACAGACGACGCTCGACGTGGGCCACAAGCAGTTGGGGAAAGTTATGCAGGTTCTACAGGACAAGACCGAGGACTTGGAAGCGCAGTCGAGGCGCAGCAACCTTAGAATTACAGGCCTTCCGGAGTCTACCCCGACTGGCAATATGGAACAGTTTGTTGAATAATTGCTTGTCATGCTCCTTGGACATGAAACTTTCTCATCCCTGTTTGTGGTCGAAAGGGCGCACCGCTCCCTGGGTCCGCGTCCGGTGCCGGGAGCTCCACCGAGGCCGATCATAACGAAGCTGCTTAACTACCGCGACAGAGACTCAGCACTACGGGCTGCCAGGGACAAACAACCGCTCCAATATGAAGGCTCCACTATATCGCTGTTCCCTGATTTTACTCTCAAAGTGCAAGAGGCGCGCCGGCAGTTTGCCCCATTGAAGAAGCAGCTTAGAGAGAGCAACATTGACTATGCTATGCTCTACCCTGCCAGACTTCGGATTAATCGCCAAGGACAGTCGCGTATCTTTACAGACCCGAAGGCCTTGCAGAAGGCAATGAAGGACTGGGTCAGGTACAAACGTCGAAGCCTGGAGAGAGCCCCACTGGATGAAGCGGAAGGAGGCAGTTTGGAAGAACAGGACTGATTCTGGGTCTACGTACTATGCAGATAAGATTATTATTGCAGGGGGGGTTGTGTGAGGTTGAACTGCCTTGTGAGGAGTATTCATGCCAAGATGCCAGATTTAGTGCCTTATGTCTAGTGCTGAAACTGTAGGGGGGTGGTGCGCGCAGCTATCGACTGCGGGAGGAGACGGCTACAGAGGATTAGCCTACTTGTTGGTCACGATAGTTACAAATCGCGAAGCTGGGATGGGGATTAATGGTATGATAACAACCTCAGAAGTTCAAAATCCTGGAGGTGGTATGCGGAGCAGAGGCCAGGTGGGGTCTCCTTCAGTTTATGAGTAGGGAGCGTGCTACCTCTGCCCGCGAGTGTAATACAAAGTTGGGGTATTGTTTTTTGGGGGGTGGGGGGATGGGACCTCTGTATGCTGTATTGAAGTATTTACAACTGCTGTTTTCTTTCGGGATGGCTCAGGAGGTCCGTTTGCCAGTTCTTCATCTAGGCTTGGTTGGGGATTGCCTGGCGTGGGTGGGACGGGTTGGGGTTTTGAGTGGAGCAGAATTGATAAGGGACACTATACACTATGTACAGTTACTATGCACGTTGCAGATTGTTATGGCTGACACTGACAGCCAGAGAACGATACAGCTGATGGCTCTCCCTGCTGGGTGGTTACACAGGGTAAACTGCGTGCTCTCCCGTGGAATGTGCGTGGTCTCAACGACCACAGGAAACTACGCAAGGTGCTGGCCTACCTGACAAGGCATGACATTGACGTTGCACTACTACAGGAAACACACCTTCCTCTCGCTAGTCCACTTCTTCGTAGTAGGGGCTTGCAGGGAAACGCGCACGCTGCAGGCTTCACCACCCATGCCCGGGGGGTACTTACATGGGTTTGCCCCAAATCTGCCCTCACACTTGAACCTTTGCATACGGATGTCGATGGTAGATATGTGATCTCCAGCTGTCGGGGCAAGGGACTGGACGTACTTGTTATAAATGTTTATGGGCCCAATTATGACAATCCTGACTTTTACACCGCCTTGTCTGGTAGGGTGCAGACCTTTGGGGTGAGGCAGCAACTTTGGGGCGGGGACTTAAATTTAGTATTGAATCCGGAACGTGACCGCTCAGGGGGACCGGCCTGACACATCACTGCCACGGCTAGAACACTCACAGATTTTATGGTGCAAACAGACCTGCATGATGTGTGGAGACAGAGGTTCCCTGACAAAGGGGGATATACACATTATTCGGCATACCATGACTTACATACACATATTGATTATTGGTTGGCCTCTGGGCAACTGTATAGCCATGTGAGGACGTGCGAGGTGCTACCACGTACACTTTCGGACCATTCCCTGGTTCTGGTTGTTATTGAAACCCCCTTAAAGATTATTCCCCCCTACACTTGGAGGTTCCCCCCGTACTCTCTACTGGATGCGGAGTTTAAGGCTGAACTGGCAGAGGCAATTGAAACATACTTTGACAAGAATGTGGGCTCGGTAGAGAGCTTTCAGGTGGTGTGGGAGGCGTTTAAAGTGTACATTCGGGGGGTCACCATGTCTAAGCACTCGGGAGTTCTTAAAGCGCTGCGCAAGAGGTTGGCTGACTTGGAGGCCACTTTGGCCAACTTAGAGACGCGTCTCCAACAAGGCTTTGACGATGAGGTGATGGGCGAATTCAAGGCCCGACTGGAAGAGTTCCAGGATGTGGCTGATGCTGAAATTAAACATCTCGGTAAATATGCCACTGCTCGCATATACGGTGAGGGCGTAAGGCCAGGTAGAGTCCTTGCACAGTTATTAAAGAAGCGTCGGGAACACACGGGGGTTACTGAACTTAATTCAGCAGAGGGGGAGATGCTATCTGATTTTATTCGACATTATACGCTTCACATAGCTCAGGCACTGAGGAGGAAATGTTTGACTATTTAACACATATTAAGTTGCCATGGCTGACTAACACGCATCGCGAATTCTTGATGCGTCCATTGGAAAAAGAGGAAATACCTCTAGCACTTTCAAATATGAGAGCCGGTGGTGCCCCAGGGATAGATGGCCTGACAGTGGCCTTCTATGACCTACTGTTGCCGCACTTAGCCACTTTATTTGACGACATGTGTGAGTCAGGCACGATGCCACCCTCAATGAGAGAAGCTGTTATTGTGGCCATCTTGAAGCCGGGTAAACCACCTGAGGAGTGTTCGTCATATCGTCCTCTTTCATTGATTAACGTTGACACCAAAATCTTTGCAAAGATCCTGGCCAATCGACTGGTCCCTCTGGTTCCAATGTTGGTTGCTCCAGAGCAGGCTGGGTTTGTTCCGGGACGTAACATTACTTATAATTTACGCACGGTGTTTGGCGCCCTCCAGCATACTACACCAGATACTCACGCAGTAGCGGTGTTTCTAGATATGGAGAAGGCCTTCGACTCCGTTGAATGGCCCTTCATGAGACAGGTTCTGTTGCATATGGGCCTGGGAGAGGTCTTCTTGCAGTTATTAGGGATACTCTATAGCTTGCCCACGGCCCGTATTAAAATTGGAGACTTGGTAACGGATCCTATACGTATCACGAGGGGTACAAGGCAGGGCTGTCCGCTCTCTCCGATTCTCTATGCTTTAGTGGCCGAACCCTTAGCCTGTGCACTACGTGAATATCATAGATATAAGGGTATTCGCATCCCAGGCTATGAACTCATAGTTTTGACATACGCGGATGACACGCTTCTTTATGTTCGAGATCCTGAACGGCATCTCTCATCAGTCTTGCGGGAAGTAGTACACTTTGGGGGGGTTTCAGGTCTGAGAGTCAATTGGTCAAAGTCCATTATATTCCCCCTTACGCCATCCACGACTCAATTCGAACTGGATTACCCATTGCAATGGACAACAGAGTCGGTAAGATATCTTGGTATTCAAGTGCACTCGGAATCGGACGTGGTTTTTAGGGAAAATTATGGCGTGTTGGTCAGTAGGCTGGAGGATGAGGTGGATAGCTGGATTCGTTTGCCATTGTCACTCCTGGGTAGAATCTCAATAATGAAAATGGTGATACTCCCTCGTTTCTTGTTTCTCTTCACAAATATCCCAATGGTCCTCCCTGGTATATTTTTTTAAAAGGCTCACAACTTTGATGGTCAAACTGGCATGGGCGGGCAAACAACCGAGGGTTAAATGGCAAATTCTCACGTTACCTTATCACATGGGGGGGCTGATTTGGATCTTTATTATAGAGCAGCGCAGAGTACACACGCTCATCTTTGGATACACGGTTCGCCAGACATTCCGCATCTTCGCATCGAGCGGGAGGTTGCTACCCCCTGCCCATGCTGCTCTTTATACCTCTGGACCGCAGGACTGGCATTCTAGACTCGATACATGCAACCACTCACGCCTGGCATCATCTACTAAAGATGCAGGTTGGGGCTATTCTGTATTCACCTTTGGCTCCCCTGGAATGGTGCCACTGGTTGCCGCCGTGTAGAGATGGGGGCGTAGTTAGCGCACTTCACTCCATCGGGGTCAACACTATAGGGGATTTATTTGAGGGGGCGCAGCGAAGAATAGGGATTCCGTGAATGTGGGGGACACTACGCCCCCACTTCTCACCAAGTTTCAATACCACAGAACCCGACATGCACTGCTACAGCTATTGGGGAGTGACCTGGCTGAACCGCCGGAAGTGAACGCTCTCTCCTTAGTCATAAAATCGCAAGCCCCGACGGGACTAGTTTCCAAAATTTATAAACACGCTATGTCATATAGGGAGAATCATTTCACAAGGGCCCGCGTGGCCTGGCAAAGCGACCTGAATAAGGAAATCGATGACGATATGTGGTTGTACTGCTGACTTAACACAAAACGAGTTTCCCTTAATGGTAGACACCGTTTGATACACTTCAAATACCTCAATAGAGTCTATTATACCCCGGAAAGGCTTTGCAGATATGGATTAAGGGAAGACTCGAGGTGCGAGCGTTGCAGCGAGCAAGTGGCTGACTTTATGCATTTAGCATGGTTTTGCCCGGGGGTTGCGAAGTTTTGGGAACGTGTTTTCGGAAATGGCAGCGATGATAGGGCAAGCATTTACACCTGAGCCGGCTCTAGCGCTGATAGGCTACTCGAAACCTTTACCTAAAGGGATGCGCAGGTTAGTGGACATGGGGCTGTTGATGGCCAAGTGTAGAGTGGCGATTTGTTGGTCAAGGGGGCCGCTTCCTACGACGGCTCAGTGGGCTTCTGACATGTTGTATTGCTCCACCCAAACGGAATGTTACAGTGACCTCCTACCTCCCCGCAACAGGCCTAAGAATTTTTGGGCATTGTATAATGTATATAGAGCCACTAAAGACGGCGATAATGGGGTGGCCATGGGAGAGGGCCGGACGTGAATGTTCCCACACCAGTAGTATAGTAACTCTGTACCATACATTAGTGAGAAGGTCACTCCATAGAGAAACCAGTGGAAGCGTGGGATAGTGTGGGATATTGTAGAGCTTTAAGTAGCCTCAAGATCGGGGATATGCTGCTCTCATAACTCATGGCTTGTCAGTGAGCGCAGAACGTGATTAATATGATGTGTAGTACTGGTGTAGAGACTAAATATCGAAGTTTTAATATCGAAAGGACAAAATATCGAGTACAAAATATCGAGAGGACAGAATATAGAAAAGACATAATATAGTTGGAAAAAATATCGACATATAGGTAAGTAATATCGAATGTCATATCGAATTTTATTATATTGAATTTTTTTTATTGTTTTATATGTTACTATATGTGTTAAAAATATATAATATTTTTTTAATGTAGGTTACAATTTTTTTAAGGTAATGGATTTTATGTGAATTAATTTTTGCGTATATTAGTTCCGTAGCGGGTTGTGGGTTTATAGGGGAATAGGGTGGGAAGTAATTTAATTTACATTATAAAAATTAATAATTTATTAATTAATAATTTAGGAGGTCATTACGATGGCGGACGGAAAAACAACCGACCGCCATGGTAGCGGGAAATCACCGCCCGCCGCTACCGCGGTAAAACCGACGGCTAGATTATGATCCTCGGCGGTAAAAATCCAACATCGGCGGAAAGGAGACCCGAGAAACCGCCGTTCGCCTGCGGAGAAGGCCCAAACTTGTCCGCGGCGGTCGGTTTCGCAGCGTAAACAGCCCAAACGACCGCAACCACAGCGGAGACACCGCCATCGAAATTATGATATTCCCGACATCCCCGCGGTGCAGTGCGCTGTTTCCGCCCGCCGCAGTCGACAACATTGATGAATCAGTGAGACGGCGGAAGCGCCATAGCCGAGCCACCGCTGCAGACGCTCCATTAAAAAAATGGCGGTCGCGAGAAAATCACACAACATGGCCACAAAGTGCACCAACCAAACAAGGCATGCACCCAAACATACCCAACACAGCCCAAAGACACACCCCCATGGGAAACTCCAAAACTACAAATCCCAGGTTCACACACACACCACACCTGCTACCAATACCCCATCCTGACACACCCACAGACACCAGTATAAATCCAGCCCCCAACAGACCACAATCCTTTGCAAAACTCCACAACTGAGGGAACATCCACCACAGATGACAGGAGAGGCAAATCTGCACAACACACACACATCACCACCACCACCACTTCCACACCTGCACCTCTAACACCTTTGCACAGCACACACCATACACATCACAACCACCACTACCACTTCCAAACCTGCACCTTAAACACCTTGACACATCACACACCATGTCACCACAGAGAATGCCCAAATTCACTGAGAGTGAGTTGAGGGTCATGGTTGATGAGATAATCAGGGTAGAACCGCAATTCTTTGGTAACCATGTCAAACAGACACCACTAGCAACAAGAATGCAAATGTGGAGAAGGATAGTAGAGAAGGTAAATGCAGTAGGGACCGTGCCATGCAATAGAGATGAAATCGTGAAGAGGTGGCACGATCTGAAGGCAGTGGTCAAAAAAGAAGAGAGCCAAGAACCGTGAGCTGGCTCACAAGACCCTTGACCTTGCCAGGTAGGTCGCTCCCCCACCACACAGCTCCGCCTGTGTTGTCTGCCCGCTGCTTCTGCAGGTAAGATCGCCCCTCCGCTTGTGGCCCCGGTGCCCGTATTTCTTGCTTGTCTCCCCATTTTCCTTCTGTGCCCCTCGCTGCCCCATTTGCGCTGTGCCTGTAATTCTGTCTGTTTTTCTCCCCCATTTTCCTTTCTGTGCCCCTCGCTGCCCCATTTGCGTTGTGCCTGTAACTCTGTCTGTTTTTTCTCCCCCTTTTTTCCTTTCTGTGCCCCTCGCTGCCCCATTTGCATTGTGCCTGTAATTCTGTCTGTTTTTCTCCCCCCTTTTTCCTTTCTGTGCCCCTCGCTGCCCCATTTGCGTTGTGCCCGTAATTCTGTCTGTTTTTCTCCCCCATTTTCCTTTCTGTGCCCCTCGCTGCCCCATTTGCGTTGTGCCTGTAATTCTGTCTGTTTTTCTCCCCCATTTTCCTTTCTGTGCCCCTCGCTGCCCCATTTGCGTTGTGCCCGTAATTCTGTCTGTTTTTCTCCCCCATTTTCCTTTCTGTGCCCCTCGCTGCCCCATTTGCGTTGTGCCCGTAATTCTGTCTGTTTTTCTCCCCCATTTTCCTTTCTCTGCCCCTCGCTGCCCCATTTGCGTTGTGCCCGTATTTTTGTCTGTTTTCTCTCCCCTTGTACTTTTGTGCCCCCGCTGCCTCTCGCCATTCCCGCCGCTGCGTCCCCTGCGGCCCCACCCCCCTGACTGCCCATTCGCTGCCCCTGCCTCCCGCCTCCCAGCTGCTCCTCCCTCCCACCTCCCCATAAATGGCGGCCGCACAGCGGCCGCGCAGCGGACGTGCGCAGCGGGCGCGCCGCTGGCGCGCCGAAGGCGCGCCAAAGGCGAGCCCGTCTGCGCCCGTCCGCGACTGGACCGCGCCCAGCGCCAGAACCCCTGGATCCCACCGATGCAACACTACTCGACGGACCTACGACGCCGCCACCCTCACCGCACTCAATGCCGGCCAGAACCCTGCCTGCTACCGAGCCTCACCGAGACGCACCCACGGACCCTTCACCTGCCAAACCTGCCGATTCACCTGCCCCCGGACGTGCCCCACCTCCGCCAAGTTGAGCACCAGCAGCAACCACCTGAAATGCATCCTGTTGAACACCCGCTCCGTCCACAGGCACGCCGTGGAACTCTGGGACCTGCTCGACGCAACAGCACCGGACATCGCCTTCCTCACCGAAACCTGGATGAACGCCTCCTCAGCGCCCGACATCGCCATAGCCATCCCAGACGGATACAAGATCACCCGGAGGGACCGCGTCAACCAGACGGGAGGAGGCATCGCCATCGTACACAAGAACACCATCCGCATCTCGACTAACTCCGACGAGACCTTCACCGCCGCCGAACACCTACACTTCCAGATACACACTGACCCCAAGACCACCCTCCGAGGCACCCTCATCTACAGACCCCCGGGACCACGCACACTATTCAGCGAAGACATCGCAGACTTCATCAGCCCGCACGCCATGCCCTCCGCCGACTACATCCTCCTAGGGGACCTCAACTTCCACCTGGAGAACAACAATGACAGAAACACCACCGCCCTGCTGGACAACCTCGCCAACCTCGGACTCAAGCAACTGGTGAACACGCCCACCCACTACGCCGGCCACACGCTTGACCCCGTCTTCTCTTCCAGCAAGCACATCTCCTTCAGCCACGCCACCGGACTCCACTGGACCGACCACAGCTGCGTCCACTTCAGCTTCAGAAAGACTGCGACCCACCACCACCCGCAACAGGCTCCCCGCCGGAGCTGGAGCAAGATCACCGCCGAGCAGCTCACCGCCTCCCTCAGCCAGAACACACCCACCAACACAACGGACCCAAACGAAGCAGCCAGCAACCTCGCCAAGTGGCTGACTGCCTGCGCCGACGACCTCGCACCACTAAAAAACCCTCCCAGCAGACCCGGAAGCAAGAAAACCCCTTGGTTCACCAACGAACTCAAGGAATCCAAGAAGAACTGCCGCACTCTCGAGAAAACCTGGCGACTCGACCAGACCACAGACAACAGGACCGCCCTCAAGCACGCCACCCGCAAACACCACCAGCTGATCCGTGCCACCAAGAAGTCGGCACTCAAAGAACGACTGGACAACAACGCCCACGACAGCAAGGAACTTTTCAGCATCGTCAAAGAGTTCTCCAACCCCAGCGCCGGAAACAACGACATCACCCCCTTGCAAGACCTCTGCAACTCACTCGCCGCGTTCTTCCACCGCAAGATCACCGACATACATAACAGCTTCGACGCACAAACCACGCACCCTACCGCCGAACCAACGCCCGCCACCACCACCCTCTGCAACTGGACCCCGATCAGCACCGAAGACACCACCCGCACGATGAACTCCATCCACTCCGGATCACCAACCGACCCCTGCCCACACCACGTCTTCAACAAAGCCGACGCCACCATCGCACCCCATCTCCGGGACATCATCAACTCCTCCTTCCACACCGCCACCTTCCCGGAGAGCTGGAAGCACGCCGAGCTTACCGCCCTCCTGAAGAAACCAACGGCGGACCCCACCGACCTCAAGAACTACCGTCCCATCTCGCTCCTTCCGTTTCCGGCCAAAGTCATCGAGAAGACCGTCAACAGACAGCTTGCCGCCTTCCTCGAGACGAATGGATCCTCGACCCCTCGCAGTCCGGGTTTCGGGCCAACCACAGCACCGAGACCGCCCTTATCGCAGCCACCGACGACATCAGAACCCTAACCGACAACGGGGAAACAGCAGCCCTCATCCTCTTGGACCTCTCCGCGGCGTTCGACACCGTCTGCCACCGCACCCTAGTGAAGCGCCTCAGCAACATCGGAATCCGAGAGAAAGCACTGGAATGGATCATCTCGTTCCTCGCCGGAAGAACCCAGAGAGTCCGCCTCCCCCGTTCAGATCCGAGGCCACCGAAGTCATCTGCGGCGTTCCACAAGGATCTTCACTCAGTCCAACCCTCTTCAACGTCTACATGAGCCCCCTCGCAGCCATCGCACGCCAACACAACCTCAACATCATCTCCTACGCCGACGACACCCAGCTGATCCTCTCCCTCACCAACGACCCCACCACCGCCAGAGCCAACCTACACGACGGGATGAGAGACGTCGCCGACTGGATGAGGAACAGCCGCCTTAAACTGAACTCAGACAAGACGGAAGTCCTCATCCTGGGCTCATCACCCTCCACCTGGGTCGACTCCTGGTGGCCCCCGGCCCTGGGCACCGCGCCCAAGCCAACGGACCACGCACGCAACCTGGGCTTCATCCTGGACTCCTCCCTGTCGATGACCAGACAAGTCAACGCCGTCTCATCTTCGTGCTTCAACACCCTGCGCATGCTCCGCAAGATCTTCAGATGGATCCCCACTGAAACCAGGAAGACCGTCACCCAGGCACTCGTCACCAGCCGACTGGACTATGGGAACACCCTCTACGCCGGAACCACAGCCAAACTTCAAAAAGACTCCAGCGCATCCAGAACGCCTCCGCACGACTCATCCTGGACATCCCCCGACACAGCCACATCACCGGACACCTGAAAGACCTGCACTGGCTCCCCGTCAGCAAGAGAATCACGTTCAGACTCCTCACCCACGCACACAAGGCCCTCCACGACCTGGGCCCAAAGTACCTCAACGACCGCATGACCTTCTACACGCCCACCCGCCAGCTACGATCAGCCAGCCACGCCCTCGCCACCGTACCACGCATCCGCAGAACCACCGCCGGAGGAAGATCCTTCTCCTACCTGGCAGCCAAGACCTGGAACTCCCTCCCCACTCACCTTCGGCGAACCCAGGACCATCTCTCCTTCAGGAAGCAGCTCAAGACCTGGCTGTTCGAGCAGTAACTTACCCCCCCCCCCCCAGCGCCTTGAGACCCTCCCGGGTGAGTAGCGCGCTCTATAAATGCCGTGATTGATTGATTGATTGAGGCAGTGGCCCTCCCGTTCCACTCAAAACATTCACTGAATGGGAGGAGAAGGTGCTTGGCATTCTACATCCAGAGAGTCTCTCAGGAATACCCGGGGGAGTGGAGGCTGGTAAGTACAAACAAATGCCTAACATCAGACAAATGTACTGTCTTGCACTACTACAAAGTAATACCTCCTAGGTTCAAATTTATTCATGTGCACAACACTCCCCCAACACATCTCTCACAGATTCAACAGACACTCCCCCTGAAGCCCCCCAAAGGTAGCTAGCAACATCACCATGGGTACATGTGTACATGCTGCCAGCACTACAACTCCCACCAGGGCCCCTTGTCCCACAGCTGAGCAGGAGGGCGCCCTCCCCCCACCCAGAAGCATGCCTCAGCATTTATGTGCTTCACCCTCACCTAACAGGTAGGTAGCCATCTTTACAGGGAGGTGTCTGTGGAATAGGGAGGCTTGCACTACAACTCCCACCAGGCCCCCTTGTCCTACAGCTGCGCAAGATGGAGCCCTCCACCCCAACCCATGTGCCAACCATAGCATTGCTCACCTTAACCTAACAGGTAGGTAGCCATCCCTACAGGGAGGTGGGTGGGTGTTTGGGAAGCCTGCACTACAACTCCCACCAGGCCCCCTTGTCCCACAGCTGAGCAGGATGGAGCACTCCCCCCACCCAGAAGCATGCCTCAGCCATTATGTGCTTCACCCTCACCTAACAGGTAGGTAGCCATCTTTACAGGGAGGTGTCTGTGGAATAGGGAGGCCTGCACTACAACTACAACCAGGCCCCATTGTCCCACAGCTGAGCAGGATGGAGCCCTCCCCCCACCCAGAAGCATGCCTCAGCCATTGTGTGCTTCACCCTCACCTAACAGGTAGGTAGCCATCTTTACAGGGAGGTGTCTGTGGAATAGGGAGGCCTGCACTACAACTCCCACCAGGCCCCCTTGTCCCACAGCTGAGCAGGATGGAGTAGTCCCCCCACCCAGAAGCATTCCTCAGCCATTGTGTGCTTCACCCTCACCTAACAGGTAGGTAGCCATCTTTACAGGGAGGTGTCTGTGGAATAGGGAGGCCTGCACTACAACTCCCACCAGGCTCCATTGTCCCACAGCTGACCAGGATGGCGCACTCCCCCCACCCAGAAGCATGCCTCAGCCATTGTGTGCTTCACCCTCACCTAACAGGTAGGTAGCCATCTTTACAGGGAGGTGTCTGTGGAATAGGGAGGCCTGCACTACAACTCCCACCAGGCCCCCTTGTCCTACAGCTGCGCAAGATGGAGCCCTCCACCCCAACCCATGTGCCAACCATAGCATTGCTCACCTTAACCTAACAGGTAGGTAGCCATCCCTACAGGGAGGTGGGTGGGTATTTGGGAAGCCTGCACTACAACTCCCACCAGGCCCCCTTGTCCCACAGCTGAGCAGGATGGAGCAATCCCCCCACCCAGAAGCATGCCTCAGCCATTGTGTGCTTCACCCTCACCTAACAGGTAGGTAGCCATCTTTACAGGGAGGTGTCTGTGGAATAGGGAGGCCTGCACTACAACTCCCACCAGGCCCCATTGTCCCACAGCTGAGCAGGATGGAGCCCTCCCCCCACCCAGAAGCATGCCTCAGCCATTGTGTGCTTCACCCTCACCTAACAGGTAGGTAGCCATCTTTACAGGGAGGTGTCTGTGGAATAGGGAGGCCTGCACTACAACTCCCACCAGGCCCCCTTGTCCTACAGCTGCGCAAGATGGAGCCCTCCACCCCAACCCATGCGCCAACCATAGCATTGCTCACCTTAACCTAACAGGTAGGTAGCCATCCCTACAGGGAGGTGGGTGGGTGTTTGGGAAGCCTGCACTACAACTCCCACCAGGCCCCCTTGTCCCACAGCTGAGCAGGATGGAGCAATCCCCCCACCCAGAAGCATGCCTCAGCCATTGTTGATGAGGTAGGTAGCCATCTTTACAGGGAGGTGTCTGTGGAATAGGGAGGCCTGCACTACAACTCCCACCAGGCCCCCTTGTCCCACAGCTGAGCAGGATGGAGCACTCCCCCCACCCAGAAGCATGCCTCAGCCATTGTGTGCTTCACCCTCACCTAACAGGTAGGTAGCCATCTTTCCAGGGAGGTGTCTGTGGAATAGGGAGGCCTGCACTACAACTCCCACCAGGCCCTCTTGTCCCACAGCTGAGCAGGATGGAGCACTTGTCCCACTCATAGGCATGTGACGTCTGTGCAGCCGCACATGACAGCATGCCACTTAGTCCACAGTCACCGACACAAATAATGCAAAACAGTTGTGTTGTAGTCACCATGCACAAGTCTCTATTCAAAATTGACCCACATTGTGTACACTGTGCCAGGCATCACACACTGCAACACTAACAACGATCATGCTGCCCTGCAGCAGTGCCTGGCCTTTTTTTTGGCAAAGTGCAAATCACCCATGTCATACCACAGTGTTGCAATGTAAACAGTGGAAGTGCAGTGTACCCAAAAACTACACTGCAGCTGGGACTCACAATGCTAAACTAAGCACATCCCAAATGTCCTGCAACACATCCAGCTACCACAGTGCTGCACTGAATTGCAGAACAGCACCTTGTCTGAATAAAATTGTCAAAGGTGTCTTGTTTGGACCACCAATGTGTGTATGCATTGACAATGTTCACATCTCACACTGTCTGTCTGAACAGTGCTGGTATAGTCTGGCCCCAAAAGCACACATTGTCTGCACAGGGCTGAGTACATCTCACACACACACCACTGTTGACCACAACATGTCAGTGTATGGATGCCCTGGAACAACTGCTTCACCAGTACTGTGCTCATGTTCTCAGGTCCCCAAATACCATGAAACCATGACAGTGTGGAAATGTATGCTGGGTGAGATGTTCACCCTGCTGTATGTCACCACTGTGCTACGAGACTATACCCCTTGCCCTATTTTGCCTTCAAATGTCGGGGGAGTGAACCCCACAGCCAGATAGGTGGGACAACAGTGATGGGGGCTATACCCCATGACCAAATGTAATCTGAAATCAATGGGTACAAAAAGCCACACACACATTATGCTCACCACACGCACATTCCATCCAAAGATTTCTACCAAGTCACATAGCCATGTCATTGCTCACCTCCACCTCAAACGGTAGTTAGCCATCTTCACAGTGAGACGGTGTAGTGTGTTTGGCTATCCGTCCCACAAAACGCAACATGCATGCTGTTCCACCACTATGGAGGATGGGACACTACACCCCCAATAAGAATCATGTGGCAGGCAATGTATGCTACCCACCCAACTCACAGGTAGGTAACCGCATCTCACAGGTCGTGAGGCTGGGAAGCTTGCACAACAACTCACACGGGCCCACCTGACCGCCAGCACACAAGACCCATTACTTCCTGGCACCAACATGCATGTGTCAGTCATTGCAATGTACACTTCAAAAGAACTGGCATGTGGACATATCATGCTGACTTGTCCCACACTGGACCAAGATGGAAGCCCTCATCATACACACACAGAGAGGTCACTCAAATACAAGGAAAAAACAGCAAACACAACATATCAACAGCCACAACATGCAGCCAGATATGCATTTAAAAAAACATGTTGGCATAGGACACCAGGCCTCTCAATGCACAACTGCACACCCAGATAGCATTGGCAACTATAGTGTGCACACACCTAAGAAAATGAAACTGTGACAGCAACCAAAGTGTGAAAGTCTGAAACACATGTAGATGGAACTCCGAGCACAACCATGCACACCACTACATGCCATCTGACAGTAGCAGTGGTCCAGACCACCTAGGATCTAATTAAAGCAAACTTAAGCATGTCTGGAATTGCAAATACAGATATGTACACCACATTGAAAAGGTATGCATGAAACTACAATGTTCACTCAATGTGCAGAGTAAACCGCTGCAAGGGCTCAACAAGTGACACATACGCGTAAATGGATGACATATGATTGATCAATAACTGGATGCCAACATGAGACTGTCAATGTTAAAAAATTATATTGTGCATGTCATGTCTTGACAACTCCCAATATGGACAAGTAATGCATGTACCACAACAGCTTGTAATGCATCACTGGATGTCGGTCAATGCAAATTTGTACAGTGAACAACTGCTGGATGTACAAACAGTTGATGTAACACTGCTAACACAAACTTTGCTGGGTGCAACACAATGACCATTTCTCATCTGACCCACAGGTGACCAAGAACTCACTGCAGAGGATGACACCACCCTGCAGAGCCAGTCCCCCCCGGAACAGAGACAACTGGATGAGGACTCCCTGGATTCCTTGGATGAGGAGCTCCACGCTGGCCCATCTGGTGTGGCAGGCCGCAACCAGTCCCAGGCACCCATTGTCCCCCCAACCACATCAGCTGCAGCCCCTGACCATCCTCTGACAGCTGCTGTCACGGCCTGTGTGTCAACCACTACCACCACCACCACCACAGCTGGCCGCAACACCCTCCCTGCCCCAGGGGTTGAGCAGCCCACTACATCGACTGCGGAGGCCAGGGAGAGGATGCAGCGGGCCAATGTGAGGACCGGACAGGACCGTGGCAGCAGTGCAGGTGGTCGGGACAGGGTCATGCAGAGGGGGACTGATCCTGGGACGGAAGCCCTGGGCCACATCGACAGAGTCCTTGGGGCCTACCAACAGGCCCAGGGACGAATGGGCCGGTTAGAGGAAGAATCTCGGGAGCACCTCCTGCTGCTGAGGTCCATGGACACACGCATGGGACAGATTGTGGACCTCTTGGGGCAGCTAGTGGCGGTTCTGAGGGACAGGCCAGCGCAACATTCTACCCCTCCGCCTCCCCCTGTTGGGCAGCAGGATGACACTTCATCATCCTCCCCTGCGTCCACAGAGGGGGTGAGTCCTCAGACACCACTGTCCCTGCAGCAGTGGCCCCTCCAGTCAAGCGCAAAAGGGGCCGTCCAAGGAAAGGCCAGGGGGACTCACGTGCCAAAGCACCTGCCAAACGCTAGTCCCCGAGCCAGCTATGATGGCAGACCACTGCACCACTGCATTGACCTTTTGGACTATCCTTCACCACACTGCCATGTGAATGGCATCTATCTGTTGGACTGGGTCTCCACATCATTGTGGGGACTACTCAAGTATCTCATCTACCATGACTGTCAACTCACTTCTTCAATTCCCCCTTCACATTTTCTCCACCCTCGCATGTCACAGTTGTAAATAAATACACCTTACACACATGTTGTTGTGTCTGCTCCGTCTTTAATACAGGATGTGCAACCTTCACCGTGTAGGACATGGTCCAGGGGAATGGAATGTAGGTAGGCAGTGAGATGCTGAAGGGACCTAGGGAAAACCGCAGAACAAGAGTCACTTGTATGGGTGTGGCATCGCACACATCACACAACACTTGTCAACAAGGTACTCAGATCTACAAACTTTACACAGAGCAACAGTCACCATAGAGACATTCTGTATCACACTAACCAATCACACATACATTGGCAGGCAGCAATGAGTCAACACAAAGCTGCAGTCAGCAAGCTCACATACACCCACACAGCAACTGCAACACCATCAGCCCATTTTGTCCCTTCTACATCGTCACTCACCTTCAAGTGAAGTAGCGGGTGATGAGCTGTCGACGCATGTCGACCCCTTCCTCCTCTCCACTGCCCTCGTCACTGGATCCGGGTTGATTTGCAGGCGGGGGCCTTGGCTGCTCATCATCGTCATCCAGGATCAGGGGTATTGCCTTGCGAATGGCCAGGTTGTGGAGCATGCAGCATGCCACCACTATCTGACACACCTTCCCTGGCGAGTACATAAGGGCACCTCCAGTACGGTCCAGGCACCGAAATCTTGATTTTAGGAGACCAAATGTCCGTTCTATCACACGCCGTGTCCTCCCATGGGCATCATTGTATCGCACATCAGCTGGCGTGACGGGATTCCGCAATGGGCTCAGCAACCACGGGCGGTTCGGATATGCCGAGTCACCTGGGTGTGAGAGACACAGATTAACCTTGCAGTCCCAAAATGCCACACAACAGCATGTCACACACACACCACTCTAATCCACTATGCATACTCACCCACAAGCCATGCACGCTCCGGAAGCAGATTGGCCATCAGCTGAGGAACGATGCTGCTGCGCAAGATGTGGGCATCATGGGCTGAGCCGGGAAACTTGGCACACACGTGTGAGATGATCATGTCCGCCAGGCACACCACTTGAACATTTACAGAGTGTGAATGCTTCCTATTGCGGTAAACCTGTTCACGTGCCTGTGGTGGCACAAGCCCAACATGTGTGCAATCAATTGCACCAATGACATGGGGGATATGTCCAAGGGCATAGAAATCGCCCTTCACAGCCACCAACTCAGGCCCCCTGGGAAAATGGATATATCTGTCTTTGTAGAGCATCATGGCCGACAGGACATCCCTCAGCACCATGCTGAACATCGGCTGTGACATCCCGCCTGCACTTGCGACCGTGTGCTGGAATGAGCCTGTTGCAAAGAAATGCAGGCATGCCATCACCTTAGATGTTGCGGTGAAAGCTGTTGGATATGTCCGACGTGGCTGCAGGTGGGGCTCCAACATGGCACATAGGTTCTGCAGGGTTTGTCGGTCCAGCCTGAATTTGCGGATTATATCCTCATTCTCCATGTCTGCCAGGACTGTGAACGGACGATGGATATTGGGCCTCCTCCTCCTAGGACAGATCAAAGTGCACAGATGTCAATGCAGAAGAACATGAAATGTGCATCACATCAATTTTTTCTACAGACACATTCCCAAGTCTTACAACATGCACCATTAACCGACAGGGCACTTCACAAGTAGGTACACATCAGGCACACTACTCGTACACCTGTCCCCTTACCAGCAGCAATTATCTGTGCACCCCTCCGGCTCATTCGCATGCACAGTGTGATATACTAACAGATATGTGTGCATACCTGTGAGTATGACCCCCAGCATATGTTACTAATTGCAATACTACCCGAACACACCATGTTGCTGGCCCTGATACACCTCCCAACACAGGTTGCACATGGCACACATCAACTACACACTGACCACCGGCTGAGCGTGGGGGACACGTGTGTGCATGTGCATTGGACAATGTGCCAGTTGCTGATGCCCCTAGTTCAGTAAATGAGACGACATTGTGCGTTACATTGCACACACAGACATTGACCATTATCTACATATGCTATGCAACACATTAACTGGACAGTCTACATTTCATTACACAGCACATGTGACATGTGCGAGTGTATGTGCCCATGCAATGTATTGGCGACCCATATATGGTATGTGTTGGTGACGTGGAGTGACATGTCCCTTTTGTGCATTTGCCCTCATGAGGACCCTTCAATTGTTGAGACACTGGGCACTGTACATGTTGGCCTATGCAGAGAGCTGGAGGACACGTTAGGTGCAGCACAGCTACTCCACAACTCCATTAACGCTCACTCCAGGCACTGTCTGGCACCCATATGGCGGTGCCTACCGCTTGACACCTGCGGACTGGCACCGCCCATAACCCAGGCACGATCGCGGGAGACACCGCCAGATATGTATGTGACAATGGCGTTCACCATGCACCGCTACCCAAATCACGGTCACTCCAGGCACTGTCTGGCAGACATATGGCGGTGCCTACCGCTTGACACCTGCGGACTGGCACCGCCCATAACCCAGGCATGATTGCGGAAGACACCGCCAGATATGTATGTGACAATGGCGGTCACCATGCACCGCTACCCAAATCACGGTCACTCCAGGCACTGTCTGGCAGACATATGGCGGTGCCTACCGCTTGACACCTGCGGACTGGCACCGCCCATAACCCAGGCACGATCGCGGGAGACACCGCCAGATATGTATGTGACAATGGCGGTCACCATGCACCGCTACCCAAATCACGGTCACTCCAGGCACTGTCTGGCAGACATATGGCGGTGCCTACCGCCTGGCCCTTGAGGTGTGTCACCGCCATGGACCATGCCCTTGCAGCTAATGGGAAGCAGCCTCGCGGTAGCCTGATGCGAGTTTGAAAATCGCGGTAGGCGTGCACCACCCCCGCGGAGGCGGTCACTGGAGGCATTCAAAAGATGCACCACCGCGTTAGCGCGCGCCTGGCCCCTACGGTGTGTCACCGCGCATGGACCATGCCCTTGCAGCCAATGGGAAGCAGCCTCGCGGTAGCCTGATGCGAGTTTGAAAATCGCGGTAGGCGTGCACCACCCCGCGGAGGCGGTCACTGGAGGCATTCAAAAGATGCACCACCGCGGTAGCGCGCGCCTGGCCCCTACGGTGTGTCACCGCCATGGACCATGCCCTTGCAGCCAATGGGAAGCAGCCTCGCGGTAGCCTGATGCGAGTTTGATAATCGCGGTAGGCGTGCACCGCCACCACGGAGGAGGACATTGGATGCATTTGAATGAGGCAGACCTGGTACACCAATTGCAGCACCCTGGGACCACTGACACAGCCCCAGGGGCCTATATATGTGTGGGAGGGTGCACCACATTCCCACAGCTACCAGGGACTGCTGACTGACAACCCTCACCTGCTGCTGCTGCCTCAAGGGACTGCTGGCTGCCACCCTGCACCTGCTGCTGCTGCCTCAAGGGACTGCTGGCTGCCACCCTCCACCTGCTGCTGCTGCCTCAAGGGACTGCTGGCTGCCACCCTCCACCTGCTGCTGCTGCCTCAAGGGACTGCTGGCTGCCACCCTCAACGTGCTGCTGCTGCCACATGTCCATTGTGATGTCGAGGACTCAGAAGATCCGTGCCAGTCCCTTCACCAGCGAGGAGCTTGAGGTCCTGGTAGACGGGGTGCTTGCACAGTACCCAAGGCTTTATGGCGGCCCTAATGTCGTGGTAAGTCTCCCAGACTGTGAGTCAAAGAGTGCAGGGTGGGCACACGTGAGGTGGAGGTGCTTCGGTATGTGTCAGTGGTTGTGGGGCTCTGACATGCACTTCCTATCATGTTTACTACAGCGGGAAGGGCTTGGTAGGCTCTTTCACACGTTACCCTGCATGCCTATCCTGAGTAGAGGGACATGTTCTGTAGTGTCAGCCATACAGTGCAGCTGCATTTTGGTGATGCAGGAGTCTGGCCAGTTATCGTTTGTGTGAATGGCTGTGTTGCTCCCAATTTACCCACTCAGTGTCAGTCCACCTGCCCTGCACAGTCCCTCGCCGAATGCCACATGTCCACATCACTGCATGTACAGTGTGTTCCATGTGTGTTTGGTTCACGCCTCTTCATCTAAGTCCCATCTCTACCATGTAGATTGCACAAGAGCAGCCGTGGGAGAAGGGTGTGTGTATGACAGTTGTTGTCACTCTATGTGAGTTCCAGGACACAGTGAGGCTTTCACAGGGCTAGGACACTTAGGTCTGCGCAGTGTTGGACACAGTGAGTCCAACAACAAGACACATGTTTTGCTATCTTCTCTATGTGTAGTTGTAGGTAACTGCAGACAGTAGCTGCGGCCAGACTACACGTTGCTGGCTGTGTTGGTATCCTGCATGTGAATGGGATGTGGAGGTACTGTGTCCACCATCGAACATGCATGCCTGTACGTCTGATTGACCAATGACATTGTACCATGTTCACAGCAATTGTTGGCTCTGTTACAGTTGTAGCTGGAGTTTTGGATGAGTCACTGTCGTGCTACTGCATTTTCGTTGTGTTGTCATTGTGCACTGTGTCACTGGAACCTCACCCCTCTTGTCTCCCATGCCTGCAGCTGAAGGTCCACCAGCGTAAAGCCGTGTGGAGGGCCATTGCCTCCAGAGTCCGAGATCTGGGTGTGTCAAACCGAAGGCGCACCCACTGTCATAAAAGGTGGGATGACATCTGCCGGCTGAGCAAGAACGTGGCCGAGATGACGCTGGGGCTGCTCCCTCGGACTGGCAGGTTGGCTAGGCGCAGCATGACACCACTAATGGCCCGCATCCTGGCTGTCACACAACCTGAGCTGGACAGACAACTGAAGGAGCATCAGCAGCAAGCTAGGGGTGAGTATGTGTTGCAGGCTGCCTTTGGATGGGAGTGGGTGCATGTGTCTACAGAGTGTGCAAATTGTCAGCTGTGTGACGTTGGTTGTGGTGTGCAATGTTTTGTGAGTGGCCTCTGTGCTGGGTGTATGTGCCATGCATTTGCCCAAACGGTGCTTCATGAAGTCAGTTTTAGCACTGTGCATCTCTCTTACATTTGGAGTTGTGGCCTTCAGGTACCTTCTGCTGTGGGGTAGTGTGTGAATTCAGATGGATGGGAATGCCAGTGTGCCAACTGTGAATGCGTTTCAATGAATGCGTACAATTCCAGACCTCAGATGTCTGCCAGTCAGACATCTGAGGCCAATGTGCAACAGTAGATGTGCCCATGAACTCGATATGGTGGATGGCATGTGTGCAGGGTGATTGTGGGCTGGTATTTTGTGGTCTGTGTGGTCCCCTACTGCTCCATACATGTAGGTGATGTGCACCATGTTGTGGTGTTCATCCTTGCCAACATCGGGACAGTGTGTGTGCACAGGCCATTTTGTGGCTGTGTCTGATGTGAGCCAACAGCAGGATGGTGTGCTGTGTGAGTCACCTGGGGCACTTATGGCAGGATGTGTGTCGGACATGCACCGTTGGGTTGATATTTTGGGTGGCAAGATATATGTGTGCACAGGGTGGCATGCGATGTGCTGCACACCTCTTCTAGGATGCAGATGTATTGGCACGTGTTAGTTCTGTTGATGCCACTCATCTCACAGTACTTCTCTCTCCTATGCAGCAGCTCCCGTATGTGCAGAGGGAGAGGGGACGGACACCAGTGGTGAGGCTTCCAGTGCAACAGCCGGACCGGAGCAGACTGACACAGATGTGACCAGCGCCGAGGAGGGGGACAGGAGTCTGCTAGAGGATTCACAGCCGGAGACACAAAGCTCTACCTCATCTGACGCCAGCGGTGACGCATCCATGTTGGGGGGTACAGGAAACGGGGACTCGGCCTCCTCTTCCGCCACACAGCGTCCAGTGCCCAGCCTCCCTTCAACCTCCACTGGTGCTGCCCGTTTCCACACGAGTAGGAAGGGAAGAGTCACCTTCACCCCAGGCACAGCTGCCCCAGCCCATGTCAGCCCTGCTGCCCTCAGTGAAGGAGCAGTCGAGCTATTGCGCCAGCTGTGTGTGGGGCAGACAGCACTTCTCAATGCCTTCCAAGAGCACGACAAAAAGTTGGGGCAGGTTATAGATTTCATGGAGGGCATACATTCCGAAGTAGGTGGGCTACACTGGACTGTGCAGTCCTTGTCATCAACTGTGACAGCAGCCCTGCAACAGGCACATAGTCAGGGAGCGGCTCCCAGCACTCGGTCCGGCCCCGTGTCACTGTGCACCTCTGACGACAGTGACAATGCTCAACGGACCCCAAAGTCCCGATACAGAACCCGCAGCACACAGGAGCAGCAGCAGCCCAAGCGTACTAGGGCGCAGACACCATCCCCACATAAGAGTAAGGCCATCCCAGAGCGCAGAGAGAAAAGCCCATCAGGTGACAGCAAGGGCCACAAAGCAAAGAAACAAGCATCAGGGTCACAGGCCTCACCTTCCTCCCCGCCAAAGACTCCCCTGTCCCAAAGACGTCTCGCAGAGGCAAAATGACAGTTTCCACACCCACTGAGAAGATGTTGCCTGCAAACATTACACAGGATGAGGGCCCCATGGATAATCCATCCTTGACCTCCACTCCCATCCCAAGCCCTGTGAAGCCAGCACGGGAGGACACTGTAGGGGGCAAAGCTGGTGTACAGAGGGAGGCAGGGCGGCGGCAAACACCAGGCAAGCGCACAGCGGGATCCAGCATGTCCCCAGAGGGAGGGTCAACATCCACACCAGAATCAGCTTTGGTAGTGGGGTCACCTGTTGTGTCTGCCCCAGTTCCCCTCAATCCCCAGACAGGGAAGCCTTTCAGGATCCCCAAGAAGTGGAGAGGCACCTCTCCACAATCTCCGGCACACACTGTGTCTCACCAGGGCATGAGTCCACCTCCCCGGGCCACCACCCCACCTGGTCCAAGCAGCCCCCCAGCTCCCACAAGCACAGTTGGCTCTTCCACAGTTGTTACTCCCACTGCCCAGGGCAGCCCTCCAACTGACCCCAACAGACAGTCAGCTCCAAGTCCGACAGACAGCCCCATCTGAGTGGTGGTCACCCTCACACACCTGTCTGTCCACAGGGGTGCGTGTGATGCCCATTGTCAGGCCCATTTCTCTGTTGCTGGGCATGGCATGGTAGAGTTGCATACATTCCCTGTGTAGCTTCTGATGTCACTACTCTGCACAATGTCTTTGCCTTTTTGTTCACTGCTGTTTGCCCCCTGCCTGTGCAGCTTCTCATGTACCTCACCTGCACTGTGTCCTGGCCACTGGCCTTGTTGTTCACTGCTGTTTGCCCCTTGCCTGTGCAGCTTCTCATGTACCTCACCTGCACTGTGTCCTGGCCACTGGCCTTGCTGTTCACTGCTGTTTGCCCCTTGCCTGTGCAGCTTCTGATGTAACTACTCTGCACATTGTACTTGCCTTGTGTTTCACTGCTGTTTGCCCCCTGCCTGTGCAGCTTCTCATGTACCTCACCTGCACATTGGACTGGCCACTGGCCTTGCTGTTCACTGCTGTTTGCCCCTTGCCTGTGCAGCTTCTGATGTAACTACTCTGCACATTGTACTTGCCTTGTGTTTCATTGCTGTTTGCCCCCTGCCTGTGCAGCTTCTCATGTAAATACTGTGCATATTAAAATGCCCACTGGCTTTGCTGTTGCCCAGATTTGTTGTCTCAATATGCAAATTGTGAATAAACACAGTTGGTCCTGCTGTGAGTTGTGGCAGTGTCCTTCCTGAATAAAGTTGTTTCTGTGTGTGCATGGTTTACTGTGTCACATGCTCAGTATGCCACTTCAACATTGCCAATGGGTTGTCTCACATTTCATTTTTTTGCAGGGGTGGGAGGCACTTCATTTCTACCTGACTGTGATACTTATGGGTGCAGTGCAGGTGGTTGGCAATGAATTCTTGTTGTCATCTTCCTTCTTAGCTCATGTTATCTATGGTGGACACATGTCAGGTTTGTGGGCAATGGCAGCACAGGGTGGGAGTTTGGGCACAGGCTTACAGGCAGGCAGGCCAGGGTCATGGGGTCTGTGTGAGCTTCCTTTCTGTGTGCCAATCAGTGTAGGTGTATGGACATCTTGTGGTGATGAGTTATCCAGGTCCCATGGCTTACTTCCAATGTGTGCACTTGGGTGGTGGAGAAGTGTATGGTGTGAAGGGGTGACTTTGTTGTGACTGTTGATGTGTGTGCACCTGCATTGTCAACTACTGCCATGTGTCACCCTGGAGTGGTGTGCCTGTATGTGTACTTGTTGAGCCCTGTGGTTGTGTTTTGTGCACATGGCAGTATTGTGTGTTGCTGTTGTGGGAGGAGGTATGTGTGACATATCCTACTTGTGCTTGGCTGTCATGTAGTGTGTCACTGGGCCCTGTGTGTTGTGCAGCAGACATTCTCTTGTCCAGTATTTGGATGCCTATGTGTGGCTGGTCAGTGTTTGAGTTCAGGGCCTTTCTTACATCCCTGTGCCTATACATGGGTGTCCTTGCTGTCTCCAGGAGTTGTTGCATTGGGGTGACCGTGGTTTGTGTTGCCTGACTGTGTCAGCCATGTGTGCTGTGATGGGCTGTGTGTGTTCTCACATGTGTCTTGTCTTGCATGAGCATCACACATGCTTGATGGTTGTGTCACTGCCCTTCCATTTGTGGGCACCTCACTTTGGCTTTCCTATTAGTTGTCCTCCATTACTGCTGGCATGTGGTGTGTGTATGTAGCTGTGAGTCAGGGTGGTGTGCGTGTGTGTGTGACTTGTCAGGTAGTGTGTGCAGTGAAGTGTTTGGTCCTCATCTGTGTGTGTGTACATTTTGTGCCTGGCCTCAGTGTTCTTGGCTTGTGTGTGATGTTGTTGTGGTGTGTGTGTTGGCTGGGGCCTGGGCTTCTGTGCTATGTGTTCCTGTGCAAAGGGTCTTGCTGTGGCTGTATATGCAGTTGTTGGGACGTGGGGCATGGTGTGGCTGTAGTTGTGTGGTTGTTGTGCAGGAGTGGCACTTGGGAGGCACATGTTGTGTCCCTTCAGGGAGGTAGCTGGTGTGTTGTGGATGGAGTTGTGGCTCTGTGCGATTTCTACGGTGCCCTTGGCATGCGCTGACCCTGGGTTCTGCGTTGTGTGCATGGTTTCATGCACACTGACCGCGGCGGTGACGTGACCGGGACATTTGTTCATTATGGCGGTACATGGGTGGTCAGTATGTGGCGAGGTGTGTTTGTCACAGGTGGAACATGTGTTAATTAATTTAGATATGATGGTTATTAATTTGATTGTTAATTGTAATTAGCTAATTAATTAAATGTTAATTAATTATGTTGATTCATTAATATTTTACACTATTGGAGGTGACGTTTATAGGGGAAAATGTTGGAAGGTAAATATATTTTTATTAATTAATTATTTGTTAATTAATTTTAATTATATTGTAGGAGTGGGTCTACTCAATTATTCCCCTATGCTACCCAACACTTTCCCTACTGTTGCACTCACTGGAGTGGGAATAGTTATTTTTACACTCCCGCTATCCAACACTTTCCCTACTGTTCCACTCACTGGAGTGGGAATAGTAATTTTTACCCTCCCGCTATCCAACACTTTCCCTACTGTTCCAATCACTGGAGTGGGAATAGTAATTTTTACCCTCCCGCTATCCAACACTTTCCCTACTGTTCCACTCGCTGGAGTAGGAATAGTAATTTTTACCCACCCGCTATCCAACACTTTCCCTACTGTTCCACTCGCTGGAGTCGGAATAGTAATTTGTACCCACCCTCTATCCAACACTTTCCCTACTGTTCCACTCGCTGGAGTAGGAATAGTAATTTTTACCCACCCGCTATCCAACACTTTCCCTGCTGTTCCACTCACTTGAGTGGGAATAGTAATTTGTACCCACCCGCTATCCAACAAATTCCCTACTTTTGCAGTTGTTGGAGTGTGAATACTAATTTTATTCCCTTAGCTATGCAACGTTTTTAATTTTGTTATATTTAATGTAGTGTAAATTATTAATTAACATAAAAAAATGTACTTTAATTATTTAAATTATTATATATTATTTATTTTTATATTTATATAATATGTTTATTTATATATATATGTAAATATATTTTTAATAATGTTTTAAATATTTAAGATTAATAATTATTTTATATTACTAAGTAAATATATATATGTTAAAAAATAATTAATGTTTTTTTTTACATTACATTTATTATTTTTACATTTTAAGCTTTTTACATTATTTTAACTATGTTTTATTTAATTGTGTTTATTATTTAATTACTTTTATATTATTTTTAATACTTTAAAAAAATTCGATATTTTAGTTAACTATATTTTAAACATCGATATTTTGTACTCAATATTTTAGTACTTACCTGTTTGGAGATAGGGACTCGATATTCTGTCCCTCGATATTTTGGCATCGATATTCTGGACAGTCGATATTCTGTCCCTCGATATTTAGTCACTGATCCGTGTAGTACTATTTGTCTACTGTACTGTATCGCTATGGATTGAAAGAATATCAGGAATAATTGTCACTGTGATGTCATAGTGACTGGAAAGTGTCCTATGTTGATTGTATAACTCAAGTATGGCGTTTTTTTTTTGTTTTTTTTAAAGCACAATAAAGAAATTTAAAAAAAAAAAAAAAGTAGGCCAGAGAAGATCTTGCCCAAGCAGTTAAACCAGTTGATGGTCTACCTGCCTTTGGGTCTTGACCCTCAACACTATACGTGTTAAAACCTAGTCTAGACTGGGACAGTAGCCTAACTTTCTTGGAACAAGCATAGGTGAAAGTTGTCTAGGAGTTGGCACCAATCACTGTCAATTAATTTTGCTTTGCTACCAGCTATGTTCCAACTCCTTAGGGATATATTTGACATGGGTGTATGTTGGACGTTGATGCACTTTCTCAGGGTACCTATAAGGACTTTGCACCCCATTGGTTAGAAATATGGGAGCTAAGATGGACTCCAAGGCCAGGGCCTATAGTTTCTTCCACTGGGACCCTAGAAAAAGACTCTCCTTGAGCAGGCAGTAAAAAACAAAGGGTATCACTAGGGGAGTTTAGCACCGGGCAAGAATAGGCCAAAGGCAAAAAACTTCACTCACTGATATTGCGAGAGCTTGGGCCCACTTAAACATTTATCTCCAATACAATGGTCTTGGTAGCAGCTCAAGAGGTAAGAGGGAGAAACTGATCACAATTGAATCTCAATACAGTGTAAACGATTTGGTCACACAATAATCCACTCGACAACTAAATCTGAGATTAGTAGGATTTAATTATAAATTTAGAAACACATCGATATAGACCAGCCTTAACATTATCATATAAAAATACACAACGAACAAAATGAGTCCAAATCTCCTAAGGAGATTCACCCTATATAACACAAAGCAGACAACTACCTCTATGACGACAATGCAAATAATCAGGAAAAAGAATTGAGTATTAAACTGCATCAAATGATTCTCAAGGGTAAGCATGAGCAAGCTATCTCTCCCTACACTGCCTTAAAGGGGCAACACAAAAAAAAGAAGCACTGAATAAATGTGAAATCAGAAAGGTGTCAGCTGTCAGAGTCTTCAGTAGAAGGCACTCCAACTGTGGGTCACGTGGCATAAAGCCACAAAAGCAGACGCATAGATCTGCTCCCTGGGAAGTCCTAAGATATCTCTCCTGTCCCTCACTAAGTTACAGCATAAAATATCAATTGTATTCAAGAAAGACAGTCCCACGTGACTTTTGCTAGTACTTTCTCATGATTCCAGCACAACTGGATACTTGCACTACCTTTTCCACATCAATAAGTTTGCATTCTCATTCGTCCTTGGTCATTTTTTTCCTTCTCCATGAGAACTCACCTCCATGCTCGTTACCGCGTTTATCCTTGCCAAACTTCGTCTTCTCATAAAAACAAAACCCTTCTATGCTAACTAATGAGGCTTTATCCACACCTGCAGTGGAAACAAAAATACAAACAAATACATTCTACGCTGAAAGTTAAATACGAATTACATGTTAGACTTTCAACGTGAGCTTCAACTGAAGGGTTTTTCACGGCCCACTTTCATGTCAATTTAGCAGTTCACTGGGTTACAGAATACCTAAACATTGCTACACAAAGAATAAATGCAGCTTCTTAATATATGAATAAATTGTAAAGAATTATGAAGATGCCATTCCAGATGCATCTGCATGGAAATAATTCTTGTTACATGTATAAAGGTTTAAACATTAGCCTACACATACACATTCTATTATATTAACCTCACAATGTGACGCATTTTAAACGTTAACTGTTCCTGTCACATTACTATGTAAATATTGCATAGACTTTTATTAGTCACGTTGTATGCACACAATTACAAGTTTCATTAATCTTCATGTGGAGTACTTTAAATATGCCATACGCCATTTTCCTTAGTAACATTAATCACACAGAATATATTCGAGTGCTGATTATGCATGATTGTGATGCACTTCTATAGTATCTCAGAATAGGATCAAAATTACACTGCTGCAATATTTAGTAGGGGCTTCCCAAGAGAGGATAATATGCCACAGAAGTGAACTTCTGGACTGATGAGTTTGAAAGAACCCCCTACGAACGTTGTGGTGGCGATAGGGGCTTCACATTATTCAAAAGGCTGCATTAAGCCACTTATTGTGGCTTAATGCCACCTTGTGAATAAGGCACCCTTTCACGCTATACTTAGGGCCTAATTCTGATGCGGGTTGGAAAGCTCCTCGACCGAATCGGTTTGGAAATGGTTTCCGACCCACTCGGATCGGGAGAGTCCGACCGACGGAGTACGATGCATCCGGATGCTTCCAGATACGATTTGGTTGGACTCCCATTGATTTCAATGGGAGCATATGTTCCTAACCGCATCAGAATTGGGCCCTGGGTCGGAAAGACACGTTCCCGATCCGATTTGGAAGGAGCAAATGCCATTAGGAGGCCTTCCTAACCGCATCAGAATCAGGCCCTAGGTGGTAATGCTTTCCTAACCGCATCAGAATCAGGCCCTTAGTGTGAAAGGGGCGAGCAATGGGTGTTGTGGTGGGCGCCACCGCAACGTCAATTGATTTTGAGGCTGCCCATTATTTACAAGGGTGGCGTAAATATGGGGCAGCGCCAAACTTAAGACCAGGGAAAACCTGGTCTTACCCTGGCGCAATGAGGAGAAATGTTTTATTTCTTCTCATTTTTGCTGTTTCCATGTGTGCTGCGTTGTACAGCACACATAGAAACAGCAAAACGCCATTGATTGTTTATGTGCAGGACGGTGTCCCTTCCTGCACATAAACAATCGTTAAAAAAATGACGTTTTGCAACTTCTATGTGTGCTGCATTAAGCAGCACACATAGAAGTTTCAAAACACCATTTCAGATTGTTTATCTGCACAAAAACAATCATTCCCCTCAACGCAGGCACCCTTGCACTATGGTGCAAGGGTGCCTCTGTTGGTGCTAGGCAGCTAATTTAGCACCAGCGCAGGGGGAAACGCAAGGCTGCCCCGTATTCTTGTAAATACGGTGCAGCCCTGCGTTTCAGAAGTGGCAGAGCGCCATGTTAAGCCAAGGAGGTAACGCCGTGCTCTGCCACTTCCTTGTAAATATGCCCCAGAGTGTGAACCTTGAGTGATAACACTGGGGTTAGCAGTCACTTTACCTGGGTTAGTCACATTGTTAGGAGGTTCTGGCTTAAAGTGGATCTCTGAACCCGCAGTTGGGGGGAGTCCTAAGCTCAAGCCTAATTAATCCCTCCAGAGTCCTGTCATTGCTAGTAATACCACAATACAATCCCATCGTTGATGGAAGCAGTGTGGCGCCTAACAGAAATAAAGTCCAAATATATCACTGAATAACAGTGGCCGACATTCCGAATCCAATGTGTCACTTTATTCTTTTGCGACATTCTGTTTTCAAAGGCGCCAAGACACAATTTCGGTACTTGTTCATAAACATGGCCTCCTTGATGCGGGGTTTATACATGTAACGATCTTCGGCCAGAATATTACTTGGTTTCTCAATAGCACTAGAGTAGTTAACACTGAACTTTGGAACAAGTCACGGTTTATGTTTAGAATTAGATAATACGGTCCCTTCATGTGGTTTATGCTCAAACGCACTGTATTGGTAGTTAAATCCATTATCGCTTTTCTTAAATCACAAATCCCAGCTCTTAAGGTATTAATCAGATCGTTAGCTTTGGTTAGTTTTACTGGTGAATGTAAAGCTTCCCCAGGTATCAAACCATTTGGTGGACTCACAGTCATGTCTCCCTCTAATTATTCGGTGCTTCCTCTACCTGAAGGGGCTCAAATCCATCAGAACAATCAACATTCAGGGTCAAAAGAACAATTGGGGCTACTATTACCTGCAATAATATGCAAAATGGGATCACGCTTCCCTGTTGCACTTGTCTGTAAGCATTTGTTCCTTTTCTCAAATATTCCCTCAATCTTTTGTTTTTGGGCATGGCACCTTTGCAGGGACCTTCAGCATTTAGCACAGTTTCGACCTACTCAGTTAAGTTATCAATGTCTTTTCCCATCTTTGGTTCTAGACTTAATATTATCGCCCTTAAAAGCAAGAGATCCGACCAAAGTCCATTAGACAAGATTAAAAATTGAGATTCAGGACTCCTAACCAAACCGTTGTGGAAAGTGTGGGTCGTGACCCAAAGAAGAAAAAAAAATACTATTTTAAATATAGGGCCCAGGAGGCAGATTACTCAAAAAACAAGCATTGGCATAGCCAATATGTTTCGCCTTTTGGTTCACCAATATGTTAGCCATGTTGTACATTAGTGTGGCTGTTCCTGCCGTTTAAAAAAGGAGCATATGTAGTTAAAGCATAAAAAAATTGCTTCCCATAGGCTAGAAAGCCTCTGTGCGCTTTATAATTAAAGGTATTATTTATTGGCTTGTATTTCTTTGCCTTTGTTAATAAAAAATGTAATCGTTGTCAGTTGTTAGAAAAACCTTCAATTTGGGTTCTTTTAAACTTTTGCGCCTTGCTGTTGCAGCTTTATCTGTAAAACAACCTACAGGCACACTAAATGAATAGTTTAGCAAACAACAAATAACTAAAAAACAGAAAAATAATCAAGTGCCAAAGATACATAAGCCAATAAACAAATAACTTTCACAAACGAACAAACACTACCTTGCCGATATTAAGGGGGTGATTAGGATGTAGGGCGGATCGCCACCGCCCGCATGGCGGTGGCGATCCGCCCGCCATTTCCCACCTCCCGCCTCACATTTCCCCACCGCCATATTAGTATGGCGGTGGGGACCCAGGCGGACGGAAAGACCGTCCGCCGGTTTTCCGCCGGTAGGCAATCCGCCCGATTGCCTACCGGGCGGAAAAGGCCTGCAATATTGAGGTGGTGCCTTGCAGGCACCGCCATCCATATTAGGATGATGGCGGTCACATGCCTTTCCATGGCGGAGACTCCGCCATGGAAAGGCATGCAGAGAATGCCTTTGGGGGCCCGTTGCGGGCCCCCTGGGGGGTGGGGGGCTGCACTTGGGGGGTACCCATGGTACCCCCCAACATTGGCATGCACAAGGTGGCAGGCACCGCGCGGTGCCTGCCACCTTGTGCATGCCAATGCACACAGTGCATTCCCAGCATTGTGGCGGGCGGTGCTGTGTGCACCGCCCGCCACAATGCTGGGAATGGAGGATGCCACGGTGGCGGTGGCATCCTAATCGCTGGTGCGGGACCGCCGCACCACTGGCGGCCGGTCCCAGCACCGCTAGGGTGGCAGGCGGACGAAAGTCCACCCGCCATCGTAATAGGCCCCTAAGTGTTGTGAAACTTTACTTGCACACACTCCCTTTGCGAAATAAAGAAGACACACGCAGCCTTTTACAAAAAGAAGAAAGTTTCTACTGATTGAAGTTCAAAAACACAGTCCGTTTTAAGTTAAAAGTGGGGACAAACTTTTGCTGCACGTGATTTAAAAGCACCATAATGTGACTTTCAGCCTCTAGACAATCTTTAGCACTTTAGAAGATTTTCACAGACTCACACCTTTTGTATCAAACCGGCGCCAGGATGGTGTCACGCGTGGCCTAATAAGTAAGAATACTTGCAGGCTATGTTTTCAATCGGGACAGCTTGAATATATGAGCCAATACATTAGCATGCCTGTAAAGATTGTTATCGCGGGTGCAATTTGTAGTTGTCTTCTTTTCAGGCACGAAGAAATAGAGTACATTTCCATAAATCACAGAATTTTAAACCTCCCACCGAGTCAAGACCCTGAAGTCAGTCGCAGTAGAAATAAAGCCACATCTGCAGTTTTTTAACGTGATTATCCCCTTCAAACAAATAAACTAAAAGTTCTCAAAAGTATACACCGTCAAGTTAGCGCCTGGACTATTTAAAAAGCTATTTGTTTACTTCTTTAAAAGGGATAAACCCAATGCACCTCACTTCCGGAGTACTCAAAAATATTAACTTCTTTTATTATTTCTTGGGACATGATCCTAGTGAACAGTGGTGTTTGTTTATCGCAAATAGAACAGAAAATATTAGTTGTATTGTGCGACTAAATGTTGATGGTTATTTATTTACAACTGCTCACATTTGCTTGTTTTGAGAGGGTTTATAAAGCACAAAGTACACAAACAGATATAGGAGCGCTTTATATGACTGATAGCTGTCTTTTAGACAAAACGTACCTAACAAATTATGTTAAGCCTCCTGCCAAAACTCAAACCCGTGTAAGGGCGTGTGTTAGCCAAACTATAAACACGTTTGTTTCTATTCAAAAATTGCACCTGTGCGCTTTTAAAAGATAGTTTAGTTGCTTGAAATGCTTCGCACTTATCTCCTTTCAAGTATAACAAGAATTGCAGCTCTGTTCACAGAAAGGGAATGCTGAAAGATAAAGCACCGTGGTTGTGAAGCAGGCGCTGCGCTGAGCCAGGGAAACAAAATACACACACTGACCTTTGGGTCGAGTTCACGCTATATAAAACTACAAAAAAAAACAACCCCTAACCTGCAATAGCCAGATGGGAGGAGGGAAGAGAGGCCATCACACACTGTACTGTGTGATGGCCAACTAAAGTGTTCTCTGAGTGAAATCCCCGGAAAGAGAACTAAACACACAAAGGAGGGACTTTTACAGAAATGCACCAATAAGAAGCCAGCATTTCTGAATGCCACAGATAGCAACCAATGGCAATCAGTGGGTTTGCCAAACCCCACAAAAGAGATCCAACAGGTCGATCGAAGCTCGACCTAAAAATAAAAACACAGTACCTCGCTAGCATCAGAAATCTGCTACTGCCATATGTGCAAAAAAAATAAGATGGGTGGCCCTGTCCTGTCTTATCCTGGCTTTGACGCTTTGACTGGCCAGCCCTTGGTTGGTGCACGTCAACGGGACAGGTGCTGGCACTTTACATCACTTGTGAAGGGAAGCACCCCCCCTCCTCACCTTCTTCCTTGCAAGATCCGGGTGTCCTGTGACTCTCAGTCCCTTGTTTGGCATCCTGGAAGTCCTGCAGGTAGCGAGACATAGCCGAGGAGGAGGAGCCTGCAGACTTGCGCCGCCGGCCAGGAGTTTCTGTGAGCGCCGGGCCGCTTCCCCGCTCCCCCCAGAGGCCTGAAGCCTGAGCCGCAGCCAGCCTTGCCATCCTTGCTGCCTTGCTGCCAGTAAGGCCAGCAAGGCCCTGTGCTGTGCTGCGCTGCATAGATCTGTGCGGTGCAGTGCTGTGTGCTGTGCTCCCTCCAGCGAGTGCGAACGCCAGCCAGCCAACAGCAGGAACCGCATGTACGCGTGAGCGCCGGCCGTGAGCACCGGCCGCTCTCTCACTTGCCCTTTAGCACACCAGCCAGTTGGTGTGCTGGTAGCACCGTGTTTCCAGTCCCGTTGCCATTGCAGCCCCCACAGCGGATATTGAGGGACATTGAAGGCGCACCGAGGCGCTCTAAGCGCACTAAGCAGACCTGCAGCAGCAGCTTCTGACCAACAGCGTCCAAACAGCATCCAAACAGCGACCAACAGCGACCAACTGTGAGTCAGTGAGCCAAGAGAGGCTGGGTGAGTGGGAGTGCTGGAAGGGGTCTTGGGTCCTGGGATCTGAGACCCGGTCTTGGGATCTGAGGCTGGGATTGGGCCTGGGACCGGGGCTGGAACTCAAGGGACTCCAGCAAGAGGCGAATAAGAAGTGAGTAAGGGCAGAGAGAGCGACCACGCTAATAGCGGCCGCCGAGTGAGAGCCCGGCAAGACTGCGGAAGCGACCCAACCAGGTTGGGTGCGGCTTGCGGCCAGGCAGCGTGCCCTGCTCTCTGTTCCAATACCCTAACTCTCCTTTTTTTCGTTGGCGTCTTGATTAAGCATCGATAATATTAGACAACAAGGGGGCGCCATGAGGTCCGGCAGAGTAAGGCAACCACTCTTGGGGCTAAAACTCAAATCAAAAAAGAGAAAAACCGACCTTAAGGAAGTCTCACAACTAGAGATGGTCCACGACAAAGACCATGACAAGACAAATACAACTGATCTCACAAAACCCAGTAGGGGTGTCCCAAAAGCTCAACTGCGGAGGGGAGTGGCACGTGTAAAGCCTATGGCTCAGTGACAATCAAAATGCAACTGACTGTACACCACCACCTATATAACCATCGAAGGGATGCCCCAGAGGAAAAAGTTATGTACTTATCAACCTAAGATCTATACAAAATTTTCCTTTCTGAAAGACCCTGGAACAGCAATCTACTCTAACACCTTGAACATAAAGGGGCTGCAAACACCTCTCCAACCAAGCAAACTCGATTGTAGACCATCAACTAACACCAAGCCAGCTGAGCCTTCATCATGTGCAAGGAACAGCTCCCAACATTCTCCCGGGAAAACAACTGCAGTGGAGGACCTAGCCATCCTGACAAATGATGAGGCTAGCAGCCCAATAGGGGTTAGAGTTGGTAGAGATGGCGACGAACCATCGCTGAGGTCACCTTGCAACATCAAGGACACACCCTGTAGTGTAAAAAACAGTTCGTTGGGCTGTCTAAAGGCGGGAGACCTACTGAATTGGATACATACAGTCAGTCAGACAAACGTATTGTGAAAAACTCAAGCCAAACAGATACTGGTGACTGGGTGGACCCTAGGGACCTTAGGGACCCACCAGCCTCCACCTTGGAACAGGATCAACAGGTCGCCCACGCCGACCTAAAAGTACGAGACTTGCTCTCACAGCCAAAAAACAGTTCTCCCCTTCAAATGCAAATTACTCAAGTGGACGCCTGGGATGACCTGGCAGCGCACAACAACTCAATAGTAAATACACCTCCAGTGCGCCGCACGCTGCTACCTTATGACGACTCGCACTCAATGTATACTGATATGACTTTCCTAGCTACACAGGAATGGGAGGAACTTGTTGCCTCTCACAATTTAAAACCCGTCCCGCACCATCCATCTGAAGAAGCAACCAACATCCCGCTGTTGGAGAAAGGCAACAACACTGGAAGTTTAATCCCGGAATCAATCTGGATAACAATTTTAAGTACCCTTCAAAACTCAGCTGCAGCACTACAATACCAATCTCATATAATGGATTTGCAGCTTACGGTTCTCCAAACCATGGCTGATTCCATCTCAGGGATTGACTGGAAACTATCAGAGCTCAACAGCCTTATGAAGAGAGGGCAGGAAGCAGCTCATGTGCTCCAAACGCCGCAACCAGTATGCTCTTGTGCACCAATTGTGGACAAGTTACAAACACTACCATCTATGATAGGGGACCTAATATTAGATCTAAAAACAACTGTCTTACCAAACTCCCATCAAAGCGGCGTCTTACTCAGAACACTAACAACAGTATCGGAGCATTCAAAAGCAGAGCGGACATTATCCAGCAATTACCCCTCAGCTGGCAGTGAAGCATCAGCAACATCAAAAGAGAGTGCAGTAATCAAAACAAGAAATCACTCCCCAGCAGACAGTGAAGCAACAGTAACAACAACAGAGTGTGCAGAAATCAAAGCCCAGACACCCCGGAAAGTCCGCAGGAAGCAAAAAAGGACGGGAAGAAACTGGAAGTCAGCAGGCGAAGGATTACGCATTAAGTACCAGCCACACCTAACCCTAACTGCCCCTGGACCAGATCCTGGGACCACCAATCAGGCCTAAATTTCTACCTCGGTCGACAGCCCCGAGTGTTTCCTCATGGGATCCAACGCCGTTCCGCCAATGGATTCGGGCCTACTTCCAAGAGAATCAACACAGAATGTTCCGACTGGCGACAGCAAGCAGGAGCCAATTGAAGTAAAAAAAGGGCCAATTCCATCAAAATCAGATCTAAGAAAGTCTACTAAAGTGGAACAAAATTCAAGCTTAAGGCCCCGTGATAATACTCAGATTAACAACATGGAGTCATCGCAACAGTACGAATCTCAGGGTAGAGAGGACATACTAAACAGAGGGAACATACTGCGCCTTCTACATTCCATCACAAGCCTTGACAGTATTAGCTCTGCTGATCTCCTCTCAATAGAGTTTCAACCAACGAACCCGCAATGCCCAGAAGCAACTAAAGCAACATGGAACTACAGCGAGGCAGTTAACAAAATCATGATAGAAGAAAACATGTTCAAACACTGGGGGATAAAACTGGAAGTCGAACAAAAACCTCCTTACCCGACACCCTTTCTACTTTCCTGTACGATTGCTCCACGTAAAAATACTACCTCAGTTTTAAAAGGAGCTAGGAGCAGCACCCCTGGAGCACATGCCTCTGGCATAAAGGCATCTGCTTCGAATTTAGAACCTAGGGAACCATGTTATGCTCCATCGGCTACATCGCAAAACTGGAAGCAAATACAGCGCACAATTATCATGGAGAAAACAAATTGACAAAGGGGGAGCAGCTTGCGGACGGCACCGGTTGAGACCAGGGAAATCAGCATATGTATCTGGAACATTAACGGTCTAGCCAGCAAAACCGAGGACCCCGAGGTACTGCATTACTTAAAATCATTCGATTTGATACTGCTCCAAGAGACCTGGGAGGACAAGGCCTTCGAGCTTCAGGGCTACACCTCCCATTGCATCCCAGCAACAAAGGGCTCCCATTTTGGTCGTCGATCGGGGGGGCCTAATGATTTTGGCATCTATAACAAAAATTGGAGAAATAACACCAATAGAGGCACAAATTGCACCTCCAAGCTTCATACAAGCAGGAATGATAGCACTCGAGGTTGATAACGTACAACAAGAAGTTATAATAATTAACATCTATGTCCACCCCAAACAAATATCGAAAGCGGCTAAGGAGCTAATAGAAGTAACAAAAAGGATTATGGATGAGCAGGACACTGATTGCATCATCCTGGCAGGCAACTTTAATATGCATCTTATTGGCTCCGGAACAGACGAAACCCTTGTGCAAGATCTTAGTGCCGTATGGGAAGTACCAAACCAGGGTTCTCCAAAGATTAAAAAACCCACAAGATGCTCAAAACACCTGCTCAAGCAACTCGAACATCTTAATTTAAGAGCTTTGAATGGGCGCTTTCAGGGGAACAACCCACCAGTTGCTACGTTTCACTCAACAAAAACATCTTCCCACTTAGACTTTACGTTTACATCTTTAAATATGCTTGGAAAATTCGCAACCTTTAGGATAGGCAACAAGGAACACAGTGACCATTTGCCTCAGGAAATGACACTAAAAGCTAATACAGTCCTCATGTTTGAGCCATATACAGGGATTAACATTGAAGGGGCCTCAAACATTGTATACCCAAGGGGCAGGTCTCCCAACACAGCCAGTTGATGCATGGCAAAGCTTTACTGCAACCGTTGGTGAAAAACTATTGAAAGGGACTGTGGCAAGGTCGAGCCAGCCAGAGGGCGCACCGACACGATTATTAGCCAGTCCGGAATCAAAAAAACTCAAACGCACTATAAATCAAACACTGAGACAGTTACGCAAAAATCCACTTAATCAGGATCTGCAAATCGTTCTCTGGAAAGCGAAGGCATTGATAAAGAGGAAGAAATGGGAAAAGAAAAAATCAAAAAATGATGAATTATGGGCTAAGCTGCTCCACGAAGTTAAACAAAAAAATAGCGCCAGGTTCTGGCAAATAATTAAAAGAATCAAGAATCCAAATCACCCCGGAATAAACTCCAACATAACGGAGGAAGCATGGGCTGGATACCTCTTCACCCATTTTAATAACACAGCTGAAGATAAAGATAAGGTTGTCAAGGAAACGGGGAATTTGACAGAGAGCAGCGGTGAAACCAACAAGGAAAAAATGAGAAACAGCCAAACAACATCTAAGCCGCAAGACCCACACGGAAGCGTGAAACACTCCTGGGAGGGGGAACTGGTGGTAGGCTTAAATCCTCCTCTCTCCGCCAAAGTAGAACATCACGGCCCAACACCAACTGATATAAAGAGGCAAATAGCCAGGGGCAGACCTACAGGCGCCCCTGGTCCAAATGGCATTCCACCAATGCTGTATAAAGCTGACGCATATTTCTGGAGTGAAGCATTATCACCGGTCTTTGAAGACATAAAGGATACAACACTGATCCCGGAATCCTGGCAAGGATCAATCATTAACCCAATTTTCAAACAGGGCAACAGGAAACTCCCAAATAACTACCGGCTCATTGCCCTCATTGATGTGGAGGCAAAGTACTTTGCAGGAACTATACTGGATGAGTTAGCATCATGGGCGTCCGAGAACTCCATCATACCAATTAACCAAACAGGGTTTTGCCGGGGCCAAGGTACCATAACAAACATCATGGCATTAACCTTACTAATGGGTGCAGCAAAAGAGGCCAAATCCCCTTTATTTCTTTGTTTCATCGATTACACTGCTGCCTTCGATCATGTTGACCGATTTAAACTCCGGTGAAAACTGGAAAATTGGGGAATACCGAAACTGCTTCTGGATCAGCTTAAGTTATTGCACATGAACACCTGGCTTAAGATCAAGTTAGGAGCCGGAGCGCACCTTTCTAAACAAATTCCGACCACAAATGGGCTAAAACAAGGTTGCGTGCTAGCGCCGTTATTATTCAATCTCTTCCTTGCAGACTTGCCAGGGGAACTCGACAAATGCTCATCCCATGCTCCCAAACTGGGGAAAATACAGCTGTCAAATTTGCTGTACGCGGATGATTTGGTGCTGATAAGTCGGACCCCTATCAGCCTTCAACACCTTTTAAATGCAACCTATACCTTCTCAGAAAGGTACTCCCTGCAAATAAATCTCAAGAAAACTAAGATCATGGCAGTAAATTATTTAAAAAGGAAAAAGATCACCTGGCATCTAAATGGACAAGGCTTGGAATTGGTAACCAGCTACAAATATCTGGGAATACTTATGGACCATAAAAATACGTTCAAACCCCAACTGGAGTCCCTGCGGGCGAAGGGAAATGCGGCGTACCTGGCGATAAAATGAATAAAGAATAAACTGCCCCACCTAACACTTGACCCCTTGTTACAGGTATTACGTGTAAAACTGCAGCCGACTTTAACATACGGGAGTGAATCCCTTCAAGGGAAGGATGCCGTAGTCTTGGATATAGTGATAGCCAATTCTTATAGAGCAATCTTCCACCTGACAAAATACGTCTCACCAGAGCAAATACGGCTGGAATTCGGCCTTCAAAAACAAACGCTGGAAAGAAGGGGTGCGTACGTAAACAGCTGGAACAAAATCCGTAGCGCAGAGGTCGGATCCTTAAACTCCAATCTCTGGGAAGAGCTATTAAGCCACAGAAAATCTTCAGCTAGGGACTATCTGTTTGATTCCCACAAAGCATTGGGATTGTTAGATCTCTGGGGTACCCCCACCGACCATTCGTCTTTTAAAAAAATCGTGAGAAAATCAACACGAATCATATCCGCCATTGAGGACAAGGAAACACTTGCCAAAAGGGCACATGGCTGGATAACGCTTAATGACTATGGAACATTGCAGCCACAACCTTATTTTAAAAACTGGAGTCAAAATAACGACGAAAGAAAAGTTCTTAAAGCTACGTCTTGGAGTTATCCCGATTACCCCTCAATTGCCACCCTGGGAAAGGAAAGACAGAGCGCAGTTCTGCAGCTTGGTGCACAGTCTAAATATCGAGTTTAGAATATCGACCTACAGTAATATCGAGTTCCAAATATCGTAGGGACAGAATATTGAAATCAAGAATATCGACGACGAGAATATCGACCTGAAGGTAAGTAATATCGTTTTTGTTAATATCGAAGTTAGTAATATCGATAGCAAAAAAATTGATGTCACTAATATCGATATTTATATTAGTGTTATGTATTTTATTATGTATTTTATATGTATGTGTTATATATTTTTTGTTAAGTATTGTACTGGTTTTTAAATATATGTATAACATTTTTAGAAGTTAGTAATGTTTTTTAAGTAAATTATGCGTTTTAGTACTGTAGCGGATTGTGGGTTTATAGGGGAATAGGGTGGGAAGTAATTTAATTATAGTAAATTGATTAATAATTTTTAGGAATTATTAATTAATTTGAATTAAAATTTGCGTTTTAGTTCTGTAGCGGGTTGTGGGTTTATAGGGGAATAGGGTGGGAAGTATTTTAATTGTAATTAAGTAATTATTTATTTTTATTTATTGGTATTGTTAATTAATTTATTGTTAATTAATTATTAATTGGTAATTTATTTTTATTCATTGGTAATTAATTTTTATTAATTGATTAATTGATAATTATATTAAGTGTATTAATTTATTATTGGAGCGGGTTGTGATCTTATAGGGAAATAGGGTGGGAAGTAATTTAATTCTAATTAAGTAATTATTAATTTTATTTTTGGGTATTGATAATTAAATTATTGATAAATTATTATTTGGTAATTAATTTTAAATAAATATTATTTTTGGGTATTGTAAATTAATTTATTGTTTAATAATTATTAATTGGGCATTAATTTTTATTTGTTATTTATTGGTATTTATCATTAATTTTTTGTTAATTAAGTATTAATTGGTAATTACTTTTTAATAATAATTTTTGGTATTGGACATTAATTTATTGTTAATTAATGTTTATTTGGTCATTCATTTTTAATAATTATTATTTATTGGTATTTGTCATTAATTTATTGTTAATTAATTATTAATTGGTAATTATTTTTATTAATTATTTATTGGTATTGATAATTAATTTATTGTTATTTAATAATTAAATCTTTATTTATTTATAAAAATTAATTTAATTCTAAGGGGCTCAATACGATGGCGGGCGGAAGCACAACCGCCGTGCTGGCGGATGCAAAAACCACCAGTTACCGCCGGCACGCAGCAGTTCACACGCCCGCCCAATTACGATGCGAAAAGTAGGCCAAACACCGCCGGCAAGCCAGCAACACCGTCCGCCATCAAAGTGCGCCCGTACACGTAGCGGCGCAGCTAACTGACACACACCGTCCGACGAAACACGTCCCGCCCGGCGCATAAATTACGATGCCGCAAACAAACAGCTCCCACGGCCAAGAGATACCGTACGACAAACCGAAGCGGTAACACGGACGCCGAGCACGGACAACGAAGAAGCGGCTCCCCGAGCATGAATCCAGCACTGCAGGCCCTCCCCATGCTCCTGCTGATGCACCACCAAGGACGCAACGTGCCGCGGAGACGCAGGTAGGCACACACACAACAAGTGCACGCAAACAGCGCACACAGTGCAAGGGCGGAAAAAGCGGACAACCCCCCACCAGCGCGTGTACACTACACATCCACCATTGCATCCACATATGACACACAGGCCAAATCGTAACATCGCGTAACACATGTGTACACACCACCTGGGACTAGGAACCAACAACCCCGTCACGGCCCCAAGCGGCGATGACGCCGCCACACATGCGCACAACGCAGAGGCCAACCGCAGCGCCATGCATGCGTCGCACACAGACACAGGGACACAACCAAGCGGCACACACATCAGCCCCACCCCGAATGCACATGACACGTGACAGGCCTGCCACAGACATGTCCCCAACGCCCAATTCACGGACAACACCCAACGCCACACAACCGACGCACACATGTCAGTGAAGTCACGCAACAGCAGGACACACCCCAGTGTAACAAACATGGCGTAGCACACAGCGGCGGCAACACCAACTAGGAGAAGCAGGGCCCCTTCGGGAAGAGGAACGCCAGTACCACACTGAAACACCCATACCACCCTGCACATATGAACAAGACATATAAAACGGAACACCAAAGAGCCCGGGGACCGACAACAGGTGGCCCAAGAATAACATTCACACACAAGGCCCAACGCAGAGCGGAAAGGCAGCCTGCCGCCCACACAAGGGAGAGCAGACAGCACTGAATGACCTTCCATTCCAACTCCGAAACCACAGCCCTACGACAGAAGCCGGTGAATACAGCCATTGTCCAAGAATAGACCAACACAGGCTTGCCGAGGAGACCGACCACAGGGCAGATAGCGCATATCACAGAAGCACACAACGGACGGGGAAGAAAGAAGAAAACACTCCCCCATGTCGGCCACATGCAAGTTAATTGGAAGGAGTCACACATCACTGACCTTGAACTGTCTGAGAAGCATGTGGGAAGAGGGCCCGTGTCCTCCAAACAAGCCAACAGAACACAAGTCCTGTCTCCCTACGACTACACAGAGCTCACAGCAACCTCGGAGAGTGCACATTGCAGACTGCACACACAGCCGGAGCACGCCACCACAACGCACCGCTGCGAAATGGCAACCGCAACACACCTACCCAACTACGCCGAACAGCTCAAGCTGTACAAAACCAACCTGTTTCATACATTGGGATGCGATCTCCTGTCCCTGCTGAACGTAAGTTACCGACTGACTTACCGCATCACATTGTTCAGCTGCGTCATGCCCGTCTTCTACTGTCGGAGGTGTCCCTACCAGCATCCCGTGGAGATATGCCTCTCCAACCCGGCATGTCTGAAGGCGGACCTGCTACCACTACTCCTCCCTCTGGACGCACACGACAGGGCCTGCTCTGCCTATGGGGGCATGGCGTATGTGGCCAACATCGCACCCGCACTGAAATGGGACCACTGTGCCTCCACACGACGGATCATCGAGAACAGCTACATCGAATGTCACCCAGCATGCCCCATCATGGTCCTCCAAGGGACAACTTACGAACAACACCTTGACAGCCACCATCCGCTACATTGGCTGGCAAACATGTACACCACCAATGACATGGAAGCCCTGCTGGACGGCATCGCATACCTGACAACCTGTAAATTCGTCGGACCACAACGCAGGTTCCCCGATTGACCTATGATGTCCAACCCCGCACCCATGCTTAGCTTCCGCACGGACTGGCCAGTCACCACCACAACAGCCATACCAAACGACCGGCAACTGTAACCACACCATCAACGACATCGCCATGACATCGGATATGACCGGGACATGCACACTGTTCCCCATCACATCCAGGAACACCGCATGCATCGTGGGAGGCAGTGGCATGGGCTCTGTGTATCGCACCCACATGGACGGAACTGCACGAACAACCAGGACACGACATGGATCCAGCGCCCATGGACACACACACCGCTCAGTGGACATGAATAGGTCGCCTGGAGTCTGTGGGTGCTGCACCCCTCCCACCCCCGCCCCGGGAATCCCATACCAGGACCTTTGCATGGACGACAAGTGCATACAACAACAACACGACCCCAGTGACTGTGACATGTCCAGTAACCACCACAGTGCAACAACAAGTGGCACGCCGCTGCATGCACGCAAGCACATGCCCTGATGTCATCTCACATGCACGCGTGCATGAGGAACAACCGCAGCAAACCTGTCACATGGAACTGAGATGGAATGTGCCCATGATGCCAAGCGGTCTGGTAGGCTACATGTATACCGTCTGTGTCAAAGTCCGCAGCTCCGCAGCTATACGTAAATGTACATTAGCACAGCCTTGGCCAAGCAGATGTCACTCTGAAGCCCACATCCCACATGCAACAGCCAATCACATGTAACCCACACCCTATCCCATTTGCAATCATGCTCAGTATATCCTCAACATGTATTCCGCTGCCAGTAGTGTCCACTATACTGCATCACAGAGGACAGAAGACTCAATATAATGTTTGAAACCAAAACTGTCTCCGCTGACTCATTTCACAAGTACGAATGAGAGAGGATGAGAGTATGTGAAGTACACGGCAGTCGTGACATGACCATGTAGTCCACTGGTATTGGATGTCAACGCAAATGAGTAGCACAACTGTGGAAGACACACATGTGTCGTGTGAAGTCGTATGGACGCAGTGCTCAGGTGGGTGGGTGTGACGGGTAGATGCGCACATGCCAAGTTTGAGCACGCCGTGTTGGGAGGGGTCATGAACAGTACACCACCGCTTCCCTGGGCATTGTGAGAGGACACCTGTCGGGGGGAGTGAACACGTGTGTGCACAGCAGCCGGGCACACGTACAAAGCGGTACCAGGCGCACCTCAGCCCACCCTCTGTGGACAAGCTGGATCCTGTTGTGCGCCCGCCATGCCCCTTGACAAGGCACACACAGCCCCAGTCGACCAGGTGTAACCCCAACATAGTCAATCCGCACAGGCGATACAGGGCACGGGATGGCAGTGGAGCATGGTGTGTGAGAGGTCTCCTCGCGCTCCTCCTGGTCATATCACACAGGCAATAGAACCTCAACGTCTAGCATGGCACAAGTCAAATGGAAGTGTAGGGGGACGCACCACAGCACGAGCAGCACTGACGTCACAGGAGGTGGCTCGCACCATCCCATCCATTGCCCATCATACCAACCACGCCACATGCCATTGCGACTAAGTGCAAGCGCGTGCGCCACCACCCCGAGCCCTCCCCAGAGAGGCCAAAGAGTGAATGTGTGGGCCATCAGCCACAGACGGACGCGGCCTGGCCGCAAGGGCAGCCACAGCCACTGGGTGTCGCAGGTGGCGGATCCGGAAGGCGAAGACTGTGATGCATAGTCCATGCAGGCCGGGTCTCCATTTGGGGCACCACGCAGGTGGACGGCGTCCCGCCACACATCATACCCTGAGACAGCCCACTCGTGCAACTGGACCCACACATACACTCCTTGCCCTCTCTGGTGCGAGCTTGGGGCTGCCTGTGCAAGCGCTAGCCTCGCAGGTGAGCATGCATATTGGGGGAGCGAGGGGAGGACATGAGGGCTGGGGCGAAGATGACTTTATCACTGTCAGTTAGTACAAGGGATGACCCAGATGTGGAAAGGAAGAGACGTGTCCCGTGTGTACTGCAACTAGTCGCCAATCCAACTACCCCCCATGTCCGGAATGTAAGCCCGCACCTAGGCCCGCCCATCCGCCACATCGAACATACCACCAGCACGACAACCTTCCCATTCGAAACACTGACTGGGGGTGGCGACCAGTGAACAATCATGTGTAGCCTACCCACGCGTACATGTGGGCCCTCCATGATCCATGTCACCTGCGGCAAAGTCATGACATGCGCAATGAGGGAAGTGAGGAGAGCTGTCCGCCCCACGCGCAGAAGGTGCATCAGCTCCACAGACCCAGCAGCGAGTCCAGCAGGGGTCACATGTGCAGGGGCAGCTGTGCCTGGTGTGAAGGCACATGCATATAGACAGCACATCGACCAATGTGTAGTCTGCCCACATCTACAGTCCATCATCATGCGGACATAGGAATTGAACACAGGGCAACACATCTTCAGTTGGTGCACCCACCGTGACCAACAATGCGCAATCATCGACGTACCCGCCCTGTGCATGGCCCCCCACCCAACGGAGGCACATCCAGTGCCACCATCCCACACACACAAGCCTTCCACGGAACATGCTGTGTCCAATGGTCAGTACAGAGTCAGCGCCCATCTGGTGGATCCTGAACAGGAGACACATGCACACACATGCCAGCTCCCACTATGTACGTCTGCCACCTGGCACGTGCAATGTAACCTCTCACCTGTGACGTGTGACTGCAAGCACACAGCCGTCTTGGCATGGGGCTGTCAATGTGGACACCTGTCAATGTTTCGGGAGGTGTGATCCGTACAGTGCTGTACATAGGGTGCAGTGCTGACACCTACTACTGTCTCATATCCCCTCGTGCCACAGGTCCCACTTGTTTTGGCCGCTCAGCCTGTGCCCACATCGTCGTCGTCGTGTGCCATACTCATCCAGCCGCGGAAGCAGTTCCATGCTCAGCAGACATTCATGTTGCCGTGGCGTTGCCGCTTGACGGATATGCAGTCAGTCCCCATCAGCACGCCCCGCAAGTCATTGGGGCCTAGATCCCCATGTGCATGCACATGGCAGTGGTTTGTATCACTAGCCATTGCCATTGTTGGGAGACCTGTGTAAGTGTATTGTGGCCGTGCCGTCCCAGCTTGACAGCTGGGCTGTAGCTCATGTGCTTGCTCAGTCATGTCAGTGATGTGTATGCGAAATTGCTATGTGTCGTGTTGCTTTGACATGTGTCCTCTGCCATTGTCCCTAGGCGGAGACCGAACATTGACCGCCCATACCAATTGCTGGCGGACATGGACGATACAGAGGTTATTAGGAAGTTTCGGCTGGACAGGCCAACCCTGCATCGACTGTGTGCCATGTTAGAACCCCATCTCCGTCCCCGCAGGGTGTATCCGACTGCTGTCACCCCCACGGCTAAGGTGATGGCCGCCATGCATTTCTTCGCCACTGGGTCATTCCAGCACACAGTGGGCATTGGAGGAGGGATGTCCCAGCCCATGTTCAGCAAGGTGCTGAGGGATGTACTGGCAGCCATGATGCTGTGCCGAAACAGGTACATCCGCTTCCCCAGGGCTCGTGAATTGGCGGCAGTGAAGGGTGCATTCTATGCCCTTGGCAGAATCCCACACGTCGTTGGAGCCATTGACTGCACACATGTCGGCCTTGTTCCACCACAGGCCACTGAGCACCTGTACCGCAACAGGAAGCACACGCACTCCCTGAATGTGCAAGTGGTGTGCCTTGCGGACATGGTGATCACCCACGTGTGTGCAAAGTTCCCAGGCTCGGCCCATGACGCACACATAATGCGCAACAGCATCTTGCCACGACTGATGTCCAATATGCAACAGGATCGTGGCTGTATTGTCGGTGAGTATGTGGAGTGGTGTAGCGTGCTGGTTGTGCGATGCTGTCCCCTGTCCAGTTGGAATAGCAACGGTTCTCTGTGTCCCTCACACCCAGGTGACTCTGCGTACCCGAATGGGGCATGGCTGCTCAGTCCATTGAGGAATCCTCGCACCCCAGCAGACGATCGCTACAATGAGGCACATGGGAGGACCAGATGTGTGGTCGAGCGTACCTTTGGCCTCCTCAAGTCCAGGTTCAGGTTCCTGGACCGCACCGAGGGTGCGCTGGCGTACTCCCCACAGAAGGTGTGCCGGATAGTGGTGGCGTGCTGCATGCTGCACAATCTGGCCATTCGGAAGCAGATCCCCCTCATCGTGGATGACGGAGATCAACCAGGGCCCCAGCCCGCAGACCAGGACAGCTCGAGTGAGGAGGACAGCGGAGAGGAGGAAGCTGGTAATGTGCGGCAGCAGCTCATCGCCCGCTACTTCACTTGACGGTGAGTGTCCATGTACGACGGCTGATGTGGCTGTATCTGTGCAGGTGTGTGTGTGCTGTGTCAGGGTGGCCGTTTGTTCACTGCGTGCTGTGTGTCAACGCTCCATGGCCAGGGTAGTATGCCACTGTTGGTGGCTGTGGCATTGTGCCCTATTGCTCTGTGCGATGTGTGTACATTGCTTGTAGTTGTTGACATGTACTGTGTGATGGGTGTGTGACACACTCATTGAATGTGCTCCTGTTCTGTCTCCCACCCCTAGGTCCCTACAGGCCCTCCGGATTCCATTGCCATGCCACGCATCAGGTGCCTTTCCGCCCAAGGTGGCCGTTGTATTCCGTACAAATAAAACACAGGGCACAAACAGCAGTTAGTGTAAAGGTGCATTTATTTCAAACTGTGACATGTGATTGTGTGTAAGGTGATGACAAAAGTGGTGCGTGCAGTGACAATGAGCTGTCGGTCATGGCTGCGTGATGCTCAGGGTGTACCCACTGGTTCTATGTCCATAGTCCAACACACACATGCCATCCAGATGGCTGTGTGGAGTGGGATCGTAGTCCAAGTCAATGCAGTGGCTGGTCAAGGAAGGCTGGCAGAAGGCTGGCTGGCTGCCTCACTTGCGTTTGGAGCGTGCGAAGTCCTCCCGGGAGATCTGTTTCCACTTCGGACGGCCCCTTCCACGTTTGCGAGGGGGTGCCTGCTTGCGACATGCTGGTGGTTGAGGTGTGCTCACTGGCTGTGGACGCAGGGGAACTGGACACTGCTGCTCGACCCTGCGCCCCGGCAGGTGGTGGCGGAGGGGAGCTGCTGTCCCTGGCTGTGACCTCACCGCCACCACCAGCTGGCCCATGAGGTCCACGAGTTGGCCCATACGGGCGTCCATGGACCTCAGCACCCCCAGCACCTCACGCGTGTCTGAAGCAGACCGGACCCATTGTCCTTGGGCCTCTTCATAGGCCCCAAGGACTCTGGCCATTTGAGGCAGGGCATGGCTCCCAGGGGAGGCTGGCGTTTCCCTGACCCTGCTCCTCCTACCAGTCCTGCTGCCACCGGCCCTGCCCACTAGCCACATTGCTCACCACGGTCCTCGCTGTGGCTCCCAGGGTGGATCCAGTCGGCCGGGCCACCACCTGCGCTGGGGCTGGTGCCAGCGAAGACGTGGTGGTGGTGGCGGCGGTGGTGGTCGGTGCGGCGATGGTGGCGGTTGCGGCAGTGGTAGTGGCCACAATGACCGTGGGTGTGGCCGCAACGACAGTGGCAGCAGGGGGCTGGGAATGTTCAGCAGCCCTGGATGATGGGTTGGTGGGTAGGAGGGGTCCTGGGGAGCGGCTGGGCCCTGCCACACCAGATGGGCCTGCTTGGTGGTCCATGTCCGAAGAGGAGGACAGATCCTCCAGATCCGTGTGTCCTCGTTGGGGGCTTGTAGGCTGGCTGTGCTGGCTGCTGGCTCCATCCCCAGCATCCAGCAGTTCGTCACCTGTGGAGAGAATGAGATTTGTTATTGTGTTGCACCTGGCGAAGTATGTATTTGTCGTCTGACATTAACAGTTCGTGCAATCTCGTACATGGGTTTCCCGGAGGCGTGTGTGTGGCTGTAGCATCTGTAGTTGTGTGTGCTTGGCAATGGGACTGTGTGCTGTGCACATGTGGCATGGGACGGATTGGCCATGCCGATGGGTGTGTTGCTGTGCCCCTACTTATTGTGACTCTGGTGTATGCGGGCTCCTGGCCCATCCTGGGTCTGGTTTGTACTTTGCTTTTGGTGTTCAGATGGGACGCTTAGGAACGCATATGGCAACATGGGGGCCATGCCCCAGATTCGCATTTGGGAGGGAATATGCTTTTGGTGTTCAAATGGAACGCTTAGGAACGCATATGGCAACATGGGGGCCATGCCCCAGATTCGCATTTGGGAGGGAATATGCTTTTGGGGTTCAAATGGAACGCTTAGGAACGCATATGGCAACATGGGGGCCATGCCCCAGATTCGCATTTGGGAGGGTATATGCTTTTGGGGTTCAAATGGAACGCTTAGGAACGCATATGGCAACATGGGGGCCATGCCCCAGATTCGCATTTGGGAGGGAATATGCTTTTGGGGTTCAAATGGAACGCTTAGGAACGCATATGGCAACATGGGGGCCATGCCCCAGATTCGCATTTGGGAGGGAATATGCTTTTGGGGTTCAAATGGAACGCTTAGGAACGCATATGGCAACATGGGGGCCATGCCCCAGATTCGCATTTGGGAGGGAATATGCTTTTGGGGTTCAAATGGAACGCTTAGGAACGCATATGGCAACATGGGGGCCATGCCCCAGATTCGCATTTGGGAGGGAATATGCTTTTGGGGTACATGCTGTGAGCCATGGGTGCCGAACGTGACATGTGTTGTGGCAGCATGACAGTGCATGGTTTGAGGTGTGTGCATGCTTGACATGGCCTGCATATTTGCTGTCTGTTGTGATTACTGGACATGGCATTGGACGCATCGTTATGAGTGAGTGATGGTTGTGTGCCAGCCAACGTATTGCAGTTGTCCCATCTCCTTGGTGTGCGTGCTGCCCTGTGCCATGTGCATCACTGCAGTGCTCGGGGGTGTGGCCCATGTTGTGTGTTGTTGCTCACAGTGTGTCGTGCGCTTCATTGACTTCTGGCACATGGTTGGTCATGGGCATGTATCTTAGCGTGACTGCTGTATGTGTGGCAGCTGTGCGGATGACATGCCTTTCATGAGACTGGGGCTGACGGATGGGATGGATGGTATGTTGTATGTGCATGGTGTGTCTGTGTGTTTGATGGGTTCAGTGGTGTTCGTGTGCATTTATGTTGTTCCGCTCTGTTGCGTCTAGTGTTGTTTGTCTTACATAGGCGTAGTTGTGGGGTGTGTGGTTGACAGGCAGTAGGAGCTACATGGACAGGACTTCAATGGTGTTTCGGTTGTGTGTGATGAGTTGCACAGTGGCTGCCGTGTGGTACTATATTCAGTGTGGCTTGTGCATGCAGACGTGGCTCCTTGGGTGTTGCTATGTCTGTGATGGGTCATGTGGGGTGTGAGTCTGTTGTTCATGTCCGTGTGCACATTGTTCACTTGTTCGTGACGGTGGGCGGTGCTGCGTGTTCGTCTGCTACGTGACATGTCCCATGTGTTGGTCGTGTTCCGGTCCTCATGCCTCCAGTAATCCAGCCCTGTCCAGTTTCCCACCTGCAAGTTGTTCGTGCGTGCACTGTACTGGATGCCACATGGCTCTAAGCGGGGGTGCTCCATGTTGCAGGTCTGTGGGGGTGGGGGGGTGTTGTGGGTCGTGGGGGTGGCTGGACACCCACTGACACCGATTGCTGTGGACCGTGATGTCTGCCTTTCGGCTGTCGTTGTGCACTGCGGTGGCTGACACGTGGCTGTGGGGTGTGGGGGATGCTCCTCCTTGCTGTGCTGTGGGACTAGGGGCCTGGTGTGTGTTGTACTTGGGCTGTCCACCGTCCCACCCACTGCACTTTGTGTTCCTGCCACTTACCTGTTACTTGTCGGTTAGTGCAGCTGTGGCGGACACATGGGTGTGGTGGGTGCTCGTTGTGGCGCTTCTGGCATATTTGGGGACCTGTTGGTGGTTACGTGGCTGGCTGAGTGTACACATGTCCCCACGTATCTTACAGTTGTTCGGTTTGGGCTGTGTGTGGTGGTGTCTGTTGCATGTGTGTGTGATGTGTTGTGTATTGTGTGCTGGACATGGGGGTGTTTGTCCCAGGGAGCTGTGGCATGGTGGTAGTGCATGTGAGTACATAGCGGTGTGCTGGTATACATTAGTTTGTACTTACCAGCCTCCACTCCCCCTGCTAATCCGGCGAGGATCTCCGGATGTATTATGACTCGCACCTTCTCCTCCCACGCTTTGAAGGTCTTGAAGAGCGCGGGATTCCCTCCGCCAGTGACGGCAGCCAGCTCTCTGTTTTTGCCCTCCTTCTTCTTGACCAGGCTCTTGACGTCATTCCAACGTTTGTTTATTTCTCCTCTGTTCCTGGGCAGGGTCCCGACTGCATTGACCTGGTCTACGATCCGGTTCCACATTCTGTTTCTGGTGGCTAGTGGTGTGTGCTGGACCATGTTCCCATAGATTTGTGGGTACACCTTGATGATCTCGTCGACCATGACCGTCAGCTCAATGGGCGTGAACTTGGGCATTCTTTGTGGTGCCATGGTGTTTGTGGTGCTGGTGCGGTGTGTGTTGTGTAATGTGCAGGGGGTTTGTGGTGCAGGTGTTTGGTGGTGGTGGTGGTGGTGGTGGTGGTTGTGATGTGTGCGTTTCTGTGGTGTGCTGCTGTCCTTGCTGTGTCACTGTGTCCTCTCCTCTCCTCTCTGGTTTGCAATGTTGCAAGGGGTTGTGGTCTGTGGGAGTGCTGCTTTTGTACTTACCTATGTGGGTGTGTCCTCATGGTCTGTTGTTTTCAGGTGTGTTGTGTCTGGGGTTCTGGCCTTTGTAGTTTTTGTTTGTCCGGGGGTGTTTTCGGGATGTGTACTGTGCTTGTGTATTTGTGCGTGCCTTGCTGTGTGGACTTGTTGGCCATGTTGTGTGCTATTGGTTTTGTGAGCGGATGGTTTCTGTGCAGGTACGTGGGCGCCATGGCTTCTGCCGTGTCGATTCTCATCGGCGTTGTTTGCGCTGGCGGGCGGTATATTTGTAGTTTTCCCGCGCTCATGGCGGTGCGATCGTAATTTCACGTGCGGTGTGTCGGCCGTGAGGGCGGGCGGTTTTGTGTTGTCGTGCGTGTTTCCGTCCGTGGCGGGCGGTTTGACTCCGACTCGGACGTTGGCGGGCGGTATTTTGTGTGATTTTTCCGCCGATGGCGGTTTTCGGTTTGTGTAATCGTAATGGCGTGGTCGGTGTTCAGACGGTGTGTGCGGGCGGATTTTTGCCGCTTTCATGCCTGGCGGATTTTTTTACGCCGGGTATCGTAATGGGCCCCTAAGTATGTTAATTTTAACCCTTACGCTATCCAACACTTTCCCTACTGTTACACTAACTGGAGTGGGAATAGTAATTTTTACCCCTACGCTATCCAACACTTTCCCTACTGTTGCACTCTTTGGAGTGGGAATAGTAATTTTTACCCCTACGCTATCCCACACTTTCCCTACTGTTGCACTCACGGGAGTGGGAATAATAATTTTCACCCCTGCGCTACCCCACACTTTCCCTACTGTTGCACTCACTGGAGTGGGAATAGTAATTTTTACCCCTCCGCTATCCAATACTTTCTCTACTGTTGCACTCACTGGAGTGGGAATAGTAATTATTACCCCTACGCTATCCAACACTTTCCCTACTGTTGCACTCACTGGAGTGGGAATAGTAATTTTACCCCTCCGCTATCCAATACTTTCCCTACTGTTGCACTCACTGGAGTGGAAATAGTAATTTTTACCCCTACGCTATCCAACACTTTCCCTACTGTTGCACTCATTGGAGTGGGAATAGTAATTTTAACACCTACTCTATCCAACATTTACCCTACTGTTGCACTGTTTGGAGTTGGAATAGTAATTTTATTCCCTCCACTATCTAATATTTTTGTATTATTTTAGCTAATGTAGTATATAATTAATTTTAAAAATAATTTAATTTTTTTTAATTTGTTACATATATTTATTTAATTTTTATTTATGTTATTGTTTTATGTGTATAGATGTATTTATAATATATAAGATTTTCTTAATAATTTATGTTATTAAAATAATGATTAAAACATTAATAAATAAATGTATATATTATATATTATATGTATATATTAAATGTATTTATAAATTATATATATTTAATTTATAATTTTTAAACATTTTAAAATATTTTTAACTATGTTTATTTTAAATATATGTATTATTTACTTTATTTTACATTACTTTTTTAACTAAAAAAAACCAATATTTTTAACAACGATATTTTTGACGATATTTTTTTTCTCGATATTTTTGTACTTACCATAATGTAGATAGGATGTCGATATTCTTGACTTTGATATTCTTGCTGCGATACTTTTGTAGGTCGATATTCTGACCTTCGATATTCTGTCAGTGATTCCTACAGCTTATGTGGAGTCGGCAAGGAGGAAATTATTCATGTTGTCTGCATTTGCCCCAATTTAAAGGACATTAGGCACAGCCTATTACGCCCATTTTTTAAGCGGCACGGTATCCGGACCTGTAGGCAGGCAGTAAAGCTGTGCTTCACTCAAGTTGAGACACAGCTAAACTGCCGGCTCACAAAAGTTTTTCGATCTAGTAGCAAAAAGGCACAAAAGCATGTTGCATGTGGATCAATAAAACATAATTGAATAGGGCATTGCTTGACGTCAGCTTGAAACATCGAAAGTCGTACCTATGGATTTCTGGTGCCCAATTAACAATGGCACAACGTGGAAATGAACAGCTTGTATCCAGACCAACATCGCTAGAACTAGCACCATTTTGGTACAGACACTCAAGAAACATTAGCATTTTTATTGTCCTGTGCAACTGTAAATAAAGTTTAAAGAATGGAGTTTAGGACATCTACGCAGGGCAAGTGCTGGTGCTTTACAGCACTTGTGTCAGAAAGGACCCGCCTCCTCCTCTCCCCTCTTCCTTGCAAGTTCAGTACGTCCTGGGACTTGTAGTCACTTGCTAGGAGTCCTGGAAGTCCCACGCAGCAGGGCAGATGCTGGTGTTGGATTTAATTTGAGATTTCTAAAGCACGCAAATGCCCTAGGCATCTTGGCGCTAGCATTATCCTGATCTACTACCACATAACCATCAGCGGGGAAGCAGCAGAACTATAAAGAGAGCGAGAACAGCTAAGATTTCAAATATTTCCAGAAACTCTGCCCCAAGAGGCTTTTTTAGATCTTGGAATGATTGCTGAGCTTGAGACGGCAGATCGCAGCAATCTTTTTGGAAAATACCATCTGAATCTAGTTTTAAGGTATTCTAGCCCAATTCCATACAGATCCTTGTGAGCCACACGCAATGCGCATGCATGGATGCGTGTTTTATAGCTCTTGTGCAGGGAAGGGCCAGGCTCCTTCCCACCCTCTTGGTTGCAATTTCAGTGTGTCCTGCAACTCATTGGGCCATATTTATCATTTCTTTCAAGCAAAGCAGCAAGACACCTTGCAGTGCAGCGGTGCGTGACAGGAAGAGGTTGTGAATGCACCATATCTATCAAGATCCTGCTCTCTCCTTGCGCTTGTGCTCTTACGGCTGCCTAGTGCCAATGCAGGCACCCTTGCACCTGTGTTACAGGTAGGATTGTTTTGTGCCGGAAGGGGCACCTTCCTGCACAAAAACAATCTTTTGAGGTTTTTCCCTCTTTCTACCAGCATGCGTAGAAAGAGGGAAAAACGAAGAGAAATAAAGATATTTCACCTCCTTACACCTCCCCTGGGAAGGTTTTGCATTTTGACGCATTCCCAGGTCTACCAATCTTGGTAATTCTGGGAATGCGCCAAAATCCATGGGTGGATGCATGGGAACACCCACACTCTACCCATTGAATGCCTCCTTGGGGCAGAGTAGCGCAAGGCAGTAACTTGCACTGCTTTGCGTTCCTCCAGAATTACCAAGCCACGCAGGGCCAAGCAAGGTAGCACTGCGTGACTTGGTAAATCCCATTGTAGGTTTTGCGTCACCCTGTGTCCCATTGGGTGGCGCAAGGGCAACGCAAAACCTTTGATAAATCTGGCCCTTAGTTCTTTGTACGGTGTCCTGGAAGCCACCATATTTAAATTTTGTGGCCCTTTTATTAGATAACTTGCCAACACACTTGAGTCTTTCATTTAGCATTGCCTGGAACTGTCAACACTCTTATTATTTTCACATGCATGCATCTAGTTGCTTAGAGTATCAGAACTCTGCATTCATCACATAGCATAAGCATGCCCAAATCCATCTATACCACTTGTGATGTAATTAAAATATGTAATGTAAAATGCTGAGAATATCGAAAGCCTACAAATTCATATTGTCACGTGTTCGTTGGCACACTTCATGGTGATATCAGTCATGTGTACAAAAGCATTCACCTGAAATAGGTTGTAAATACTGCAACATGATGTATAGAGGTACACACGTCATCTAGTGCAATTGCTTTCACAATACTTAAAATAAAACCTCTATTCAGCAGGTAACAAAGATACTTTGCCCAAAGCTTCCCTTGCCTATTTAAATAAATATTGTCATCGCGTAGCTAAAATTCTAAAATAATTTGGGAGAGTTGCACAAACTCTTAAAAGTCCCAATATCCCCTTGATCAGGGTCTATGTCGCAGGAAATCTTGGCGCCAGATGAACCAACCCTGGGCGTATTGCAGTCGCATATGATGGCCATAGGCCTTAGGCACCAAAGTGAACCAACTCACTGTATCCTTCCTCCTTTATGCAAAAAGAGCTTAGTGTTGACCATTGCAATAAACAAGGTGGCCTATTTTATATGCGAGAATCAGGGGCTTAGCTTGGTCAGTAAGATTGGGGGGGGGTGAGCTTCAGTGAGAGAAAACACATTATTTTGTGAAATAACCAACATTTTAAAAGTTTTTCCAAGCAGTAAGGGAGAGTGTGCATCCGTTTTTGTCTGTGTGTGTAAAAAGTCCTGGTGAAATCCGTGAGACACCTCACCATACCGGACTGAAAATATCTATACTCAACTATTTGTCAAGAAACACATTTATTAGGGGATGTAACACTCCAAACACCCGCAGAAGCTGCGCCCCAGGCGATAATCGACGTGTTTTTGCAAAAACAGGCATGGAAAAGGGCTTCTGGAAACACCTGGAAGCTTCATTGGCAGTAGAGCCCACTCACAAGAAGGCTAGCTTTACAGGATGACTGCCTCTGCATGTCCATCTCAGTCAGCCGCTGCTATTGGGAAAGGCAGAAGTGACCCCGTGGGTCCGAAGATCTCTTTGCGTGATTGGACTCCACCCTGTCACCCAGCTTCTTTGGTGAGATCACCTGCAGAAGGCCCGGTTCTACACCCCTGAGGATCATGGCACATTATATGGAAACTCTGTCAAATCCTGTCACCCTGGCTCCCTGCACTGGACTAGACCCCACACTGTGTTGGTACTGCCTGTTTAACCCTTTCAATACCTGTATCCAAAATCAGCAGCTGGGGCTGCTTTGAGTTCCATGAGAGTGACTCTGGCCTGCTGGCTGACTCGCCCACTCTGAAAGGATAGTTGTGTCAGACCTGTGTGGGGGGGGGGGGCGGTTTGCCTTTCTGCTGCCTATGCTGTACCTGTTCTTTTTGTGTGGAGGAAGCTTGCACTGCTGATGTATGTAATGTCCTGCAGGACACGTTCTAGTGTTTAGCAGGTATCTGTATTCCCAGCCACTCCCTTGATGGCTGGACACACTTACACCCCCACCCATCCATCACGGGTGTTACGAGTGACGTGGCCCTGCCAATAAAAGGGCCCGGGTGCACGTGGCTAGTTACTGTAATATACCACCTGGTGTCTGTTATTCACATCATGTGGGCCTGAGGCCCGACACCACATTGGCAACGAGGCGGGTAGCTAACCCCGCATGCCTGCTGCTCGGCGCTTCATCGGCCCTCGTGGGGAGAAAATGAGCCGCTGCCCGTGACTGCGGTGAGGGTCGAGCTCAGCATCGAGACGTGGCCCTCTGCCTTTAAGGAAGGAGGCACGGAGACTGGCTGTCTCCTACCCACGTCGGCTCCGGCGAACAGAGGAGTGGACGAGCACCCCCCGCAGCAGCCGCCTGAACGCCAGGGAAAGCGTGAGTCTCCCCACCATGCTTGCGGTATGCCCGCCGCCACACTCAGGCAATCACCGCCGCACTTAAAGAGCCCTGCGATCCTCACCGTGCAGCGCCAGTGAGCGACCCTGCCACCCCTGAGCAAAGCACTGCTCCGCCGGCTGCGCTCCCTGCGTCTGCAGCACCAAAAGGGAGGCGCTGCGACGACATCAGCCCCGCATGCCACGCCGCACCCTGCACCGCCCGTCATTGCCCAGCACTGCGGGGACTCACCAAAACTGATGACACCGCCCTCCATCAGTGCCGCCTGCAGGACAAGGAGAATGTCCGGCGCCGCTGCGCTGCTGGAGCTGTGAGGCCAAAGGCTCCTGAAGAACAGCGAGGGCACGCAGCCCTGCCACCTCTCGCCGACCGCAGTACCGCCTGACACAATCCCCGCCTGCCCGCAGGGTAGTGGGGAAGAGCGTCAGCGAGATGAAGCTGACCGCACCACAGCCGTAAAAGAGACCGCCTTCAGCAGCCCAGCATGCGGTAAGCCGGAGATCTGTGCGCAAGAGTAGAAGCCACCCCCACCACGAATGCGTGCCTCTGCCGCCATCCCATGCATTAATGACACTTACCCTGTGGCGGGCGGTGAGCGGGAAGCCGTGCCTGCTGAGCCTTCGTTTCCCCTCTGCATCTGCTCCCGTGAGGCTCATGGGGGCCGGACAACCCGTGGCATCTGGGCAGCCGCCGGAACTCTAAAGGAGAGGGCCCAGCATACTCAGTTCCCACAGCGCGAGGCCCGTGGCGTCAGGAACGCTGCTGAGGCCTACGTTCAACGGGACAGTGCCACCTAGCGGTCAACTGTGGGTACCGCACCCCCACTGTTGCATCAAAGTCAAGCTGCCCAGCCTGCCTGCTGTGCACCTCACGGTGCATCAAGGATACGTGGCAGTGACCTGCCAAACGGCGCTGCACCTGCTGTGTCAGCCGTCTGCTGAAACCCCAGCCTGCAGAAACGCTGAGGCTGTCCTGCACCCGCATGATCTGGATGCCGCACAGGAGGAGAAATGTTGCTGAGACCTGAGTGCAGCGCCCCCAGGGGCCGCAGGCCTGCACCGCCGCACAGCCCACAGCATCAGTGAGACTGTCCTGGACTCACAACACAGGTGGCTGCAGCGCCACCTAACGACTGCTCAGAATCTGCACCCAAGCATCTCCAGAATCCATGCCCAGGCGCTGCTGCCGACAGGAGGAAGAGCCCTAATACCCACACACACGGGAAACAGGATAGAGCCTCCCGACACGTGCACCCATCCACACAGAGCCCATGACAGCGGCTGTTGTCTTCCGGGGCAACCATACAGCACTGCAGTCACCCACAAGAGAAAGGAAAAATAGAGACAGATGCAAGTGCATAGTGCATCCTCTGGTAGCCACCTGCAGCCCCAGCCGGAAGAGAGGTTACACACACTGCAAGAATCCAGCCACAGACTGAGTGAGATTGTACCCGCATCCAGGAGAGGAGACCACAACCCCCATCCCCAGGCAAGACAAGCTGAAGAGACGGAGCACCGTTCCCAGCGCAGCCGAGGGCGCTGCCGACAGTTTGAAGGGGAGAAGCTCCAAACCCACACAGAGCAAAGAGCTACCAGGGGCCCAGAGCTGCCCCACAGGAAGCACAAGAAGTGGGCCGTAGACAACACAGTGTCCTCCCTCGCACTGCCTCAAGACGGAGTCGTCGGTGACCCAAGACAGGCAAGAGAGGAGTCGCACACTCTACGTGGCAGGCCGCCACAGCAACATGTGATCCAACAACCGGCGACACGTGGCCGGACGTCACTTCGGACAGCAGGCATGGAGCACGTCACGCGAAGTGGCCGATCCCGCCAAGCATGCCGGAACGAAGGCAAAAGCAGGCGCCATGACGGCGCCGCCTCGAAGTCCAAGCGCAACGCCCTCGAGGGAAGAGTGACAGCCCTGTCACCCCAAAGAATCAGATGAACACAGGTGCCCTGAAAAGACCAACAAGGGGAGAAGACCGAGGACTCGCACAGCAAGCCAAGAGCACACCCAGACACACCAGACAGCCACCAAGGCGGACCGACGTCCCTGGACACAGCCTCACGGGAGAACCGAACATAAGCCGCAGCAAGCGCAAACCGCGTCTCTCCCCAACGCTTCCCCAGGCGACCGTCCATCCCCGAGTATCGGCAGTCTAAGTCAAACAGCATCCCTGCTCCTGACCGCAGATGCCACGGGTGAAGATCAGCACCGAGTGTCCTTCCTCACACCGCCTCAAGATGGAGTCGCCAGTGGCCCAAGACAGGCGAGAGGAGAGTCGCGACCTCCACGTGGCGTGCCGCCACCGAAGATCAACCTCAGCAAGGCGAAGACACATGGGTGCTAAGTCCCTCCAGACATCCAACTCTCCCAGCAAGTCACCACCACCTGTTATTCCGACTCACCATATGGCTGGCAACTGCCATCACGCCAGCCCTCATCACATGGGTCAAGCAACACCATTCCCCGAGTACCGATGGACTGAGTCCTACACCGTTGCCACACCAGCCGACAAAAGAAACCAGAGGCTACCTGCGAACCTGGCCTACACCTGAACTGCGGCTGGAGAGCATGTCTTGGCCAAGACTCATCCACCCTTGAAGGTTGTGCGTGCGACTAAGTAACGGCTCCTCTGTGGTCTTGCAGCTGCCCCCAGTCAGCACACAAGCGGCCCAAGTGCAGCCCTCCTGCAGTCCCGTAGCAACCCCGACAACGGGCCTCCCCAGGCGGGAGAGTGAGAAAAGACATTGGCCCACCGACAGGTTATTGGTTACAGCCAAGCAGTTCAACAGAGACAGTCAATCAGGCAACACCTCCGTGAACTCTCACCATGGACTCCATCCATGCTCATGACGCATCCCCATTGTATGAACTGTTAGAGTTCACCACAGACCATCCTCGACGTCAGCAGAGTGGAGCCACGCAGGACTGTAAGACACATCCTCATCAGTGAGCTGATGGTATGCAGCGGACGCCTCCAAGCCAGTGGTCGTGTCCTGAACCCCTCAGGTTTAACTACGAGTGCCCGCCGAGATGGTCCTCCTGCAGGCAGAGTCACCAGCCCATGTCTGACGTTTTCCCCCCACCTGACTCGTAAGGCTGATGGACCCTGTGATGTTTAGTTGACTGTTACTTGTCCCCACAGGTTGGACTAATGTTTTGTTTTTGTTCTTCAATAAAGTTTGGGAGGAATGTAGTGTCCTGCAGGACACGTTCTAGTGTTTAGCAAGTATCTGTATTCCCAGCCACTCCCTTGAGGGCTGGACCCACTTGCACCCCCACCCATCCATCACGGGTGTCACGAGTGACGTGGCACTGCAAATAAAAGGGCCCAGGTGCACGTGCTCGTGGCCAGTTACTGTAATATACCACCTGGTGTCTGTTATTCACATCATGTGGGCCTGAGGCCCGACACCACAATGTACATGGGAAGGGCAGGTGTGCTGAGAAAAAGCCTGCACTATGGATGCCGCCTCTGGCACCTGAGGTATGTGTGTGAGAGAGAGGGAGAAATAGAGACAGCGGAAGTCGAGACGGTGAGATGTTTGAGACAGAGAAAAAGTAATTTGCCCTGTTGCGGCAACTGTTTTATTTTTTTGCAGATTTATATAGCGGGAACTCGACCCGAAGGTATTGGAGCGCTTTACATGAGCACCAGTTGCGTTACACAAGGACACATTCATATTTTGGTAGGCACAGGGAGATTAAGTGATTTGCCCAGAATCACAGGAAGCTGAGCCGACGCAGAGACTCGAACATGGATCTCTAGCTCCAAGGTCGGCAGCTCTAGCCCAAAGGCTACACCCTCTCGCACCTGATGTGAGTCAGCAAGGATACTTTTTTTTTTACCTACAGTTAAACATCATGTTGTCGCATAGTTACTTAATAAACGTTTTAACAAAATATGCCATAGCTGGGGAAAACTCAATTTACCCTGAATCACAAATATACTTGGCTTTCTCCGCTTCCCCTTCGATGTAATTACACAGAACACACCTGGCATACATTATTTGGCAGATACAATGAAGTCCAAAAACCAGATATGCAAAAGTGGGCGTGTCCACTAGATGACTGAGCGCGTCAATATCAAAATAAGTCAATTCGAGACACACTAGGCTGCGCCTGTATTGCCCAAGACGTGCACGGACATCGAATTGTGTGCCCAGCACATTTAGGAGCCGTGTGCTCCCTTAGGGTAAAAATGCGCTTACGCCGGAACACGTGCTCGCTCTAAGTTACCGCATCCACTGGAGAAAGGGCAGTAGTGGACTGGACACGCAACAGTTTTACAAAACGATTCATTGAGTTTCTATGCAAGAAACTCCCCAGGAATGATAAGGGGACCCTCGTGACCGTCATTTAGGCATCGCTACTGCGGCCCCCAGCTGACTCTTTGCTACCCCTGGCATTGCTCTTGCGACCCCTGGCCTCCTCAATCACAATAGCAGTACCAGGGGCAGATGCAAAACAGGGCTATGATGAGCCCCGTTTACTTTCTGCTGATACATACACTCTATCTGGAAAATATGAATTCATTACAACGTGCATCACACTTAAGAATGCATTTATTTTCGGATCTGAAGTGCATGCGTGGTACACTCTAGTGAATAAAATGTTATCCTGTAGACAAACTCCCTCCTTTTAGGGATCTGCCATCCTTAACTTGTGCATGCAGTGCAAGGCCTCTCTCTGTCCTGATATAATGCAGGGGGCAGAGGGCCCCAAGCTATACTCTTTCTCCAGGTCCCAATACCTTCTGCTGAATGTGTAATGTTTCATTTACATGGCCGTGCAGAAACAACATTCCTTGTTTCTAGCCCCAGCTCCTACTGATGTCTATTGCAAAAAGCATTGATAAGGCCAATAGGTCTAGAGTTGACTGCTGATCTTTGGCCATTGTCATTTCTTGTGTTCATTAGAAATTGTTTAGTGTAAAATGTTATCACAAAAAAATGCAAAAATGGCTGATGTATTGTCCACACACGTGTACGGAGAGGTTAGATTTTCAAATGTTTTTGTAATACAGTTTTACAAAAAACATTGAAGTGGCCACCTATATGTTTATGCGCAGGTGCACAGGTGGCCATTTTGAAACGCATTTGTGATAACATTATACGGAAACAATTTCCAAAGAAAAAATTACAGTTAGCAGAAGGCATTGTGCTCTAGAGAAAGAGACCAGTCAGGGGGCTCACTGTATTACAAACATGTGACACAATGTAGCAGGACCTATTTTTCAATGCCAGCTCTCACCCTTGTCCTGGGAAGACATTGGGGTCCTGTGATGTCACTTCCTGGGATGTCATTCTGGTCAAAGGCTGTGTGACATCACATCTGCTACCCTAGCTTTTTGATGAATCAACACAGTGCCATCTTAAGGATTATGGCGGCCCTGGGCAATACATATTTGGTGGCCCCTGTATGGAACACATTTCAATTTTGTTAGCCATTTCCTGATAATATAAGCCTGTGTGTTGCCAAGCAATACTAAGTTAAATGTTAAACTTCAATAGGGTCACAAAACAGTTGAAATGTGTCAGGTTTGTGACTCCAAAACTCCTTAAGATGACACTGGTTCATGAGTCAGAGCCAGAGGTCGATGTAGGCAGAGAGGGAGAGACGTTTTGAGAGAGAAATAGAATAGACAGTGATCAAATGAAGAGAAAGTTCACTTTCCTAAGGGGCCCCCTTGGAAGGTGGGGGCCCTGGGCAATTGCCCACATTGCCCATGGCTTAAAACGTCTCTGAATCAACATCCATGGGGACCCTCAGTGTTATTTTAAGGAATTTGGGTGCACCGGGCAAAACATATTTATGGGCCCCTGTATGGTACAAATTTGAATTTTATTTACCCATTTCCTGCTAATTCAAGCCAAATGGTTCCAACCCTAATAACGTCACAGAGTCAGAGGTAGGCAAAGGGTTAGATTGCCAAGTCGAATAGGCAGTTTAAAAATGCTGGCAGGCTGCAATGGCAGACCTGGGGCAGGTTTTAAGAGCTACTTAAGTGGGTGGCACAATAAGTGCTGCAGGCACACTAGTAGCATTTCATTTACCTGCCCTGGGTATATGGTAGACCCCTGTACTAGAGACTTATAAGTATATTAAATATGCCAATCAGGTATAAGTCAATTTTACCATGCTTTAGGGAATGAGCACAAGCACTTTAGTACTTGTTAGCAGTGGTAAAGTGCACAGACGCCTAAGACCAACAAAAACAAATTCAGAAAAATAGGAGTGGTGAAGGCAAAATGTCTGGGAATGACCCTGCAGAGAGGGTCAGGTCCAACATGGTGCGAATAGCAATATAGCCCAGCTGGCACCGGGACCGGAGACGACAAGATGAACACCACTTTGCCTTAGGATATTTAGGTGCAAAGCGACTGAAAATTGTAGATCTGGCAGAGCAATCTATTTCTGAACCTACCAGGAAAAGCTATAAACAAACGTGAAATGGCTTTTTAGATTTTGGTAAAATGTACAGTGCAGAAGTAATTATGGGTTCACATTTGATGATGGAGGTGTTGATGGATTTTATATTGAATGTAATTCACAAAGGACTTTTACAGGCAACCATTGCAGGTAAATTGGTGTGAATTTCTGTTTTTTGGCAAACTACAATGGAGCTATGATTCCGCTGAGGGGCACAGGGAGAGGTTAAGGTCGCAAATTAAATGAAACATTAACTTTTGATATTTTATGAAAAATCCCAGTGGTTTTGCCAACTTGTTGGGATGACAATTTTGAAGAGAGTATTTTTAGTTATGCATGTTATGGATGTTTTTCAGGGCATTCAGGTAGCAATGGCTCCTCCGCTATGGTGGAGGAGCGTTGCTCTCCCCTGCCAGCAGCCTCAAAACTTTGAAAAATAAAACGGGTTTATCATCGTTTTATTTTTCTTTCCCGGGTTGAGTCTTGGGGGCGGGGCCTAATCAGTGGCAAGCTGCAGAAGGAGTGGTGCGCACTGCTGTCAGTGCGCATGTCGGTTTGGCCAGCCGTCTTAGGACGGCCAAACCGGCATGCCCATTGAGATGTCTCCAACCCAAGCTGCGTTGCTGGGTTGGAGATAGCAGGCACAAGCTCCCAGTCTTCTGGGAGTGCAAATCTAGGGCGCTCAGGCCAATCCTGACTCTGCTGTCATGCAGCGTCTGGATTGGCTGCAGGGGAGTCGGGGAGCCTGTGCCTGCAGTGAACGGATACCAGAGAGGAGCAGAAGAGCGGCAATGCAGCAGACAGCAGGTAAGTTCTTTTTTTTTTTTTGTATCGTCTTCCGTCGTCCCTCCCCCGCCCTGCTACTCTGCCTTGACACCAGCCACTACTGTATTCAGGGTATCGGAATTGCTAAGTTCAAAGTGTTCAGATGGTTTATTAAAGGAGGATATTCAAGGATATTCATTATTGTGGGAACAGCTTACACATTTGGTTATGCATGTCCATAACTGAGCAAAAGGGCAGAGGAAATGGATTTGATTAAATGGAAATTACTATCCTATTTTGGCAATAGCCCGGTGTACGTTTTGACAAAAATATTTTGCCACAAAGATGGAAAAAGGTTAACAGCTTCAAATTTACTGGGTGTTTTGAGACACGTTTTAAAAAAGTAGGGTTTACATCCAGGAGAATATGGTACCCATTCTTTTAGAATACGTACAGCGTCTGAGGCAGCTAGGATAGATCTGAAAGAAATTGATATGAAACTAATAGAACAATGGAAATCTAAATGTTGTAAGCAGTATATATATAAGAAAGGTAAAGTAAAAGCTGTTTCCGAATTACTATATGTATTAACATTTTGTTTTGTTTTTTTGGTTGTGTGGTTGGCCCATTCGCTATTAAATCAGTTAAATGGATTAAAGAAAGCAGCGAGAAAACCTCTTAACGCGGCGGTCACAAGATATATCGGACTTGGCTCCATGCAGCAGGGTAAGGCACGCTCACCTATAGTGTGCACCTGGGGTGGTTGAAGATTTGACTGGAGCACTCTTTGGTGAGCAGTAAGCCGAGGGAGCTGTAGCAGAGCGGAGGTGTCGGCGATGCTGTTCCAAAAATCTTTGAAACGGTGGACTGGCAAAGTGGAAAGATCGGAGTTCCCTGGCTGGTGATGGCGCGGTAACAGTGCGAAAACGTGAAAGTAAAAACTTATCTGAGGCAGGGGAGGAGGAGTGGATTGGTGTGTGGGATCGGCAGAGCCGGCGGATGAAGCAGAGAGGCTTCAGGTGCCTGGAGCAGGGACGACCAGGTGAAGTGGAGGCAAAGCGGAAAAACCTAGGCGGCATACTTCGGAACCCCCCGGCGGCGTTGTAACCGCGTGTAAGCAGCAACGTACCTGAGGCAGGAGAAGAGGTGCGGCCAGGTGAGCGGGATCAGCAGAGCCGACAGAAGAAGCTAGGAGCTCGAGGAGCCTGGAGCAGGCACGGCTGGGCGAAGTGGTGGTGTATAACAGTGGTTACTCCTGGCGATGCGAAGTAAGTGTTTGCTAATCTCCTGCACTGTTGGGCACCCGCAATAATAGTAACGAGCGAGATGCCGCCCAAAGCTGCCCGTGGCGAGAAAACAAAAGCTGCAGGTGAAGCCTCCGTGGGGACTAGAGCAGCGCTAGCGGGGCGTAGTTCTCGAGAGGCCGCAGGAGGAGAAGATTTGGATAATACCATGCAAAGTAGTGAGCAAGAACGGGCTTCTAGAAAAATCCCACAGATATTCCAGGCTGCAAACAGGAAAAAATCGATCTTGTCACAGGGGCTTACCAGAACAATGGAGGAACAAGGAATAAGGAACAAGGAACAAGGAACTAATGAGGATAATGCACTGTTAGAATCAATAGAATTAGATGCTGGTGTAATTGCTGATAGGATCGATGCCACTAGTAAGAAAAGTGACTCAGGGGAGAAGTTCTTTTCCCTTTCTGAACCTTCGTATATGTCTGATGAGGATGGCGATCAAGGTTATAAAAATGGCTCTCTGCAGGGGTCATTAATAAGCGTCGGTAGTGATTCGAATAGTATTGCTTTGGAGGAAGAAAATTCAGAGCTACATACAGTGCGCAAGCAAATAGTAACCAATGAAGGAGGGACTGGAATAGAAGCAACAAAGTTTCCTCAGTGGGATTTTTCCTCTTCAGGTGAAATGACCCCGGAAGGTATTAATCTATCCGACCAAGCAGCTGGTGGGGTGGTCGAAAAACCACAGGATGAAATATCGCTGGAATCAATCTATAGATGTTTGTCAGACCATAGGGTGGAAACGCGCTCAGAGAATTTGAAAACTCATATGGCCTGCCGCAAGCTTCAAAATACTGTCAGAAGATTAGCCAAAACATGCAACGATTTCACAGATAGAATGGCTGAAGCTGAGACGCGAATTTCAGCTTTGGAAGATCAAATGGAGGCACAGAAGGGGATCACAGAAGCTATAAATGCCAACAAAGATGATGTGCAGATTAAACTCGTGGACTTGGAAAACAGGCTTCGTAGAAACAACCTCAGAATACTGGGAGTGCCTGAGGGGACTGAGGGGCAAGATGTTCGTACATTTGTGGTGCAATTATTTGAAGAGGCTTTCCCTGAATTGAAGGAGTGGAACTGGGCTTTGGAAGTACAAAGGGCACATAGATTCCCGTTTAAGCAACGAGTGGCGAAAGAAGGGCAATCTGAACAGAGACCTCGGGCGATCTTGATTTCCTTGAACAATTTCTTGGCGAGGCAGACGTTATATGACTTGGCACGACCAGATAAGAAGAGGGTGGGAAAGGGAACGCAATTTTTTGTCAGACCTGACTATTGTCATTATACGGTAGAGAAAAGGTGGCAGCTGTGTCAACTGATTACCCCCTTTCAGGCAAAGGGGGCACAAGCTTTTTTGTTAAACCCCGCCACTCTTAAGGTTCTTTGTAAGGGGCAAACACAATTTTTTATTTCGGAGGTTCAAGCTAAAGAGTATCTGCAGTCTCTTTGATTTGATTCATGGTTTAGCTAGCAGTGCTTCCTAGAAGCAGGTAAAGATTTTGTGTTAATTTAAACTAAACCAGGTATAAGTCGGGGGATCGGTGAACACAGGGTGGTATACTCACCTTCCATCACCAGGGCTATTAGCCCTATTGCCTGTGAATTGGGGAAAGGGTAGAGGGAGGGTCAGGGGTTAGTGGGGGGCACGAGGGTGTTGAGTGAGGGCTTTGGGGTGGGGCACGGGGTTGGGAAGGGGAAGTGGGGGGGCATCAAAAACAGAAAAACCAATCCATAGCAAAAGTTTTCTGGCCAAAATAAATTATGTATATTTTTGTGTAGCCAAGATCAGCAAGGAGCCATGCAAATTAGGTAAGATATATGGATGAATGATGGTTAGTGGGGTACGCATATGTTCATTTAATGTATGTGGCCAGAATAATAATAATAAGAGGCGAAGAGTAGCTGCAGATCTGCGCTTAATGAAACCGGACATTTTGTGTATCCAAGAGACGCATATACCTTGGGCAAAGCGCAGTGTGGTAGAAGAGCTGGGATATACACTTCTGGCTGCGACCAGCCAGACTATTACTAGCAGGGGAGTTGCTATTCTAATGCGAGGTGGGATTAGTGGGACTGGAAGGTTAATGACAGACAACTATGGAAGATGGGCAATTGCTAAATGTATTATTGGGGGGACTAAGTGTACAATCTGTACAGTCTATGGGTCAAAGTTTGATGAAGCGGATTTACTGGAGACTTTAAATGTAGAACTGGCTCTCTGGGTTACCCCCTTAATTTTGTGTGGGGACTTCAATATACATACGGATGGGCAAGTTTTAGACGATAAAAATGACAAATATATATGGGTCGAAAATCCAAGGTTTTTAGAGTTTTAAAACAACTGTTGAAGGATCATGGGTTAGTAGATGTATGGAGGTCCTTAAATGATTCAGATCCTGGATATACTTTTTATTCATATCCTCATCATAAACTGGTGAGACTTGATTTTGTATTTATGTCTAGGGCATATATTGTTGGAGCAAAAATGCAGGTATGGCCCCGGATAACGGCAGATCAGGGTCCATTATTGTTAGATCTATATAGTCTCAGTCAGGTGAAGGTCGGAAGGGCGTTCACGTTCAATAGGAAATTATTAATGGATAAAGCATTTATTGATCACATGCTTAGCTGGGCTGGTCAATTTCTGGAGGTTAATAGGGGATCCTCCTCTAGTCCTATAGTATGGGACACTCTTAAAGCATGAATACGTGGAGAAGCACTTAGTTTTGGGCTGGCCAAACAGAAACAAGGACAAATTCTGATACAGCGACTTCTGGGGGAGTTAAGGAACGTGGAACAGGAGTTGATACGAGTGCTTAAGCAGGGACTAGAAGGTAGGGATATTCATACTAAGATTGCATGTTGCAAAGCTAAAATAAATGTGATCTGGTGCAAGGAAATTGCCCTTCAATATAAAATTTATAAACAGGATAGATATGAATTTGGAGAAGCTACGGGTCGATGTCTGGCTCAGAGGCTAAGAGTAAGGCAGTCCTCACAGAAAATACTCACAATGTTGGATGCGGCCGGGAATACGGTCGAAACAGTGGAAGGTATGCTTGGGGGTGTTTTATGATTTATACCAAGAATTATATACGCAGAGTGATTTTGATGAACATGAGATAGAGAATTTTTGTCAAGAATTGGACCTGAGTAGGCTAAGTTTAGAAGAGCAAAGGATATTAGATGAGTTAATAACAATGGAGGAGTTGGAGGAGCCAATGGGGTCGCTTGCGAATGGTAAAGCCGCAGGGCCAGATAAATTACCACTCGAGGTATACCGGGCGCTTTTTCAAGTATTGAAAATAGACATGCTGAATACCTTTCAAGAGGCTCAAGCTGGGAATCCGCCTCCATCTTGGGATGAGGCTAATATAGTAGTGTTTAAAAAGAAGGATAAGCCCCCGAACATGCCCGGAGCATATAGACCAATATCCCTGTTAAATGCTGATGGTAAAATATATGTGAAGATACTAGCTAACAGGTTGGCGGAAGTGATTACGCCTTTAGTGTCTATATGTCAGCATGGATTCATACCTGGCAGAAGTACGGTCAACAACATCAATAGAGTGGTTACTCTTATAGATTATGCTAATGCGCATCATAGAAGGCTTGGGCAGATATTTCTTGATGCAGAAAAAGCGTTTGATCGTGTTTCCTGGGAATTTTTATGGGGTATCATGCGTAGGATAGGGTTTGGGCAGGGTTATATTAGGGCTATTCAAAGTATGTATAAGTCACCGCGAGCGAGGATTTGTGTGATGGGCAGGGAATCACAGCAAGTTTATATTAGCAGGGGAACAAGACAGGGATGCCCTTGTTCCCCGTTGCTGTTCGCTATATATATCAATCCATTTCTGATTATGTTAGAACAAAGTGAGTGTATTAGATCTATGAGCTGTGGGCAATTCCTGGTGCGGGTCTTAGCCTATGCAGATGACATAGCAGTAGCTTCAGTAGACCCAGCACAAGCAATAATGGAGATCGAAAGATTAGCTGAAAAATGTGGTATGGTTTCTGGTTATAAATTAAATTCGTCCAAAACACAGATTGTATGTACTAACATGGCCTGCCCGGGAGAGACACGAGTAACTGATGAAGCTAGATATTTAGGTATTAAAATTAGAATGTCCCTGCAAGATTTGATAGAGGTAAATTGGGGTAGTATAGTCTCTGGGGTTAAACAGCAGTTGGAACGGTTGGAATGTCTTCACCTCACGTTGGTGGGTAGATGCAATGTGCTTAAGATGATTGTCCTCCCCAAAATTCTGTATTATTTTAGGGCGGTACCGCTCGCATTAACCAAAAAACAACTGCAGAGGGTACAATCCATATGTGATAGATTCATATGGGGACAAAGGAAAGCGAGGCGACCATTCAAATTTATGATGCTACCATATGATAGGGGGGGTGGTCTGTTCCTAACTTTTCTTTTTATTATTATGTTTGCTTACTGCAAAATATGCGGATTTTGCTGACAGGGGAGGATGTGCTGACTGCAGAAGCACCGTCTATATATCAGCTGTTGTTAGGGGCAGAAGCCAGAAATTCGTTAGTAAAATTTTGTGAGCCTAGTTATTTTTAAAAAACACGGTTCAAGGTAATGATCGCAGCATACAAGATATGGAAGTTGGTACGAAAAAAGCTAGCTATTTCACAGATTAATTTTTATACACCGTTAAATTCAACTTTAAATTCCCCGCTATATTCTGGGATTATAGGATGTTGGGCTGGAGGCTTAAGGGGATTAGACAGTTAGGTGATCTATTTGATGGGGAGTATTAGCCTCATTTGCAGGGCTAATTGATAGATATGGACTTCAACAACATGAATTTTTTAAATATTTGCAAATTCGCAACTTTTTATTTAAACATCATTTGCATGCGGGAATAACTATGGTACCGATAGTTGAGGCTATTAGAAAAAGGGCTAGGATAGGGGCACTATATGCCATGTTAATTGAGACGCAATCAGACGATCTGGCTGTTCAAGATGATAAATGGAGTGAACGACTAGGGCAGGAAGGTGAGTATATGCAGAGATCGATTGATACTGCAGGGAAGATTTTGGTGTCAGCAAATCTGAAAACACAACACTTCAAGACCATATTTGATTTATATCATACACCAGAGAGGATGATGAAGTGGGGTGGAAATAACAATGGTAAGTGTTTTAGATGTAGTATGGATAGAGCTGATATCGTGCATGTGTTTTATGATTGCATCGCGCTTTTTCAATTAAAACAACAAATAGATCTGTTTTTGTCAGGAATCACAGGGATAACAATTCATACAACAAAAGAAGTGATGTTATTGGGGATCGGGGGCAATCTCCTAAATGATCAACCGGCATATAAGTTTAGATATATGACATTTATTGCTACTGCGGTTGCTCGGCTATGTATAGCCTCATGCTGGTTACAGAGGGAGGCTCCCTCGTTTGAGATGTGGAGGGCTAAATTTTATAATATTTTCAATCTCGAATATAGCCTTTATTGTCTGAAGTCACCTAAACGGCAAAAACTGGGTATCCAGATTTGGGACCCAATGATAGAACATATGAGCTAACTGTTTGATCTTAGCAACTATCTTTATTGATGCTGGATTATTGTCTTCATTTTGTTTGCTTTTTCTGTCTTATCATGTGTATTTGAAGAAATATCTTTGTGTTGACTATGTATAATTGTATTTGTGCTATGGATTGAGCAAAAATAATTTAAAAAAAAAAAAAAAGGATTGCCTAGTTACAGATATGAGGTGAAATGGTGGGGAAAAAGCAGAATGCAATGGGGCAAATTGTTACCTTTGTTATCAGAATTAGTTTTAGGGAAAAGCTGTTCATATTTACTTGTTATACACTTAGGTGAAAATGGTCTTGTACAGCTTTCAGGTTTGACATTGTTGAAGATGAGGAAGTAAGATTTGAAAGTAATTAAAAAGAATTGGGCAGTGATATCTGGATAGGAATATATTTCTTCCCAGAAGATATTGGAGAGGTGCTCTAAAACATGTAGTGAGTGATAAGCAAAGAAGAAAGCTGAATAGGGCTATAAGAGTTTTTTGTCAGATGTTCAACATTGAAGTGTTACAGCATAATAACATGAAAGAGAAGGATGATTATTTATAAATAAGGCTCCCTTGTTTCAGTTTTTATGGATTTTTACAGGTAAATAGAGACAGAAAACAATGTGTTTTCTATCTGCATTTATTTTTAAAAGTGGATAAATACAGAAAATGTGCTTCTTTTAAGTGACTCTTCGTGCTGTCTTTCATGAATTATAGCCCAACAGCTGAGCAGATAGACAGCATGGGAAATTAAAAAACAGGATGAAATTTCTTTAAATAACTGCATTTGTCAACATACATTTGTGGTATAATGCTAATATTTACAGTGGATGTATTGTTATGTAAAATTTGGCAACTTAAATAGCTAAAACACGACAGATATCAAAGTATGAGTGCGCATCTATCATTTAAATAAATATGGAAATGTACAGTTTTACAACTACATTTATATGCAAAACACAAAATGAATATGGATAAATGCAGATAAAAAGGCCAAAAAAAAAATATGGATAAATACAGACGGAAATTATAAATAAATAAATACCATAAAACCGGGAGCCCTATTTATAAAGGGGGGAAGGAGTTAACTTATCCAAATTTGGCAAGTCTTACTACACGTTGCAATTAAGAGATCTATTGAGGAAATTGTGGACTGAAAAGACATGGGGGCTGATTACGATGGGGGTGATCCGCCACCAACAGGCTGTCGGTGGCGGGTTCATATTATGGTGGGCGGTACTGTGCGGGTCAGAAACTCCGACCCAACGGGCTCCTTGAGTCCGCTGGTGTGGTGGAGGGCCTTCCTATCCCTGAAATGGCGGCGGTGCCTACCAGGCACCGCTGTAGGGATTACGATGGTCCATCCCCGCCAGCCTTTCCATAGCAGTTCACCTGTAGCGGGCCCCCCTTTCCCCCTGGCACTTTGGTTTTGGGTCTGGGGGGCACCTATGGTGCCCCCGTCATTTCCCTGCACCATGTGGCAGACACCGCATGGTGCCTGCCAGGTAGTGCAGGGAAATGGGAAATGTGCCGTTATTACATTGCGGCGGGGCTGTTGGCAGCAGCACCCGCTGAAATGTAAAATATGGGGAGTGCTACCGCTGTGGTGGTGGTCGCATTGTAATCAGCCTTGTGGGACTGCCGCCTTATAGGCGGGTGGTCCCACTTCCCGATACGATGGCGGACGGACTGAAGTCCGTCCACCATCGTAATCACCCGCATGGTGTGAAGAAAAATTCAAGATGATTTGGACACTTTTCAGATGGTTGGGGTTGCGGCAGGCACACTCCTGTAGGATATCCTGGATTGCAGCATGTGGGGGGGTGGTAAGTCAGTAACAGGCATATTCACGCTCTTGGGACAGAGACGCGGGAGAGACGAAAAGACAAGTTTGGGGCTTGGGAACAGGTGAAGGGCAAGTGGCTTTGAGATGTTGGAGTTTTGGTGGGACGTAAAGATGCTGAGAAGGAAGAAGAAAAAAGCTGTCTCAGGCAAGATGTTGTTTGGGGAATATTTACAGGGTGGGGAAGTTTAAGGGAGATGGGATGTCGCGAAACAAACTGTATTAGTGAGGTTGATATTTTCATATACTTATGTCAAATACATTTTGTTTATTATCCTGTCCTAATAAAGTGGCCTTGTATGCTATGTCATGGGTCTGAGGTTTATGTTTATTGTGCAATGTGGGAACCTGAGGAGAACAAGGCCTCCTGGGTGGCTTTGCACAATGGAATGGATCCCAGGGGACAGTATGGTGCAGGATAGGACAAAGGGGGGACAAGGAGCGGGTCTTAGGCACAAGAATAAAAGGTGAAGACTATCTGAGGTACCCCAAGAGTCAGCTAGGCTTAGTTGAATAAAACCACCCATCCTCCTAAAGTTTATAGTATAGTGTAGAATAAAGGTTATCAATTGTACAGTTGTACACATATTGGAAGGAACAGGCTTTCTACAACAATGCCACAATAGGACAGATATAATATTTACTATTTTGTGTAGGCATCAGTTGGGTGGCTGGTGAGTCAGGAGCGGGAGTATCCACCAACTCAGGGGAAATGACACAGGGGAGAGGAATAGACAAGTTTGGGACTTAGGAGCAGGCAAAGGGCAAGTGGCTTTGAGATGCTTGGGGTTTGGTGGGGCATGAACGAGAGACTGAGCAAGGTAAGGGAATAGCCGGGAAGGAAGAAGAAAGATGTTTCAGTCAAGGAGGAGTTGTTTGGGGAATGTTTACATGGCAGGGAAGTTTAAGAGAGAAGGATGCCATGAAACAAATTGTATTAGTGAGGTTGGTAGTTTCACATACTTATATCTAATGAGTTTTGTATATTATCATTATCCTGTCCCAATAAAGTGGCCTTTTATGCTACTTCATGGCTCTGTGGTGGTAATGAGACAGAATATCGAGGTAAAAAAATTCCAACTACATGAACATTGAGTTGGAAATATTGTGGAGTTGAAATATCAAGTGCAAGAATATTGTTGTCAAGAATATCGATGTGAAGGTAAGTAATATCGATTATAAAAATATAGAAGTCATTAATATCGTTAAAAAAAATTATGGGGTCTATTATGATGGCGGTCGGATGTCCACCGCCGGTCCGGCAGTGGCGTCCGCCGTACCGGCAGTGGACATCTGTCCGCCATCGCAACCAGGAAAACCGCCGGTCATATTAGGATGGCGGTGGTGACCGCGGTGGTGGGAAATTCCGACTGCGGCTTTACCGCTGGTTGCCATCCGCACTCCTGCCTGGCGGACGGAGCAGGACCGGTAGAATGGTGGCGGTGCAGAGCAGGCTCCACCGGCAGGATTACGATGCCGGCAGTAGCCAGCCTTTCCTCAGCGGTCAGACCGCCATTGAAAGGCATGCGGAGATTGTCTTCCGGGGGCCCGTTGCGGGCCCCCAATGTGTTGGGGGGGTGTGGGTGCACTGGGGGGGTACCCATGGTCCCCCCCTACATTTCCCTGTACCAGGTGGCAGGCACTGTGCAGTGCCTGCCACGCAGTGCAGGGAAATGCAGGACATGCTTCTTTCGGCATCGCGGCGGTGCTGCGGGCAGCAGCAACCGCCGCAAGGTTAAGGCCCGCGATCCGACCGCTGCGGCCGGATTTCGACAGCGGGTCATCGTAATTCGACCGGCGGTGATGTCGCAGTACATGTGGGAGGCAGTAGCGGCCCGTGGTGGGAGTGCTGCCGGGTGCTGATGTGGGGTGGGGGAGGGGCAGGGTGGGGGGTAGTAAACTACGGAAGACGGCCGAATAGAGGTAAGTAGACATATAAATAAATAAAACGAATTTCGTTGCGCGCGCTGAAACGCCAAATGCGATGCAGCGCACGCAACGGAATTTGTTTTATTTATTTATATGTCTACTTACCTCTATTCGGCCATCTTCCGTAGTTTACTAACCCCCACCCTGCCCCACATCAGCGCCCGGCAGCACTCCCACCCCGGGCCGCTACTGGCGGGCGGTCTTTTCCCGCTACCATGGCGGTTGGGGAGGTTTCCCGACCACCATCGTAATAGGCCCCATAGTTGTTTAAAATATCGATTTTTTAATTAGTGTTATGTATTTTAGTATATATTTTAAATGTATGTTTTGTATTGTTTTTGTATAAGTATTGTTTATGTTTTTTAATATATGTGTTACATTTCTAGTAGTTATTAACTTTAATATAATTAAATTTGGCGTCGTTTAGTTCCATAGCCAGTTGTGGGTTTATGGAAGAATAGGGTGGGAAGTAATTTAATTATAATAAATTAATGATTATTTTTATTTAATTATATTTATTTAATTGATATTTAATAGTGTTAAATGTACTTTTAATTTTTCGGGGTACAATTTATGTGTGGGTTGTGGGGTTTATAAGGGTAAAGGGTGGGAAGTAATTTATTTGTAATTAATTAATAATTAGTTGTTAATTAATATTAATTAATTAATTGATAATCCATTATGGTAATTGTGTATTTTTTTTTTAGGTGCGGGTTGTGGGGTTAATTGGGTCAAAGGGTGGGAAGTTATTTACTTTTAATTAATTAGTAATTAGTTGATAATTAATATCAATTATTTCATTGATAATTATGTTAATTGTTTAATAATAAAAAAAATTGGTTGTGGGTTTTGGGTTTATAGGGGTAAAGGGTTGTGAGTAAATTAATTTTACTTAATTTATAATTAGTTGTTAAATACTATTAGTTATTTAATGGAAAATTAATTTTAATTGTGTAATTAATGTTTTTAAAGTAAACTTTTAGGTGCGGGTTGTGGAGATTATAGGGGTAAAGGGTGGGAAGTTAATTAATTTTAATGAATTATAATTTGGTTTTTAATTATTAATATTTGTTTAATTGATAATCAATTATGTTAATTGTGCAAATATTTTTTTTACATTTTAGATGTGGGTTCTGGGTTTTGAAGGGGCATGGGGTGGGAAGTAAATCAATTTTAATCAATGAATTTTATTAAAATTAATAATAATAATAAATGTAATAATTAATTGTGTTTTTTGTTTTGTGTGGGTATATTATGGGAGGTACATTGATTATATTTAATTAATAATTAATTAATGAAAATTAATTTGTTGATGAATATTTATTTTAATAGTGTCAATAATTTTTTAGGTGCAGGTTGTGAGTTTTGTGGTGTTATAGGGTGGGAAGTAACTAAACTAAATGTATGTATTAATTAATGTTTTTGTTAAATAATTTCTAAATAGAAATATATGTATGAAAATCATTTTTGTATTTTATTTATAATAATATTTGTAGGCATTTGTGATATGTACTTAACATTATAATATGTTTTTACTTTTTTACATTTTTATATATATATTTTTTTTAAACATATTTATATATATTTTTATTTATTTAGGGGGATATTCTCAAGAACGTGTGATAATTATCGCAAAATTAGCTTAACGCAACTATGTACATCGCAGTCTATCGCGGGAAAATAACGCTGTGTTAACGTATTCTCAACACGGCGGTACCATGCGATAGTCTCACGCTAACGCGTCAAATGACCGCGATAAAATTACCCTGGCAGCAAAAAAACGCGAAACACGAACGCGAAAAAAGTTGTGATGTGGCCAACCGCGATAAAAAAATCAGCGATAACCAGCGACAGGCCTGCAATTCCCACGCGTCATCCGGGAAAATGCAGTATAAAAGCATCGAAAAACACAAACAAAATAATTCAAACAGCGTAGCACCATGGAGGAAGCCGGACCAAGTACAGAGGACGATCAGAACCCCACAAGCCCCCAGGAGGACCAGCCTGGGACCTCGGGGTCACGGAAGGGCAAGGAGAAGAAGACGAGGAAGACGAGGTTCAGTCCGCAGGAAAACAGGATCATCATCACGGATGTGATAGAACACCACCAACACTGTTCGTCACCTCCAACGTGTCATTGGCAAATAAAAATGCAATATGGCAGTCCATCCTGGACAAGGTGAATGCAGTCGGAGTGAGGAGGAGGACAATTGGAGAGGTCAAGAGGCGCTGGAATGATGCGAAGCGCAAAACCAAGAAGAAACTCGCTGACAACCATCAGGCAGCAATGCAGACTAGAGGTGGCAGTCCAGCGGAACACCAGGAGCTGGATGAGATGGAGGAAATGGTGTCCACAGTCATCAGTGGGGAGACGGTGGCAGGAGTTGGGGGTCCGGACACTGCTCGACATGACCCGACACAACAGCACCAGGGTGAGTACTGAACAGGATCTGGGGGACGGGAGAGATGGGCACAATGGCACACATGCACAATTAAGTACAGCACACTGCACACCCACAATGACTCTGGATCATGTCCCTGATCCCCTTGGCACACTGCAGCACATATACAAACAGCAAGTAGGCCCCCGTCCACTATGGGCACAAAGGGGTCCCTCCCCACACAGCACCAATCTCACAACCAACCCATGCACACGTGTCAAAACCAGCAAAGCTGCGTGTCTGTGAGCCACACTGACAATGAAAGTGACACTGCATGACGAACAGCATGGCTGCAGTCCAATTATCATGACATGGTGCACGCCACGACACTGAGGTGGCCTTGTGTGGAACACATCCGTAAAGGAGCAGGTCACACTCTGACACATCCACGTGCACAAACAACCCCTGACGTCAACAACACATCTGCGGATAAACCATGCCCAAGAGTCCAAAATCGGAACTAGAGCCAAAATTAGCCAAGTCTGCAACATCTCAGCACTGTAGAAGCACAGAAGTCAAAGGCACACCGCCTCAAAGGGATAAGGGGCAGCAAAATCACAGCTGCAGGGGCGACTCTCCCACAATGCAGCACACACACATAGCAATAACAGCACATCATCATTGACGACAATGTGGTACAAAGTGCAACACTCTCACTACAGAACAGAGGACACAACTGGTTCCGCTTGTGCGTAGAAACTGGCCAATCACATCTGGCATAGCAGGAAACTGTGAGATGATAATGTACGTGTACAACCTCACATCCGTGATGTAGTTCAAATGTCCACTGTCCCGCATCAAATAGTCAGCTCCTCCTAAACAGTCACAATGTACATTGTCATGCAGTCTGTATGTAAACTTGAACAATGCGTCAACATACATGTCAACACAATGTTAAAATGCATTTCCCCTTCACATTGCAGAGGGACAATCAACACCTCCTGCAGAGCAGACCAGACAACTCATCAGTGATGATGAAGAGGACCTCCACACCTTCGACACCGACGCCCTACAACAGCGCATGGACAGCTACGGCAACCCACCTCCAGGAGCAGAGCAGGGCAGCCCAGCTGCATCGAGGAGACCCCACCCCCTGCACAGACCACACAGCAGGAAGCACCCACCACCACAGCTGGCTCCCAGCACCTCACCGAAGAACACATCGCATTCCAAGGCCATGTGTTAGACTGCCAGAAGGAGGTGGCTGAACAGGTGGGGGTGGGGTTCGACCTCATGGCAGCCAAACTAGATGACATACGTGGGTGTCTATGTCCCATCAGGGACCACTTACACTCCCTAACGGACACCCACAGTTCGCTCCATGATGTCCAACAATCCATGCCCGACATCGCTGGAGTCATGACTCTGAGAGGAAAACAACTGTCTAGGTCAGAGTGGCCTCAGCGATGTCAGCCGAGAGTTGGCACAGATGCCGAGGATAATGGAGAACATGGAGCGGATGCATGCGGAAAGAATGGCTGCCACGGATGCACACCAGCGAAAAGTTGTTGGGATCTTCCATGCCCTGCAGATCCTCATCATCGCATTGCTGCCACTAAGGCAGTTGCTGATGAATGCTGCTGGTACTTCTACACACACATCTCCGTCCCCTGATGTGTCAGTGGCACACAGTGCTGCAGACCAAACATCAGCACCCACATGTCAGAGAGATGACATAGAGGACAAAGATGCGGGTGATTCCACCTTTGTAGTAAGAAGGAGCTAGTAGCAGTCTTCTCCGCCATATGCCCTGTTTCAGCTTGGTTCTGCCCTCTGCATCATGCCCTGTAACAACACCTCCCACTGTCCCCCGAAACCCTCTGCGACACTCACCTTGGACCTTGACATGGACTGCCATATTTTGTTTGCTTACCAATGACACAGCAATCAGACTGCGGACTGTACTCTTCCGATGTACTTGTCAATCCCTAAATGACTCTGGCTGGCCCTCCACTGGGCTACAATGTAATGTGGGGTTTGCATGGCCATGTACTGCTCCAGCTCCGATACTCCACCGAATGTGAATAAATCATTCAAATTCACACAGATGTGTCATGTCTAAAATCGATCAAGTATGAAAGTATGGATGAATGTAAGGACATTCATTGCCCAAAAAGGTACACCCTGGGAAATGAAAGCAATGCGCATGTTTGACCGTGACACACATAGGAAGTGAGATGATTGGGAATGTGTGCACTAGCTGTGGCCTCATTGCTCTGAAATAACAATCGCGCAATTTCTCAACTTTGCCCCACGCAATGTTTGAAATAGGGCTGGGTATGAAATGTCAAAGTCGTTAGCAGGCCTAAAGTAGTGTCCACCATCACATTTGACAACAGAACATCTCTTCGCATACCTACTCACACTCAACTGGGTGGACACAGCCTGTAGTGATGGATCACATTGATCCACATGGCAAGAAAATGGACACCATACTCACATTGCTGAAGACACGTAAGAGCACAGGTCTATCAGCAACTATCCCAACCACTATGTCTGGCTCACAGAGGTGGAGCTGGCAATAGGGACTCACCCCTAAGTGAAATGCGTCAGTCAGTCCCTCCCTGTGTACGGACAATGCTCATTGAGGCACACGATTTGTCATTCTAATCAACACTCATCACAGTTGAACACTAGTGAAGTTGCGTAGACTTTATTAGCATGTGCGTGTCAGTACGGGCAAGACAAGGGCCACAACATGCAGACCAATGCATCAGACATTAACAGGCAGCATTTGGTCACGGGACAGTTCCACGTGACAGGCGTTGTGCATGCGCCCGGGATGTTCTGCCATTGCGTTGGTGGCTCTCGTAGAACCGGCACGCTTCTGACCTGCGGCAGTTATGTGGATGATATGCCAGAGCTCGGAGCAATGAGTCGTATGTGTGTGCAACGTTTGGACGTATGGGTTGTTGTGTACGTAAGTGTCAAGGGCATTCCATGCAAGAGCACCTCGAGCAAGAACTTCTGTGTGTGGGGTGTGGATACGTTGGTCTTTCATTAGCGCTGTGCGTAGTGTGGGAGTCGTCATCATCTGCTATGGTATCTCTCTCAGGGGGTGCCTGCCGCATGCAAGACCAAGGTCGGAGGTGCAGGTGTCCTTCCGCCTTATGTATTGAGACAAAGGAGCTTTCATCCCTAATGTTAGTCTGACTACTGCTTGCATTCTGGGAATGGGATGTGGCCTTCGCGCTGCAATTGAGGCTAGGCCTTAGGCTTATGGTGCACCAATAGCGATACACACACAACAGTTGGCATGCATGAGCCAAGAGCCCGAGCGGCCTTGCGCTCCTTGTACAATCCCTTCGTGCGCGGCCGCCCTCCGGGTGCATGCAACATTGCAACATTGTCGATTGCGGTCGGTGTGGCGCAGACACTGCAACAGAGACACACGCATCAGTTGGTTTCCTGTCCAGCCCAGAAATGAACCACGCCCAGAGCCCAGGGATAATTATTCACACCCCTACGCTGGCCTGGCGTACGCCGACCCAGCCCACTCGGCTTACGTATAAAGGGGGGGACGACGACGCTATGTGTCCCAGTTCTTCCCCACTGCCGGAGGTGACATGGCTGCGTCCACCTGGCATATCACGAGTCTCAATCATGAAGGGTCCATGACTTGCCTTGCACAGAGTTGGTGGCACCGGATACACTGCGGCCGGCACGGGCCTACCGTCACGGGACGGTGACTTTCGGTGCACTGAGGTAGGGGCACCTTAAGTGCTGAGGGGGTGTGCAGCCTGCGATGATGCGCCGTCCTGGTGGTCCGGACTGGTAAGGATTTGTGTGAGCCCTGCTGGACCGCAGTGTAGGCCTGAGCCAGCGGGCAGCGCGGGCCTACCGCCACGTGGCGTTGCCTCGCGGTTCACAGAGTTAGTGGCACCTATAGAGCTGAGCGGGTGTGCAGCCTGCAATGATGCCGTGTGCACTGATATGATCTCTGCCATTGCGAAATCAAGACCCAGAATCACGTGTGTGACCTGGTGGCCCGCGGGGAGGGGCTGCATGATGTGGAGGCTGCCAAGATCTTGGGCCCCGGGCTTGGAGCTTGCACCGGCACGTGGTGGGCCCTCTTGGAGACACGCTTGTGGCGGAAGGTGAGCAGTGAGGCCTGGGTGCGCAGGGGCGGGCAAACACCGCTGGGCGGCAGGAGGGGCTGGGGTGCAGCAGCCTGTGTGCGCAGGGGCAGCCAAGCGATGATGGCGTGTGCAATGATATGAACTCTGCCATTCATAAATCTGGACTCTGTTTCAGATAAGGGACCTGGTGGACTGCAGTGTATACCGGCACGTGGTCGGAGACACACCGGTGGCAGCAGGTGAGCAGTGAGGCCTGGGTGCGCAGGGGCGGGCAAACACTGCTGGGCAGCAGGAGGGGCTGGGGTGCAGCAGTCTGTGTGCGCAGGGGCAGCCAAGCGATGATGGCGTGTGCAATGATGTGAACTCTGCCATTCATAAATCTGGACTCTGTTTCAGATAAGTGACCTGGTGGACTGCAGTGTATACCGGCACGTGGTTGGAGGCACACCGGTGGCAGCAGGCGAGCAGTGAGGCCTTGCTCCGCAGTGTCGGCACTCTCTCTCCCTCTCCCTCTCTTCCTTTCACTGTCTCTCTCTTCCTCTGTTACTCTCTCTCTCCTTCTCCCTCTCTTCCTTTCACTGTCTCTCTCTCTCTTCCTCTGTTTCTCTCTCTCTCTCTCCTTCTCCCTCTCTCCCCCTTTCTCTCTCTTTCTCTCGCTCCCTCTCTTTCACTCTCTCTCTCTCTCTCTCTCCCTTTCTTTCTCTCTCTCTCTCTCTCTCTCTCTCTGTCCTTTGATGAGCGCATGACACACCTTCTTATCTTGAATTTTGTCTTGCAGGCTGTGTCTTACAGATTGTCCAGAGAAGACCCGCCATGACTCTTCCGAATAGTTGTTTTGAGTTAAATTTGAATAAAATAATTTGTTTGGAAATTCAAAGATGAATGAATGTTTCTCCTTTTTCTGACCACACATGAATGTTAATTGTTGTACTTGTGCGACATCAGGCGAATTGTTTTGTTCATGATTTCGTGAAGTTGATGTAAAATATCTTTGTCCGGGGTAGGGCCCGGGGGGGGGGTCGTTGGGGGGGATGCGGTGGGTGTTATGGCCCTCTTGGGTGTCCGGCTGCATGATCAGTAGCTCCATGGCATCTGTTGTTCTTCTGGTGTGGCTGTGGGCTGGGCTCCCATTTCTGGTGCAGGTTATTGTCCGACTTAATACCAGGAAAGAGTAGGTGTTAATTCCCTGCTGCTAACGCGCCTTATCGCATGTTTTGTGTTCTTATCGCCGATCTGGCTGGTCGTTGAGAATGTTGCGAAGGGGTGTTGTCGTGGGTTTTTGCACGGGAACGCCTACTCTGCATCTCATTAGCGTTAGTTGCCGGTGTTATCCGTGGAGATGTTTTTTGCGGCTGCTATCGCAGGAAAACTGGCGATATCGGCTGTTAGCACCAGCTTGTGAATAGGGCGATAAATCTATCGCCACTTTGGCTGCGATAAAGTGCCGCTAACTCGGCGATAAGTCCTTGAGAATATGCCCCTTAGTTTTAAAATATTTTTATTTTGTTGAAGATATTTGTTTGTTTTTAATGTTGAACTGACTGGAGTGGGACTAGTAAATCTTACCCCTCCACTATCCAACACTTTCCCTACTGTTGCATTTACTGGAGTGGGAAAAGTAAATTTTACCCCTCCGCAATCCAACACTTTCCTTACTGTTGTACTTACTGGAGTGGGAATAGTAAATTTTACCCCTCCGCAATCCAGCGCTTTTCCTACTGTTGCACTGACTGGAGTGGGAATAGTAATTTTTACCCCTCCGCTATCCAGCATTTTCCCTACTATTGCGCTCACTGGAGTGGGAGTAGTAAATGTTACCCCTCCTCTATCCAACACTTTCCCTACTGTTGCATTTACTGGAGTGGGAATAGTAAATTTAACCCCTCTACAATCCAACACTTTCCCAACTGTTGTACTGACTGGAGTGGGAATAGTACATTTTACCCCTCCGCAATCCAGCGATTTCCCTACTGTTGCACTGACTAGAGTGGGAATAGTACATTTTACCCCTCCGCAATCCAACACTTTCCCTACTGTTGCACTGACTGGAGTGGGAATAGCTTTTTTTTGTTAATCATAAATGTTATTGCTGTGTTAAGTGTGGTGGGAATAGTAAATTGTAGTATTTTGTAATGTTATATTTAATGTAATTTTATATTTATTGTAGTTAGACTAGTAAATCATAGTTTTGTGTGGTGTAAAATATTTTGTTACTGTTGTGTTGTAGGTGGGAGTAATTATGTTTATTTGTTGAATTTTTATTTCTTATTAATGTAGTGGGAAGTGTATATATGTTTATTTTAATTTGTAATATTTTTTTATGTTGCAATTTACATAATTATGTGTTTGATTTATTATAATAATAATATTACAATTTGCAATATTTTTTGTTTGCAACTTATTTTTAATTACATTGTAAAATATGTGTGTTGTTTAATTTTTATTTTAAATTAAATTGATTCCCTTTTTTAATATTTTATGTTTTTGGTATATTTAAATAGGTTTACATATATTTTTGATAATATGCTATTTAGGATTTTTTTAAATTATATTGTTAATTAAAATATTAGTTTACATTTTTATATATGTTTAATTATATATATATGTGTGTGTGTTTACATTTTTTAAAGAAGTTTATTTGTTGTATTTGTTCAAATATACATTTAATTATTTTTTATAAATTAAAGTTAGTATTTAATTTATGTTTATTTTAATATTTTAAATTATATATATTTTAAATTTGATATTTAATACAACTATATTATTGTAAACTATATTTTTGTTTCAATATTTTTGTACTTACCTTTTTAAGTATAGGGAGTCGATATTTTTGCATTCTATATGTTTACCTTGATTTTTTTAATAACTATATTTTAGTGGTTGATATTCTGTCAGTGAACCCTCTGTTGTTTATGATTATTGTTCAGACAGGCACACAGCTCTGTTCTGCACCAACACACACATTCATAGTATAGACCAGGCTTCTCCAAGGAGTAGATTGTGAGCTACTGGTAGCTCTCCTGCAACTTTAAAGTAGCTCTCCTGTGTGTAGCCAACCCTACTAACTTAGAAGCTATTGCTTGGCTGAAATTATTTACATATACCAAAATTGAGAGTGTGTATTTGAGATGAAAATGTGTTTATTTTCAGAACTCATGAACTGATATTTTAAGGAAAATGGCTGAATTTCCAAAATATATTTAAACCTGATATATGAGTTATTAAATCATATGGCATTGAGGAGACTTTTTACAAATGCTATTACCTTGTTAGTAGAGGCATTGCAGCTATGGCTTACCATGTTGAGGCATTTCATACTGACAAAGCCTTCTTTACATTATTGCTGGCAACCATGCCTGATGCACGGAGGTGATCGCTGGTAGTAAACTGCTAGAAATCTTGCATATGGTGGCCACTATTACAATGCTAATAATATTAGTAGCTCTCAATGAGATTTTTATTGAACATAAGTAGCTCTCATTACAGAAAAGGTTGGAGACCCCTAGTATAGACCATGACCTTTACTACTAGCCCCTGAATAGGAAATACTGCTGGCACCTAGGCTGCATTGGCCATTACAAGTCAGGAACTTGGGAAATGTGATCTCTCTGAATTCTATGGGAAGTCTTATTCATGCTGCAAGGGTGAAAATGATTCAAAACGGGCAGCACACTACAAATGAGAGAATTGCAATCCGTTTGCACTGCTGCATGTGCGCGTTTTTGTGTGTGTGTGAGTGTGTGTGTGTGTGTGCGTGTGCATGTGCGTGTGTATGTGTGTAAGAGAGAAAATATGGTCATCTAAATGTGAGGCAATCGGGTAATACAACATTTATAATTTGCTATCACTAAATCCTACACTATTTTCCAAGTTATTTCCCATTTATGTGGGAAAAAAGCGAAATATGAGGTACTACCACACATTCTGAGTGTGGCACAATAATGATCCCATTTGGAATATTACCCCAGATCAGCCACAAAAGTCTAACAGGCACATGCATCAACCATTTTTGCGAGCGCAAACGGTGCGATTCGCAAAAATCGGCCATTTGCGCCCGCAAAAAGGGCATTTCCGATGCATCAAGGTCCAAGGAACTCGCTATTTGAGAATTCGCAAATAATTGCGATTTCTCAAATAGCGATTGCATTTAAGGAATCGCAATTTGCGATTCCTTAAATGCAATGCACGAACCTTTTTAAAATAGCGATTTCGCTATTAGGGGGAGCAAATTGCCATGAAGTTGAACTTGATGGTAATTTGCAAAAATTTTGAAAAATGCACTTTAGTGCATTTTTCAAAGTTTCATGTTGCGCGCACACATGCCCTGGGGCATGTGTGTGCGCAACATGGGTGCACATCACTATTTCTTTTGACACCCTTGCACCTTGAAATTGCATGCGCAATTTGCGAGTACCTATTGGTACTCGCAAATTGCGCATGTACCTTCTCATTCATTCCTATGGGCCTGCAGGCCCATAGGAATGAATGGGACGCCATTCCTTATTTGCGACTCGCAATTTGCGAGTCGCAAATAGGAATATGTAGGAATCGCTAATTTAATAGCGATTCCTACATGCATAGGCTTTTGCGAGTCCTTAATTGCGAATCCTTAATTATCGCAATTAAGGACTCGCAAAAGCCTACTTTGATGCATGTGCCTGTAAATGATTAACTCTTTGCACTCGGTCTTTGCCAGAAGAAAAACCTAACCTTTCATTTAGAACATGGGTACTCACAAACATTTGCCCAGGGGCCACAAAGTACAGTCTGTGTGTGGTGTGACCGAGAGCCGCACTGATACCAGCAGGGTGGCGGTAGGGGGACTGGGTGGGTCAGGGATTGTGTAAGGAGGTCTAAAAACATGTTAAATAAACGGGCATGCATTTATTTGCAAATTAATAAATGCGTGTCTGTTCATTGAACAGTTTTTTCTGAATATTAGTGGTCACCAGGGGGTGCGCATGTAAAGGTCTAGAGGGTCGCAATCGCCCCCGGGCCATACTTTGAGTATCACTGATTTAGAAGAACATATTGGAGAACAGTGAAGAGTCTCACAGACTAGACGGGAACTATCTGGAAGCACGCCAGGCAGAATTATGCATTAGACGACTTTGCTGTGCGTTAGTACTAGCATTAAAATAGCAATTTGAATTAAACACGATAATTATCCTTTTATGTCTTACTGCAAGGTTAGCTATGGGACATTTATGGATCCGTTCCACCCATGATGCACGCGCAAAACAGGTATATATAGCTTCCATTACGTTGGCATTTAAGCTTTCTGCCTACATTTTTTGGGTCATTACACCGCAGATAGGAAGGTCTCAGAGTGCCCCAGGCAAAATGTTGTTTGCTAAGGTTTAATTTTCTTACACGCACAATTCATGCATCCCCTACAGAGTGTGTCTCTAAATAGCAGCTCAGAAATATGTTAGCCTGGCTGCAGGATGTTCCACGTCCACTTGAGACTATTCACCTGAGGCAGGAGCCGAAGCCCAGCTCTGAAGTTTGCAGCAAACCGACCAAGTCGTATTCCCTCTTTCATCTGTGAAAGGTACCATAAAAGTGAGCGAAAATCAGAAACTGAGCACCATACTGTTAAGCTCTCTGGTTTCAGGGTGAAACGTGATTTTTTAAACTAAAAATACTGATATTTTTACTCTTTTAAAAATTCTCTCTTTTAAAATATTTCTCATTCCAGTGCAAATCAAAAGTCAAGTTTCTCTTCTTTCTGTCCTGAAATCTTCCTCTTTGTCATTCTCTAATATTATGATGGCTATGATTTCTGACAATGATCTCTGTCTGCTGCATTATTTCTAAGGCTCCCAAATTTTCAATTTTTACAGAGAAATACAGATAGAAAACCATCTATTTTCATGTCTGTATTTTTTTTAAATATGGATAACTACGGAAAATAGGTTGTGGGCGATACACACTACTGTAAATCATGTGTGCTAGGTCAGTATCTGTGCAGATTGACATGTAGGGGAATTAAAAAAAATATTTCCTAACGAGGCTTAAATTGCAGCAGTACAACTATTTATTCAGTTCTAGAATGCGCATGTTTCAAATGACTATTGTACTTTAAATGGCTAAACTCCATTGGACATTCAAACATGAGTAAATATTTGTCAGCTACATAAATGTGGAAATATGGAAATATATCCATTGCAGCTTAATTTTTTACATTAACCATAAAATAGGCTTAAAATAAATATGGGTAAATACGGATAAAATGTGCATAAAATAAATGTGGATAAATACAGACGGAAATGTTAAAAAACGAAATACCATGAAACCGGAAGCTATAATTGTTTCCTCCAAAAGCAGGGGGATGCCAAATCTCCCTGCAGTCCCATTGCCCCGCTTTTAAACCATCACAGCAATGATCAAGCCTAAACTGTGCAGTCGTGGTGTGGTGCATAGTCCCTCTCATATAACTGCTTGAGTGAACTTATCAAGTTATACCCTGACAAATTACTCAATGAAATTATAAACCACATCATGCCCACCTAAAGAACATAAAAGCAAAATACTAACCAATCACTCCTTAAAATACAAGGCCAATACCTAGAGCTTCAGAGAGATTTACAAAAGGTCAACCAATGAACTCAACTAGAAGTACTACCCTACAAAATACCAAAAATAAGGAAACACTAATAGATCCCTGTGGCATCTAGAGCCGTGCACAGCTCACTATGTCATGTAACAATATAAAGGGTCTCATTTTAGGTAAGGCAGACCTATTGACTTTGTCAAAAAGACAGCAGGCCTATTGGCTTTATCATGGTGTGAGCACATCAACATATATAAAACAGACCTATCGGCTTTGTCAAAAAAGTCAACAATAACTATAATGAAATGTATATTTCAAAAATCCACACATTGCAATGTCTAATAATAGTGATTGTCACAAAATATTTTCAATAAAGCATTATTTACAAAACCATTAAACATGTCTTTGAATCTTTTTTGAACATTTTGAGGCCACAAAGTGCAGCTATAGAACCAACCACAAAAGGTTCCAGCACTCCAGCTAAAGAGAATACAGCTCCACCCCAGGAGTGCTTTAAAAAAATAGGGTAAGTTCTCCTGGGGTCATGGATTTAATGACCCAGAAGAATTAATGCATTTTTTTAACATTGCTTGGGGGCTGTTGCACTCCCTGCAGCCTTCCAGAATATTAACGAAGTGCTTGGTGGTGCCCCTGTCCATTCTAGGGGAACCACCAAGGTCCACAAATATTATCAAAAAGCCCTTGTGTGGCATTATGAGTCGGTCCTTCGACCGAACAGTGAATTATAAACGAGAGGCTCCTGCCACTCATTTATTACTCTTTGTGTATTTTGTATAATTATTTTTAGGGTGCCCAGTATGTATCCATAGTTGGAGGTCATAGGGGGAGCACCAAGGCACCTATGGCCCCTGCGGGCTCCCTAGCCAGCACCCATTGTGGTGTTGGCAGGAGCCAGCATTTTGTTTTGTACAGTGGGGACCCAGTGCCCATTGTGGCATCCACAATATAGCCTTTGTTGAGAGACACGGAGCCCAGCCAGCACCCACTATGGTCCTGGCGGGAGCCAGCTCTTTTACTTGACTCGCAGCTGGGCAGGTGCAGCATTTTTCTCTGCTCCAGCTCAGATGGGAGCAAAGTTGTCTTCCTTGCCTGGGAGAGTGCAGGCAGGGAATAAAGTTTTATGGGGTCTCCGGGCCAGTGCACCAGTAATCGGGCTCCAGGTAATGGGGTCCACGGGGCCGATCTACAGATCATGGAGGGAGACCCGACACCCCCACCGCTTAAAATAATTAATCAGCATGGGGGAGGGGGTCCGGAAGGCCTCTAAGATGCTGTAGGAGGAGGGCCAAATGCCCCTCCCCTAAAATTCTAAAATGCAAACTTGACCTTTGGGGTTGGGATCCCCGGGACCTTCTTAAGGCTTGGGTAGGGGGGCTGCATGCCCCCTTTCCCAAATTAACTGATTGGTCCCAGGGGGTAGGGTCCCTGGAGCCTTACAAAGGCTAGTGAAGGGGGCTGCACGCCCCCCTCTCCTGAAAACAACTTTGCGCCAACCCCCCCGGGCCCTGGTGCACCGGGAGGTTTTTTCTAAAAACTGTGGGAGCCCTTTTTTTTTAAAATGGGACTGCGGATCCACAGTCCCATTTAAAAAAAATAGGTTTTTGGCCCCAGAGGCATCCCTTTGGGACCACCCAACCATGCCTAGTGGAGCAGGGTATCCCTACCCTGCCCCATATGTTTTCTTCAAAACTTTTTGTTTGGACAGGGGACTTAGCCCTTAAGTCCTAAAATGGCTGCTGTCACATCTTTGTTGATGGATTAGCAGACAATCAGATCTTATTTTGGGATCTGTCTGCTCCATGGATCCTCCATGGCGTGAAATATACACACATTTTGAACCTTAATATCTCAAAAACTATTGAACTGATTTACACCAAATCACAAAAAGCATGCTTTTTGCACCAAGATCTAGCTTTGTGCCAATTTTGGTGTAATCCCATTCAGCAGTTTCTGCAGTATCAATCAATCAATCAATCAGGGATTTGTGAAGTGTGCTACTCACCCGTGAGGGGCTCAAGGCGCTGGGGGGCGGGGGTCGTGCAGGTCCAATTCAGCCGAAGACCCAGGTCTTGAAGTTCTTCCTGAAAGTGTGCAGAGTGGGGGAACATCTGATGTTGAGCGGGAGTTCATTCCAGGTCTTTGCAGCGATGTAGGAGTAGGCTCTTCCACCCGTTCTGGCTCTGCGTATGCGCGAGGTTTCGGCGAGGGCAAGGTCGGCGGAGCTGAGGTTTCTCTTGGGTGAGTGGAAGGAGACTCCTTCTTTGAGGTATTGGGGTCCGGTGTTGTGGAGGGATTTGTAGGCGTGAGTGAGTAGCTTGAAAGTTACTCTCTTCTTGACGGGGAGCCAGTGGAGGTGTCATAGGTGCTGGGTGATGTGTTCATGTCGTGGGATGCTGAGGATGAGCCTCGCAGAGGTGTTCTGGATGGTCTGGCGTTTTCAGAGCAGGGATTTGTTGATTCCGGCGTAGAGGGCATTTCTGTAGTCCAGCCTGCTGGTAATGAGTGCGTGGGTGGCGGTCTTTCTGGATTTGGCGGAGATCCACTTGAAGGTCTTGCAAAGGATGCGGAGGGTGTTGTAGCACGAAGAGGAGACGGCGTTGATCTGTCGGGTCATGTTGAGGGAGGAGTCGAGTATGATGCCGGGGTTGCGGGTGTGGTCCATGGGAGTAGGGGGGCTGCCGAGGGCGGAGGGCAACCAGGTGTTGTCCCATGCTGAGGGGGTGGGTACGAAGACGAGGACTTCTGTTTTCTCCGAGTTGAGCTTCAGACAGTTGCTGTTCATCCAGGATGCGACGTCTGTCATTCCTTCCTGGAAACTGAGTCTGGTGATGTCGGGTTGCCTCGTGAGGGAGAGGATGAGCTGGGTGTCGTTGGCGTAGGATACTATGCTGAGCCCATGTTTTCTGACGATGGCGGCAAGGGGGGCCATGTAGATGTTGAAGAGCGTGGGGCTTAGCGACAATCCTTGGAGTACTCCGCAGTTGATCTCTGTGGGTTTGGAGAGGAAAAGCAGGAGTCTGATTCTTTGGGTTCGGCCAGTGAGGAAAGAGCGGATCCAGTCGAGGGCAGTTCCCTGTATGCCGGCATCGTGGAGTCTGGCGGTGAGAGTGCGGTGGGAGACGGTGTCAAAGGCTACAGAGAGGTCAAGTAAGATGAGGGCCGCCTTGTGGCCCTGGTCGAGGAGGGTGCAGATGTTGTTTGTGGTGGCAAGGAGGGGGGTCTCGGTGCTGTGGTTGCTGCGGAATCCAGATTGGGAAGAGTTGAGGAAGGAGTTGGCTTCGATGAAGTTCGTGAGTTGGTTGTTGACGATCTTCTTGGTGACTTTAGCCGCGAAGGGGAGGAGAGAGATGGGTCTGTTGTTTTTGAGGTCCGTAGGGTCTGTGGAGGGCTTCTTGAGGAGGGGCTTGACTTTCGTGCATTTCCAGTCGTCGGGGAAAGTGCCGGATTCGAAGGAGGTGTTCATGGTGCATCGTAGCTCAGGAGCTATGGCGGCGGCGGCTGGGTGGAAGATGTGTGACGGGCAGGAGTCCATGGGGGTTCCCGAGTGGACTCTCTTCATGGTCAAGGCGGTGTCTTTGGTGGTGACCGGGGTCCAGGTTGAGGCGATAGGCTGGCTGGCGTTGCTGGGGGTGGGCGTGGTTTCGGCGTCAGGTGTCTGTTCATTGAAATTGTCGTAGAGGGACTTGATCTTAAGATGGAAGTAGGATCCGAGTTTGTTGCAGAGGTCCTGGGAAGGTGTGATGTCCGAGGCTTCGCTGGGGGGTTTGGTGAATTCCTGAATGATGCTGAAGAGTTCCTTCGCGTTGCTGGAGTTGGCGAGGATTTTGTCCTGGATGAAGGTCTTTTTGGTGGATCTAATGCGTTGGTGGAATTCTGTTATGGTGTACTTGTAGGTGGTCTGAGCTTCCGGGGTTTTGGTATTCCTCCATACTTTCTTGAGACGTCTGCAGGTGCGCCTGGATTCTCGGAGGTCGGTAGTGAACCAGGTGGCTTTCATGGGGCGCTGTCTGTCTGAGTTATGGAGGGGGGCGAGCTTGTCTGCGCAGTTGGTGATCCATCTGTGGAGTTCGTTGGCTGCAGAGCTGACGTTGGTCGTGGTGGGAGGCGGTTCGTGGTTGAGGGTGGAGTTGAGGTGCTCCTCGGTGACCTTCCTCCAATTCCTTTGTGGAGGGCGTGGTGTATGTTTGTGAGCAGTGTTTTTTTCAAAGGAGAAATGTACGCAGTGGTGGTCCATCCAGGGGGGCTGTGTGGTGTGGCTGAAGGGAATACTGTTTCCTCCTACGAAGATGGGGTCGAGGGTGTGTCCTGCCTTGTGGGTGGGGGTGGTGATTAGCTGTTTCAGTCCGATGTTGGCGAGGTTGTCCAGGAGGGTGGTGGAGTTGGGGTCGCTTAGGTTGTCGAGGTGGAAGTTTAGGTCTCCGAGCAGTATGAAGTCCAAGGAGGCGATGGCATGGGGCGTGATGAGGTCTGTGATGGTTGTGGTGATCGCGGTTCGTGGTCCGGGAGGTATGTAGGCGAGGGTGCCGCGTAGGGTCGATCTGGGGCTGGTCTGGATCAGGAAATGAAGGTGTTCCATGGGGGACGAGGAGTAGTTTGTGCTGGAAGTGGTGAGTAGGAGGGAGTTCTTGTGCGCAATGGGGAGCCCTCCTCCTGGGTGATAGGAGCGGTCCTTCCCCTGGATTTTGTATCTGTCGGGGATGGAGGTGGCGATGTCAGGCGGAGGTGGAGTTGGTCCAGGTTTCCGTGAGGAAGGTGACGTCTGGAGAAAGGATGTCGAGGAGGTCCCAGATCTCTACTGCGTGTCTGTGCAGGGTGCACGTGTTGAGGATGATGCACCTCAGGGGTTTGGGTGCGCTGGTGTCCGGAGGTTGGGCGGTGGCTGTGGGGGTGCAGAGGTTGGAGAAGGTTTGGCGGCAGTGTCGGCAGGAAAACTGGCTGTGGGTGGTGTCCGGCGTTGACAGCTGGCAGTTATGGTTTCTTCCGGGGTTGAGTGCGTGGAGGGCGGCTGTGTCGTAGCGGTGGGGAGTCAGAGAACCAGGGTCCCTGATGCTGGTCGCGGTCGGGTCGTGGACGGGTGCAGACGGGCTTGCATCTGGCGCACCAGCTGCACGCCCACTGCGCGCGGGTGCCATTAAATAGGGAATGGGGAGGGAGCGCAGTTGGGAGACGGGAGCAGGAACCTGCAGGGGGGAGAGGCCGCGGGAGCAGCAGCGGCGGGAAAGGGGGCGGAAAGGGAAACGGAAAAAGCAGCAACAGAAGAAAACAATACAAAAAGGCACAAAAAGGCAAAACAGAAAGGCATAAATAGACAAGAAGGCAAATAGACAAAAACAAATAGAGGAAAAATAGACAAACATGACCAACAGAGGGCAGGCTGAGCGGACCAGCAGAAGAGCAAGGCTCTCCCACTGGACCACCAGGGATGAGGCTCAGGCAGGAGTCTGCAGGTGGAGGAGGGCCTCAAACACCTACCAGAGAGTGGATAGGTGCTGGGGGCAGCGGCGCAACGAAAGAGCTGCGCGAGGGGAGAGCAGAGTTCACTGACCAGGAGGTCAGAGGTCTTGCAGTATCGCTGTTCAAGTTTTGGGTAAGACTAAATTTAGGGTTTAGGGGTGAGTAGTGGTAATTTTAGGGTCTAGGGGAGGACACCAGTAAAGGGAGGTAAGGTTAATTTTAGGGTTTAGGGGCAGGCAGTGGCAGAGGAAGGTAAAGTCAATGTGGGACCACAGCAACCACCGGGGGCAATGGAGCCAGTGGTGTTGGTGCAGCGGTCAGAGGCCCGAATATGCTTGGAGGGGCCGCTGTGGCACCGCCGAGCATATTAGGAGTTACCTGGCTGCCTCACTTTCAATAGCGGTGAGCCCGCCATTAAAAGTGCGGCGGTAAGGGTACTTAGGGGGTCCTACAGGGCCCCCTGTTGCCTCAGGGCCATGGGATGCATGCAGAGGGGCACATGGTATGCCCCGTGTCTGCATGCACCCCTTTTCCTGCACGGCATGGACTTTACAGTCCATGTCGTGCAGGGACGGTCTTTGGCATTCCCATTGTGGTGCCTTTTTAATAGGCACCACTGTGGGAATGCCAAAGGACCACCTGCCAGACCAGGAGAAAACTCCTAATCTGTCAGGCGGTCTGACTACGGGCTTGGCAGTCCTGGAGCAGGGGGCTGGCATGGCAGCCCGCTCCAGGACCGCCAAACTCGTAATCAGGCCCTTAGTTTTGTGAGAATTGTTAATAAACAAAAATATATGTTCATTTATAATGGATGTATTGCACCAACCCCTATCGCTGACAAATGCTTCACTAATAGCAAAAGGTTATCAATTACTTTATGGATGACTGTAAACAAACACAAACAATAAATTTACAGAACTTATATATTTGCAGAGTTCTCCTCCTATCTTAAACGGGTTTGACCTACAAGGAACAACACTGCTTTTTGTTGTTTTTTTCTGTTTCTCTGTTCATCTGCTTTAACTGAGTGCTAGGAGAGGATTGCATATGTAGGTACATATGAGTTTGAATTATCAGTCACTTTGGTTGATAACCTTCCTTTTAGAGGATAAAGATCCATACTTTATTTATGAAGATCTATAAATTGTAATGAAATCAATCAACTTGTAGATTTCATGCAGCTATAGTTTTACAGGCATAACATAATCTCTCAGAAGTCTTCCTTTTCAGTCTTAGCCATTTGTTGTGTACTTGTCAACACCTATAGTTTAACTTTTACTAATTTCACCTATTCATCTGCTCAATCAACAGTCTTATACACCTGTCCCGGCTGAAGACAAGATCCCTGACAAATAAACATATAAAATCCGATCCCAGTCTTCATTTTTTGTTGGTTCGAAAATGATATTGAAAACATAATAAAACAGTATATTGCTTTAATGTGTTGTATACCGAAATACAAAAAAATATCTATCCAAAAACAGCAACTCGGAGGGTGCAGTAAAAGATGGTTATCTGCAAGCAGAAGAACAGAACAACGAGGGGCATTGCCCTTCAAGAAATATTGAGTTTATGCATTTTTTCATAAACGTTTAATACATAGTTCCTGCTTTTAAACACCACGAATTTAAATATTTAACAACTAAAACATATAGGAAATGGCAACTTTTACATTTTAAATACAATAATATGATAAATATAATGGTAGGTAAACACTATGGGCCTCATTTATGAGTATTTTGCCGTAGGGAAGCGCCGCAGGCCCTCCTGCTGCACTGCCCTACGGCAAATGAAAAGGGCAGGAATGTGCTGTATCTATCAGATACGGCTTATTCCTGTCCTTTTCCCCTGCGCTGGCACACAATGGGCTGCCGTGCGCCACCGCAGGCACCTTTGCACCATGGTGCAAGGGTGCCTGTGTTCCGGGGAAACCTTCATGCACAAAAACAATCACAAGAGGCTTTTTCCTCTTTCTATGTGGGTTGCAGGAAGCAGCACACACAGAAAAAGGAAAAACGAGGAGAAATAAACATATATCTCCTCATTGTGCCTCCCTTACGCCTCCCCTGGGGAGGTGTAAGTTTTTGGCGCTGCCTCAGAGTTACGATTTCTCGTAAATCTGGGGCAGTGTCAAAAAGCCATGGATGTTGCTGGGAACGCCCCCAGCAACACCCATTGCATGCCCCTTTAACGCAGAAAACTGCGTTAAAGGGGAAAATATTTACGAGGCAGCATTAAGCCAAAAAAAGTGGCTTAGTGCTGCCTCCTAAATATGGGCAGGCTCCTGCGCCACCGAATCATCACAAAAAGTGAGGCACCGGTAGTGCAAGGGGCTTATAAATAAGCCCCAATTCCATTCCGGATAGGATTTACTAGTAATTAGGACAACTTGTCAATCATTAAAATTCCTTCGACTCATTCATGTGTTTCGAACTGCATATAGCTCATTGCCCTTATGTGAAACCCACTGGATTAGCATTCCATCCCTAACCAGATAATTAGGGTCAGCCTCCCAAAACTGTTTCACATTGCTTTCTTCAAGATGGGAACGGTTGGGGGATGATCGCTGCACCAACAAGGCTCATCTGAATTCCTCTTCCACTGAACCTTCTCAATGAAGTCAACATCAGATCTTAATATCCACCTTTTCTTTCAAGCATCCTCTCCTGAAGGACTTTATCCCTCCAGTTGTCTTTCCTTACCCTTGCTCCTTGACGCTGTGCCGTGTTTTTTGGATACACGCGTGCATTGTATAAACAGCAAAATAAAATAAATAAAGCACATTAGTGGTGACGGTTGCTAAGGGGAGTAAACTAAAGCAGGTATTTTGTACAAAAGCACATACAAAAGATAATCCAGGTACTCTTTCCTCTTCAAGTTGTGCTTCATAGCTAGAACTAGGTAGACTGCTTATTAAATCTCTCTTAACATCACAATAACCCTGCACTTGTTGTATTTCTAAATATCGACTACAGAAAATGTCTAACAAAAACAAATATCAATGTGAAAATATCTACAACAAAAATGCTAACTTTCTGTAGCCATAATTAAAATGACAAAATATCAACAGTGAAAAATATAGAAAGTTTAGAACTATCTACTACTTAAATATCTGCTAACAAAAATGTAGCATCTAAAAATAGTGTTCTAAAATAGCGATAAAATAAGTAAAGGAAATATATATTTCGTATTAACACTAATTAAGCAAAGTAAAACATGTAAATATTGTCACATCTATATATAATAATAAAATTACATGTCTATTCACGCAAACCACTACATTTGTAATTTTGGGAGAAAAGTAAAAAGTAAATTATGTTTCATATTTTAAAAGGAAATAAATTATAATTTTCATATATAAAAATATATTTATATTTAACATGCATTTGCTTGAAATCACAATTTAAATCAAATTAAATCATAAAAATAAAGACAACTATAAAATTAAAAACTGAGTAAAAAAAATTACATTTTAAAAAATCACCAACAATGTAGAAACATTTAATTGTTCATTTTATTATAAACACATATACCACGAAGCACATATTATATATATTCATTAAACCATTGTAATAATTTCAATAATAATTTAATACATTTCAACTTTGTCAATATTGTTTAGTAATTAATGTAAACATCTATAAAATCATTATAGAAAAGTAATAAGAACAAAAAACAATGCAGCAGAAAATGTAAAGATATACTTTACTAATTATAATCCTAATAAGATTAAAAATGTATAGCATTGAATGTGAGTTGAGGTTTCCTATACTAATTCCAAATTAACAAACATTGAGGAAAGGCCATACATCAGTGTGGTGGGATTTATAATTCTAACTCCTATCCAACAACAACAATTTAAGAAATGACATACATAAAAGAGGTGATACATACTATTTTAAATTCAGTCCCGCAAACCAGAAAAACATATATTTGAGGGTGGGGAGAGTTGTCAGATTTACTATTCTAACTGCAGTTCGACAATCATTGGGAAAGTACATATATTTGCACAGTTCTGATTGACTAAACGAACTCCATTTCCACAAACATTGGGGAGAGAGCATACATTTAGATGAATCAGATTTACTATTCTATCTCCAGACCAACAAAGATTGGGGAAAGTGCACATATTTGAGAGGCCAGATTTACTATTCTTCATATATATATATATATATATATATATATATATATATATATATATATATATATATATATATATATATATATATATATATATATATATATCCATCCGCTGGCAGTGTCCCCATGCATGGACGCAAGAACAGGACCACGGACTCTGTATACGCTGTTGCCAAAATTAATAATTTATTTTTAAAGTGAAACGGGTGATGCCTCTGACGCGTTTCGGACACAGGCTGTGTCCTTGATATCTATATATATATTATCTACTGGCGGTCGCCAGTAGATAGTTATAGTTAGGACCTATTTTCCATAGGAAATCCGCAACATTCTATTTGAAATAACTTTGGTGCCGGTTGACGAATCTTCGCGAAATTTTCAAAACTCGTGGCCCGCTCCGGTCCGCTCCTATCCTGAAAGTCTCAGGGTGATTCGTCAAGTGGGGGCCGAGAAAAAAGGGGGGTCCCAAAACGTGTTTTCCCCATGCAATTTTCCATAGGAACCTTTCATCGCAGCTACAGCCCGAACTGCTGAACGGAATTACACCAAATTTGGCAAAAAGGTAGCCCTTGGTTCAGAGTCGTGCCTTTTGCTTAAATGGTATAAATCCGTTCAGTAGTTCCTGAGAAATTTGAAAAAGAAAACACATATATAACTGGGCGGAGCCTAACCACACATGTCATCGTGAGATCTGATTGGCTGTCAGCACTTCATCCTGGAATTGCTGGCAGCCATCTTGGGACCAATATAAATGATAGTACCCCATTGAAATGCATTGTAGTGAATCGAAGATTTTGAGGGTTACCAAAAGGAGAACTATAAAGGGTGATAACAGACTTTAGTTACATTAGAATTCATTTGTTGATGGTACCATACTAATTTCAGGAATTGTGGTGTGTTCTAAGGTGATTTTACCCTGTGAAAAACCTTCTGCTGGGATATCATGAATCATGTTTGAGAGAAAACTATTTTCACATGCTTGTCCCATACAGTTTTGGAAGGTGCTCCAGAAGCTAAAATGAGAGCATATTTTCTGTAAATTCACATTATCTTTCTCAGTCATGTGAGAATGAAGTCTGACATTCTCAGTAAAACATGTACATCCAACAAGGGCAGAGACTGTCAGTTGATGCCTTTGTGTTCTACTGCAGCTTCCCAGAGTGTTCTAAAGAACAACTAGAGCGCTAACAGTCTTACTTATGACAAAATTATGGCACACCTGAAGCCATCTTGATTGGAATAAACTGGTAACTCTTAAAACATTTAATTTAAAAAGGAACAAAATGAGGGGGTTCATTTTGTCATAGAAATTATGGTTAGTGCTGTAGAAAGAAAAATTAGGACATGTTTTATGTAAGATCTCAAATATCTTCCTGTTATATTTCAACAGGAGCAGACTGTCAGTTGATGCCTTTGTGTTCTACTGCAGCTTCCCAGAGTGTTCTAAAGAACAACTAGAGAGCTAACAGTCTTACTTATGACAAAAGTATGGCACACCTGAACCCATCTTGATTGGAATAAACTGGTAACCCTTAAAACATTTAATTTAAAAAGGAACAAAATGATGGGGTTCATTTTGTCATAGAAATTATGGTTAGTGCTGTAGAAAGAAAAATTAGGACATGTTTCAAGTGTGATCTCAAATATCTTCCTGTTATATTTCAACAGGAGCAGTCTGTCAGTTGATGCCTTTGTGTTCTACTGCAGCTTCCCAGAGTGTTCTAAAGAACAACTAGAGCTCTAACAGTCTTACTTATGACAAAAGTATGGCACACTTGAAGCCATCTTGATTGGAATAAACTGGTAACACTTAAAACATTTAATTTAAAAAGGAACAAAATGAGGGGGTTCATTTTGCCATAGAAATTATGGTTAGTGCTGCAGAAAGAAAATTTAGGGCATGTTTTAAGTGAGATCTCAAATCCTCTTCTATTTCATTAGAAAATTCTGACATGCAGACTGAAACAATCACTTTCAATACCAGCAGTAGACTTCCAGTTAACTCCCTGGTGAGCAGTAGCTTTACTACAGTGATCTAATGAACAACTAGTGTGCTAACATTCTGAATTTATGGCAAATGTGTGACACATCTGAATGCCTTCTTGATGGAATGAAAGTAAAAAACTGAAAGCATTTCCTACTGAGGAGACTGCAGTAAATGACGAAATTAGGAAACTTCATAACAAATAAGTCTCCCAAGATGGCCACCAGAGAAAAAAGAGCCCAAATGTAGCACAAATATCACCCAGATGTAGCCCACATATAGCCCAATGACAGAAGTGTGCAAAACACTTTTTATTTTTAGTTTTTCTGCAGTTTTATATAGTGCAAACTGGTCAGGTATTGGAGCGTTACATCTTACTTGGACCCCTTATTGCGTATTTTGCACGAAGTACATGAGATTGATCTTGCGAAACATTGAACTTTACGATTCTGTTAACCTGAAGTTGCTCTGAACCGGGCTTTGTAACACCCGTTTTTACCTACTGGTTTTAATTAATTCTCACTGTATTGTATTAGGAAAGAGGATTTACTCTTTTTATGTACACTTTTATGATCTATGTTTCTAAATCAGATCAAATAAAGTTTAATGAATTCTATGGCAGGACGGAGGCGAGGATTATGCATATCTTTCCTCACTTTATTTGCATAGCAGTTCAAAGAAAACGTAACACAACAATCATTAAACCAAAGACTACACAACCCATGAACCATTAGGGGGGTAGTCTCCAAGGCAACTATAGTCCAATCATATCACAGTCCATCGTATATAATATTGTGACGTCCCTTCCGCTTCCTCTTTCTTCACTGCTCGTCAGTTAAGTGCATTCCTTACATTCTTGGCTTAATCGGACGTTGTTGCTGTTTGTATAGCGGTTTCTTGTGCACGTTATTAGCATTATTGCCTTGGTATTGTTTCATATTCCCTGTGCAGCAGGCTCTTGCCCGAGCGAGTTCTCCCCCTCGCAGTTTCTCCCGCTGTGTGCTCTGCGCGCGGTGAGATCCTGTCAGGCGCATCTGGTCCGAGCGAGGCAGCTCCGTCGAGCGCTCCCGCTGGTCTTTACGCGCGTTTGGGAATCCGGTCACTCCTTTAGTGTCCGCTTGATTCCCAACCAACCCTCGCCTAATTTTGACACCGCTACGCGGTGATTTCCCCACATGGCCACGTTAGTGACCAGCGCCACCTGGTGGTGGTAATTGGTATTGCGCCTCAGTCTATTCTTATAACAGCTTTGGGGAAAGCCCAGCTGTTGGAGCACCGGCGAGGGGGCTGTCTTAAGGATTTTAAGGGCATTTGTTCTGTGCTCACACCCTCGGGTATCATGTCTTCTCCAGAAGACCATTTTTACTCCTCCTACCAGGAAGTGGAGGAGGAATGGCCCCACAACTTCTCCCTCCAGCAGTGGACCAAGCCCTCTCTCTGGCTATTTCTAGGGCGCTGGCTCCTCTTAGGGATCAGGTTGATAAGCTGGCGAAAAGCATCCCTGGGGTGTTCAGTGACCCAGATCTGGTGGTGGTGGGTCCAAGTAGCTCCCAGATGGGGAATAAAAGGGCCGTTAAGCATAACGCGGGGCACTTGGAAGGATTTGATAAACTTACGGAGACCTTCCTCAAGAGTGCGCGAATGCTAAAACATGCACCCTGCCGGGAGGAGGAGGGGCCCGGAGAAAATTGCGACACTGTCACCACTATTGTAGACCCCGACGGCGGGTTTCCCTTAGAGGGAGAGGGTGTATTGGAGGACGATTTCTCCTCCGATGAGGATAAGGACTCGGGGCGTCCCTGGCGTCCAGAGTCCCACTCCTCTCAGTCCCCGGTTGGGGACGGGGTCCACTCGGACATGTTCGAGCCTACCCAAATTTACCATCCTAGGTCGGCAGAGTGGACACCTGATGCCAAAGTGGCAGAGTATGTGGTGGGGAAAATTCATCAACCCCTTGAAAGGGAGGTCAGGAATAGGATGAGGGGAGAATGCCCCAGGCCCTCACTGAAGGGGAAGGTGGCACACACGCCTGAAATTGATGAGAAACTATGTACCTTTTTCTCCAAGTATATGAGGGATCCCAAGAAAGGAATTGATAGGTCTTGGACGTGGTAGGGCCCTTGACCCAAATTATTCAATTGACGGAGCGTTCCAAAGAGTCAGGATCCCCTTTGTCCACGGATATTGTGGCTGGTTGGGCGCACTACCCTAAACCCTAAAACACTACCCCCTCCACTACCCAAACACCACTGCACTACCCTAAACCCTAAAACACTACCACCAGCACGACTCCCTACACTACCCAAACACCACTGCACTACCCTAAACCCTAAAACACTACCCCCAGCACGACTCCCTACACTACCCAAACACCACTGCACTACACTAAACCCTAAATATACCCCCAGCATGACCTCCCACACTACACAAACACCACTGCACTACCCTAAACCCTAAAACACTACCCCCAGCATGACCCCCTACACTACCCAAACACCACTGCACTACCCTAAACCCTAAAACACTACCCCCAGCACGACTCCCTACACTACCCAAACACCACTGCACTACACTAAACCCTAAATATACCCCCAGCATGACCTCCCACACTACACAAACACCACTGCACTACCCTAAACCCTAAAACACTACCCCCAGCACGACCCCCTACACTACCCAAACACCACTGCACTACCCTATACCCTAAAACACGACCCCCTACACTACACAAACACGACTGCACTACCCTAAACCCTAAAACACTACCCACAGCATGACCCCCTTCACTACACAAACACCACTGCACTGCCCTAAACCCTAAAACACTACCCCAGCACTACCCCCTACACTACCCAAACACCACTGCACTAACATAAACCCTAAAACACTACCCCCAGCACGACCCCCTACACTACCCAAACACCACTGCACTACCCTAAACCCTAAACACTAACCCCAGCATGACCCCCTACACTACCCAAACACAACTGCACTACCCTATACCCTAAAACACGACCCCCTACACTACACAAACACGACTGCACTACCCTAAACCCTAAAACACTACCCACAGCATGACCCCCTTCACTACACAAACACCACTGCACTGCCCTAAACCCTAAAACACTACCCCAGCACTACCCCCTACACTACCCAAACACCACTGCACTAACATAAACCCTAAAACACTACCCCCAGCATAACCCCCTACACTACACAAACACCACTGCACTACCCTAAACCCTAAAACACTACCCCCAGCACGACTCCCTACACTACCCAAACACCACTGCACTACACTAAACCCTAAATATACCCCCAGCATGACCTCCCACACTACACAAACACCACTGCACTACCCTAAACCCTAAAACACTACCCCCAGCACGACCCCCTACACTACCCAAACACCACTGCACTACCCTAAACCCTAAAACACTACCCCCAGCACGACTCCCTACACTACCCAAACACCACTGCACTACACTAAACCCTAAATATACCCCCAGCATGACCTCCCACACTACACAAACACCACTGCACTACCCTAAACCCTAAAACACTACCCCCAGCACGACCCCCTACACTACCCAAACACCACTGCACTACCCTATTCCCTAAAACACGACCCCCTACACTACACAAACACGACTGCACTACCCTAAACCCTAAAACACTACCCACAGCATGACCCCCTTCACTACACAAACACCACTGCACTGCCCTAAACCCTAAAACACTACCCCAGCACTACCCCCTACACTACCCAAACACCACTGCACTAACATAAACCCTAGAACACTACCCCAGCACGACCCCCTACACTACCCAAATACCACTGCACTACCCTAAACCCTAAACACTAACCCCAGCATGACCCCCTACACTACCCAAACACAACTGCACTACCCTATACCCTAAAACACGACCCCCTACACTACACAAACACGACTGCACTACCCTAAACCCTAAAACACTACCCCCAGCATGACCCCCTACACTACACAAACACCACTGCACTACCCTAAATCCTAAAACACTACCCCAGCACGACCCCCTACACTACCCATACACCACTGCACTACCCTAAACCCTAAAACACTACCCCCAGCATGACCCCCTACACTACTGCACTACCCTAAACCCTAAAACACTACCCCCAGCACGACCCCCTACATTACCCAAACACCACTACACTACCCTAAACCCTAGAAAGAAACCCCCACCCCATGCCCAATCCCCCTTACCTCTCACTCCTCATGGCTCCTCTCTCCTCGTGGTTCCTGCTTCACGTCATCTCTGAGGGGCGGTGCACGTCGTTGTGAGGAAACGGAACAGCCTCTGTTTCCTTACAACGACATGGATCGTCTACATGTTTTTTAGAACGCTTGGTCATTTACCATACATATCTTTACAACAAAACTTGTTGTAAAGGCATGCGTGGTAAATGACCATGCGTTCTAAAAAAATGCGTAGTAATGACTTCGTGATGTACAACGCATGCGTGGTAATGCATGCGTTGTAATGGTATCGCAAAGTAAAAAGTCGTTGTAACGGCTGTTTACCGATCGAAGCTGGCCCCTGTTCTTCAGTGAGACGTTTATTTGATTAATTAGGAGGAAAGAATGTGTTTTTTTACCGAAAAGTGCATTCCCGGCTGTTGTATTGTGAAAGTGTCCGCGTGGCCTGGTTTCACTTACGGTGAGAGTGTGGAAGAGTCTGTTTGGATCTAAAGGAGTTCTGTTGTTGGACGGGGCCGGCGCGACATGTCATCAGAAAACATAGCTAATGGAAAGCGTCCTCCCTGAAGTGTGGAGCAGTGCCATGAGAGGTCAACGAGTGTGCGTCCCACCGCAGTATGACCATACCGCGTGACCCATGTGCCGCCTCCAGGGTACGGGAGGCAGAAGCGGCATCGCAGGTCCTCTTGAAGACCATTGTAGCACTAATTCTACATTTTGGTACTAGGGCATTTTAACTTCGTTGTTCCTGCCAGATACAAAGAGAAGATCCTGTGTTATTCAGTGCCCTCGTTACATTTTTTGTGGGTTGTGGTGCTTGTCACTTCGCTGCCCCGCCGGTGCACACGACTGGGCACCCCACCTCGTGTGCCATCTGCAGGGCCTCTGCCCTCGGATCACTGGTTTCAGTTTCTGGAGTGGCAACATAAACAGTTGCTCCCAAAGGACTAGCCTGAACACTTAGGTGAATATCCCCTGCACCAGCATTCCACGGAAATTCTTTCCTAGCTCTCCCACGTCAACGAGCACGGCTCCGCTCGCGACACCATATGACGTCATCGGAGCCATAAGGGGACCTCGTCGGCGTGCTGACGTCAGTTCCACCCATTTTTTCCGTGCCACCGAAGCAAACAGGGGACCGAGACATTTTCACATGTATACATAGTATAATAAATATATATATATTCACTGAAAAAACCATAGGTTTCAGGCACGTTATAGTTAGAAATTAGCATTTAAAAAACCTTAGAAATTCACTGAAAAAACCATAGGTTTCAGGCACGTTATAGTTAGAAATTAGCATTTAAAAAACCTTAGAAATTCACTGAAAAAACCATAGGTTTCAGGGCGTTATAGTTAGTTGGACATTTCACTCGTACAAAACCATAGAAATTCCCCCGTTATAGTTAGTTCAGCTAACTATAACTCGCTGCGCCCGCAATGCACTGCTGATGACGTCACATATTACATCACTCATGACATGGTCAGTGACATCACTCATGACATCACTGATGACATCATCCAGTGAATGTGTGTTTTTCTGAAAATTAAATATGTTTTATATATGTATATCTCAAGGTCGATGGAAGAATAAATGGGTATATAAGTGTCTAAATGGATGATTTTGTTTTGTAAAATTGATTGTATAACTGGCTAAGTGTATCTTAGTGAATACATGGGTTAGTGAGTAATGTTTAAATATGAAAATATCTGTATCAGTCTCTCACTTTGTGTATAAGTGGCTGCATGGGTTGGTGAGTAGCTACATGAGTGTCTATATGGGTTATTAGTTGGTTTTTTGAGTATCAGTATGAGTGTCTGAGTGTCTGTATGGTTCAGTGGGGGGTATTACTTAGTGCATAGATGCATGAATGAGTGACTCACTGTTTGTATGTGTTGAAGACAGCATGTGTGCAGGACTGTATAGGTGGATGAGTATGTGTATGGGTGTGTTAGTGAGTGAATGACTGTCTCAATAGTGTCTTTATGAGTAACTACATATGTTTTAAACTAGTATATGTGAGTATTGGTGTATATAAGTGAGTATATGTGAGAGTGAGAGATTGGAAGAGTTCCTGTACAAATAAGTAGGTGTTTCTATAAGTGATTGTTTAAGAGAGTAAGTATGTGTAAGTTTCTGTAGAAGTAAGTGTGGTAGTGTGTGTATAACTGTATATGCAAGTAAATGGATGTTTGATACTTTGTTTGCATGTGTGACTATGTGTGTGAGTAACTCTATGGATGAGTGGCGGTGTGTAACAGGATGTATAGGTGTATGAGTACATATGATGAGTGAGTACATGTATGAGTGACTGTATAGGGACTGTTGGTGAATGAGTGGATGTGTGTGTAGATCTTGGAATTACTGAATAGGTGTGTTGTAACTGGTATTGGTATGTCCATTGTTTTGAAAATGTTAGTTTGTATTTTTCAGTGTGTGTATCAAAGGTTATATTAGGGTGAGAGGAGGTCTGCCACTCTATCACAAGGATGATGTCATCAGTGATGTCATCAGTGATATCATTTGAGATGTCATCAGTGATGTCATGAGTGATGTCACTGACCATGTCATGAGTGATGTAATATGTGACGTCATCAGCAGTGCATTGCGGGCGCGCGAGTTATAGTTAGCTGAACTAACTATAACGGGGGAATTTCTATGGTTTTGTACGAGTGAAATGTCCAACTAACTATAATGCCCCTGAAACCTGTGGATTTTTCAGTGAATTTCTAAGGTTTTTTAAATGCTAATTTCTAACTATAACGTCCCTGAAACCTATGATTTTTTCAGTGAATATATATATACATACATACATACATATACACACACATACATACATACACACATAAACATACATATAAAGATAGAGAAATAAATAGAAATATGGAACATCTAAAGTGTAATAAATAAAAATGTATGCTTCTGTTTGACTTCTATAATTCACAGGCGCTCAACACACAAAGTAAAACTAGATGTATTGTTTCCTTGCTGTCTTTTCTTGTGACGGTACATTAAAAATATTAAAATAGATCACTGGCATAATCAAAAGTCTACTCCTTAACTCAATCATCCCAAGGTAGCAGGGAAAACACCTGAAATACAGATAGACAACACCACCAAAGTAGCAGTACACATGGTTATATTCCATCCACCCATACTGAAAATTGAATACAGACCTAAACTTCTATGCTGTGAACAAGCTGGGAAGAAGACACTGGCGCTCAAATCTTGAAGCATCCCGTCACGATGAATCCAGAGAAACAAATTGCTGCCATCAGAACACCGAAGGAGCATGTGTGCTGCTCAAGAGGAAGCGGCAAGACCAGCTCTGGCGCTCGCCGTCTCTCGAGGTCCAATCACACAAACCTGATCAATTGCAATTAAAACCCGAGCAGAGGCTCAGAACTCGAGAAGACTTCATGCATTAGTTCTTGCCAAAAGCAGATGTGATTGTGAGCTGGAAGCAATTTCTCCTGGTAATTTGTGATGACACTGGATGGATCATCCCGAGTCCCCAAAGACATGCTCATCACAGGCTCTAATGTATGTATTACACATGAGGTGGCTCTTTTAGAGCTCCATTAATTGGACTGAACATAAAGGCAGCAAGTTCAAGACTTCTCTCCCTACAGTAATTTTTTTTTTTTTTGTACATGCAGTGTGTTTTTTTATTTTCTTACCTTCTGCAAGCCACGTCTCTTGTAATTGGCTCAGATCCTGAAAGAGTTCTGCAAGGAGAGATTAATAATAATGAATATATGAGCACACACCACTCGCATCCTGCAAGAGCATAGCAAGTCGGCAGTGAAATGAAGACAGAAGAACATACATCGCCCAGACTGTATTTACATACAACTACACACAACACACATCAGACAGCCACAAATACATGCAAGCGATTCTTAGCTACTTTAAAATGACTTCTAGTGTAACACTGTATATTAAATTGTCAAATAGTGGTGTGGGTCATCAATTCGCGAACTCTGGATTCAAGTACTTATTTACACATAAACATATGTAGCATCAAAGAGCTGTCATCATAGAACTTACAGCTAATATTTGGCTCCCATTTATGTTTTTTCCTATTTTCAAAAGTTACAACATGGGGTATACAAAAATATGCAAACAACACTTTGTTTAAAAAAACATGCCTCTTTTAAAGACAACTTATATAATAACTATGTACACTACAGAGAGGGAAGGGTTTAGAGTGCCGCTCTTCAAACGAAAACACACATTGAAAACAGTTTATGAATGATTCTGTAGTGGGAATGGCAGGCAGCACAGTAACACTATCACTGCCACTGCTGACAGGATGAACAAGGGAGCTTCCGAGCGTTATATAATGACCCTGTAACCTTGGAGAGAAAGGTGCTGGACTTTAAGGAGTTCTCAAGCCCCCCCCCAACACACAGAGCGCCTCACCTTCCGAGTCGTGGGCCAGGTCTCGGTTAATGAACTTTCTTTTTCTGGCGTTATGTGCTTTCTCACCACAATTTCTCCCACGCGGAGTCTAAAATAAGAAAGATAAGTTACTTATCAAAAACAGCATCTTTTCGCATCAGCGTGCAGCATTAAAAGCCAGTGGAGGGCTAATCCCCACTTCCTGCAGCTGCACACACAGCGCGCACGTCTGCTTGTCACTTATTGACTGCTAAGGGAATTCTGACCGAGCCTAAATCACACGGTTGTTACATTATTAAGGGTTGTACAACTGTTATGCGGCATTCACTCTATGTCAAATAATAAGTGTATCCCCACCCCCCAGAGGTTAGGCTAATATATATACTGTACAGTAAATAAGATACACAATTCCCCAAACTTGATACACATGCCTGTCAACCCACGTAGTTCCAACATCTCAATGTTTTTGTATGCGGGGCCTGGTATTCAAAGGCTGATCCATCGGACCTTTCCACTAATGTGCAGGAACTGGAGCAGTAATATGGGGTCATGCTTTAAATAGGCCCCTCTTTAATTTGAAAGAGAGAGTGCCTGCACTTCTCAGCACTGCTGCAATACATTTAATGGGAGAGTACCGGCACTTCTAAGTAGCAGACAGGTACACGAAATAGTGAGTACCTGCACTTTTCTACTTCCATTTAAAGCTCTGAGAATTGTGTACGTAAACCACCATATATTCGTAAACAATGCCTTGCATGTTAATTGGACCATTAAAAACGATGGTCTTTAAAAGCACAACTTAATACACTAACTTATCTAATGTAAAAAAAATCTGGGCCTCGCAAGCCTCACTTCATTTTAAACACGCACAAAGTTATCATACTCTGTGAATGACAGTGCGCTCAAAATACGTTTTTTCTAGCACTGCAAACAAATCTAAAGATGTCACAGCAACAAACATGAGAATATCGGGTCCGAAACCCATGCACTTTCTGTTTCCGGTGCTTCAAAGGGGTGTCGGTGGAAACACATGTTGAGTGCGATTTGAAACTTTGTGCAGCATTCGCAGTCAGCTGCTGTCAGACCTGTCGGTGCGTGTCTCTCTCTGTGGGCTAACGATGACACGAACCCGGGGGATATTACTGTGATTAGAGCCTGCCACGGAGCTGTGCTGCTGCTCGGAGTGCACAATCACTGCATCGCTTTTAAAGCTAAATCCACAGACCCGGGGTCTGCAACGCTGCTGCTCGTGTCACACTGAACGTGCCCGTAAGTCCCCCATCACCCCAACTCAACGTACCTGCCCCAAACTGCCATCCTGACCCTGACCCTGCCCCCGAACCCCCTGAGATCAACAGTTCAAGTTTACAAACAAGGCCACCAACAAACCGCACTCACGCTGTGTAAGGCACATGCTGGTCATAAAAGCCATCCATCCTGCGGAACCCTAGGTGAGTTTTGGCGCTCGTGTGGGCGTGCTCCTGTGCATTTATCTAGCGATTTCCTGTGGATCCGGGTGCCCCGGGGAGGTGGTGGTTCCCGGGGCTTGGGGGGGCCCGCGAGGCCCCCCCACCTCAAATATATTAAAGCCCCGGGGAGGTGGCGGTCCCCGGGGAAGCGTGGGGGGGTTGGAGCCCCCCCATGCATTTTTTTAATCAAGCCCTGGGGAGGTGGTGGTCCCCGGGGCTGCGGGGGCCCCCATGGGCCCCCACTAATTATTTGCACATTGCCCCCGGGACCTGGTCCACCCGGGGGCTTATAGATAACGAAGCGCGGGAGTCCGCGCTTTGTTTTTTTTTAAAATTTCTCGGCCGGATTCGTGCACCCAGCGCAAATTCGGCCAATTTTTTTTTAATGCTTTTTTTGGACCTGGGGGTCCTTGTGAGACCCCCTGAGCAGGCCTAGGGGGTCAGGGTGTTTCTACCCTGCCCCCTTTTCTTATTTTTTATCCTTTGTTTTACTGTTTTCTTGTGACTCGGTTACTGAGTCACAAGATGGCTGACAACGCTTCCTGGTTTGGAGTGTTGGCAGCCAATAAGAATGAAGCTCGTACTCGGGAGGGTTCGCGAATCCTCCTCGGTGCTCAGATAACGATATTTTTATGTTTTGAAGTTCTCAGCAACTACTGAACGGATTTACACCATTTAAAAAAAAGGGTGCTTTCTGAACCAAGAGCTACCTTTTTGCCAAATTTGGTGTAATTCCGTTCAGCAGTTCGGGCTGTAGCCTGTTCCAAAATTTCCTATGGAAATTAACATGGGGAAAACGCGTTTTGGGACCCCCCCTTTTTTCTCGGCCCCCGCTTGACAAATCACCCCGAAACTTTCAGGACAGGAGCTGACCTGAGTGAACCATTAGTTTTAAAACTTTCTCAAAGATTTGTCAAACGGCGCCAAAGATATTGGCAAAAGAACAAAGGCTTTTTGAATAGAAACGAGGTCCTAACTATAACTACCTACTGGCGACCGCCAGCAGGTAATATATGGTGGGAAAAAACAACTTTGGAGAAATATATAGAATTCAAGAGAGTGCCAAGAGGCCTGAGAATTTTAATTATGCCCACCCTAAATGACTTGGACTTGGATTTGATTAAGCAATGGCAGACAGACACCAATGAATGCTCCTTAAAATTAATGAGAACATTGATTATTCATGCGGAAAGAAAATTGGAGGCCACACTTTTAAAAATCAAAAGCCTGGAAGAGGAATTAGATAAAATTGAGAATAATGAGGAAAAGAAGGAATTAATGGAAACCATGGAGAAAAAAATCAGCAAACATGAGTCAGATATAGAAAAAAGGAAGGCTAATAAATTCAATTGTGATCGGATTGATTATGCAAATGGCCGGATCTATACATTTGCAAGGAAGTATGACTCTGTCAGGAATAGAGCAGCAATGGATAGATGTATAGGCTATGAGACGACAGGGACAATTGATAGCTCGGATTTGAGTTCAACAGAAGATGAAGCAAGCACTTCGAAACTGGATTTTTGTGGAGAGATGAGATTAGCCCAAATGGTGACGCGACAACGAGGAAGAGGAAGGGGTGCGCCATGGACAAGGGGACAAAGCAAACCTCAACCCGAAGGAGCAGGAGGCGGAGCAAAATCCAAAAAATCAGGAGAAAAGAAAAAATCAAAGAAAGAGAAAAATGATGCAGAATCTGGTGAAGAAAGATCTGGTTATTAACATCTCCAGTATCACCTTAACCGCAGATCAATTAAGCTTATTAAATAAAGGACTGAGTTATTGCCCAAAATACAACATGGACATCCCCAACTTTAGAATTGACCTTTACAAATTTTGCCGTAAAGTAAAATTGAAGAAATACTATGAGGAGAAGTTAACAAACCCACAAATTTTAATTCAACCACATGCTGCTATCTCTTCCTTAAATCAAAAAGATCTTACCACACTAAGGACATTGAGAACTCTAGGAGAACCCATGACAGAAATAAACATGATGACAAACACAGGAATAAATGATGATTTATTACTATGCCAGGAAGAAGGTATAGCCACCAACAGAGGTGGGGAAAGTGGATTAAAATCACAATCCAAATTCTGTCCGCAACTTCCTCCTGGGAACAAGGTGGATCTCTTCCACGAAATAGTGGTAGAGGAAGTGAACAAACTATCAGGAAGTAAACTCAAACAAAATAAAAGGAGGAAGTGGAATTTAACGATGGGTGAACAAAAAGCCCTTAAAGAACTAAGAGACAATCCAAATATCATCATAAAAGCCTCCGACAAAGGCGGAAATATTGTTGTACAAGATCTAGAACAATATGTCATGGAAGCCGAAAGGCAGTTAGAAAATCAAGAACACTATGAAAAATTGGAGAAAAATCCGACGGAGAATTGGACGAAGGAGTATCATTTGCAGTTACAAACATGGAAAGAAAGGGGACTTATTAACTTTGAAGAATATATGTACTTGAAGGTGGATTATCCTGTAGTTCCAACAATTTATTTCCTTCCTAAGGTGCATAAATCCACTGCCAATCCACCGGGAAGACCTATAGTCAGTTCTTTAGGATCCCTCTTTGAAAAAACATCTCATTATATTGATACCTTCCTGATTGAGTATGTGACCTCCCTTCCATCACATCTGAAGGATACAACAGATTTTATAAAAAAGCTACAACATATAAGCTGGAATGCTAACTTGACCATGGTTACCATAGATGTGGTATCGTTATACACATCTATTCACCATCGAGATGGCCTCTTGGCAATCAGAAAAATTCTGGAATTAAGATCCTTAAGTCTTTTGGAGCATTCAGAGATGCTTATCACAATGTTGGGACATTGCCTGACACAAAACATCTTTTTCTTCAAAGGACAGCTGTATCACCAAAAACAGGGCACGGCAATGGGGACATCAATAGCCCCCACATACGCGAATCTATTCATGGCAGTTTGGGAGATGGAGATACTGAAAGGTGAATATGGATCAAATATCCGGACATGGACAAGATTCATAGATGATCTTTTCATAGTGTGGGAAGGTGAAACAGTCGAACTTGAAACATTCATTCAGACATTGAATAGTAATAAATATAACTTGGCCTTCACATCTACATACAGTAGAAAACAAGTAATCTTCTTAGATGTGGAAGTCTTTGTTAAAGATCAACGACTGTGCACACGGATGCATCGGAAACCAACTGCCAGTAACAGCATCCTTCATGCGAACAGTGGGCACCCACAACATCTGAAGTGGAGCATTCCCTATGGGGAGATGCTCCGTGCAAAGAGGAATTGTTCCGAAAATGAGGACGTCGAAAGAAATCTTGATGATATGAATGGACGTTTCTTGGAGAGGGGTTATGCACAAGAAATAATTGAAGGTGCCAGAGCTAAAGTAAATATCAAAACGAGAATGGAGATACTGAATAGAAGTGATATTTTAGAAGAAGATGACCCAACACGCTTGATTATGGATTTTAATGTGGAGAATAAGATTTTAAGGAGAATCATAAAGAAAAATTGGGGTATTCTCATGCTTGATGAAACCTTGATGAGGAATCTGCCATCATCACCAAAAATTACATACAGGAAAACAGCATCGTTAGGTGATCTACTGACACAGAGTCATCTAGAAATTAGAAAAACCACAAGTACATCATGGTTGAATACACCTGGATTCTGGAAGTGTCTGAAATGTAAGGCGTGTGAACACGGCAGGAACATCCAGACTTATCGCCTTCAAAATGGTAAAACTGAGCAAATTGTAGATCACATCACATGTGAATCAAAATATGTGATATATATCTTGGAATGTCCGTGTAAGAAACAATATGTTGGAAGTACCATCAACAAATTAAAACTAAGAATTCTGCAGCATCTGAGAGCAATAAAAAATAAGGATTTCGCATATCCAATGGCAAAACATTTTGCGGAAGCACATCAAGGGGAAAATCAGTCTCTGACATATTTTGGAATCAAGATAATAAAACAGAAAGAACGAGGTGGGGACAGAACCCTGGAATTGAGGAAGGCAGAATCAAGATGCATATTAGCCATCGGGACAGAGAAACCCTTTGGTCATAACTTGGATGCTGAACTACACGTACATCTCTGAGATACTGATTGAAGTAACACAACAGATCCAATAAATCGGCTCAAATGAAGAAAAAGGAATAGATAAAGGAAAAAATGGGATGAGAGGAAGAAAGAAGAACGAAAAAACATGAATGATACTTGATCTAAAAGATAAGAGGACTGGAATTAAATTTGTGCTATAACAGACACTATCACATTTTTTATTGAAACTTGTTTTTAGAAGTCCTCTTTTTTAGCTGACAAAACATCTATGGATACAATACATTTAATCAATAGTCTACTTTAGACAAATGAGTAGAATGTGTTAAATTTAATATCCTAATTTTTTATGGCAGCTATATGGACCTCGTAATACATGTAATGATCTCACATGAATTGACACGGAAGAAGTCCAATTGAAAATATGCAAATTTGCACAAATATTCTGCACTATGCACTTTAAATTTTAAAATCGTTTGGACAAAATGTTATTAATTCTTGTGGATCCTTTATCAAAATAAAATGTTGACCTACTGATTTAACCAAAGTTGCACTTTTGCACAAAGATATTGCACATAGCACTTTAAAGTGATAAATTGTATGGACTAAATGATGTCTGACTTATGTACTTTACATAAGAGAAATCATCTTCTGTTAATTCCGGCCGTTTGGATAGAATTATTTTCATGTTTTTATATTTATATATATATATTCTTTCACATATATGAACTTAACTGGGATAAACTTCTTTTAAAATTTGAATTTTATGTATGATAGAATCCAGTTTCACATATATGAATTTAACTGGTATAAATCTCTTCTTTTTAAAATTTAAATATTTAAATTTTGGGAATCCAGTTTTACTCTCCTATTGAAAAGAAACAATTTTAAACTGTAAGATTAATGCTTTGCCTCTGCCTTTACACTGCATTTACATCAGTACTTTACTGAAATGTTATAAAGTAAACTATATAAATGGTAGCCATCAAATCCCATTAAGACTGTGGTAAAACGAGGGTTAATAGTCTAGCACATTTTTTAGAAACAAACAAGGGATCAAAAATGCACTTTGTCACTTTAAATAGATGTTCTGGACGATGCGACTCTATGGTCCAGTTGAAGGCAGGAGCCGAAACGCGTAGACCGTCCATGCTTGCACGATGTACTAAATAAATTCACTTTACTGGTTTAAAAAAACCTACCTGTGGATCGTTCTTTCTCCGTGCTGTGGGATCCTTGCTGAGAGCAGTGTGGAATCCGTCCTTTAATATATATATATATATATATATATATATATCCCAGAATTACGCCATACACCTTCCATTCCAGAGGCAAAAGACGAAAATGGACCCAATTGCAGTGCGTAAGTGTTTATTTGCTGCCACGCACCTCTGCCACGACGCGTTTCGACCTTCAAGAGGTCTTGTTCACATAACATATATATATATTAACTGTTGGCGGTCGCCAGTAGGTAGTTATAGTTAGGACCACGTTTCTATAGGAAAAGCGTTTTTTGATTTGCTTATAACTTTGGCGTCGTTTGACGAATGTTTATGAAATTTTCCAAAAACTTCTCTTTTCAGATCAGCTCCTATGTTGAAAGTTTGGGGGTGATTCATCAAGGGGGGCTGAGAAAAAGGGGGGTCCCAAAACGTGTTTACTCAATGCAATTTCCATAGGAAACTTTAGACAAGGCTACAGGTCAAACTGCTGAACGGAATTACGTCAAATTTGGCAGGGAGAAAGGTCTTGGTCCAGAAAGCACGCTTTTGTTTAAATGGGGTAAGTCCATTCAGTAGTTTTAGAGAAATATCAAAATTTACAGATATCGATATTTGAGAATTCTGACATCCGATTGGCTGAGGCGTTGCGAGCATGAGCGTGTGGCTCATTGGCTGCGAACTGTTGAAACTAGGAAGTGTTGGCAGCCATTTTGTGACTGAGTTGAAAGGCGTAGGGGGAAAAATAAGAGAATAATTGTATAAGAGGGTATAGTAGGAACACTGTGGTCTTAGTTTAAGCAGTCTGTACGGTGGAGAGGCAGGGAGTTTGAATGTTGCGTAGGGCGTGGAAATCACATCTGCAGAACAACGGTGCATGGTATTGCGGCAAGGTTGCGTAGGCTCTGGAAATCCTGTCAGGAACACAATGCACCGTATTGCGGCAAGCAGTGTGTAGGGTGCACACACAGGTAGTGTGAATGTTGCGTAGGCTGTGGAAATCACGTCCGCAAAACAACGATGCGCGGTATTGCGGCAATGTTCAGTAGGCTGTGGAAATGATATCGGGAAAATAACAATGCGCCGTATTGCAGCCTTCCTCTACCTTCCTTTAATATAATGCCCAGTAATGTTTACTTATAATGCGGTGTTCACTTTTATCACGGACAGTGAAGAAAATTAACGTTTAATTGGCTGAGGTGTTCCAACAACGAGCTCAATGTTCATTGGAGGCGAACCATTAAAAGTAAAAGTGTTGCCAGCCATTCCCTCCCCCTGTGCGGAGTAGCAAGGACATCTGATTGGCTCACATGTTCCAAGCAGGACCTTCCAGAGGTAATGTTCATTGGCTGCGAACCATTGAAAGTAGAAGTGTTGCCAGCCATTTCCTCCCCGTCCGCGGAGTAGCAGGGACATCTGATTGGTTGACGTGTTCCAAGCAGGACGTTCCCAAGTTTAATGTTCATTGGCTGTGAAGCATTAAAAGTAGAAGTGTTGGCAGCGATTCCCTCCCCCTGTGCAGAACACCATGGAAATTGTATTGGCTAAAGTGTTCCGAGTACAAGTTTGCTCTTTATTGGCTGGGAACGTTTCACTGTTGTGAAGCGTTTTATTTATTTATTTATTTATTTATGAGATTTGTAAAGCGCTCAATTACCCATGGGTGCCTCGGCGCTAAGGACAGCAGGCGGATACCATATATTGGAGAAACTTACTGATTAAACAGCCAGGTCTTTTTCATTTTCCTAAAGGTTAGCAAAGATTGGGAAGATCTAATCTTTAGTGGAAGAGAATTCCAAAGTTTTGCAGTGGCGACTATAAAACGTTTATCGCCCCATGAGGCTGTTTTAGTGCGAGGGACCCTAAGCAGAAAAAGCAGTGGATGAGCGAAGGGCTCGGCCCGGAACGTAAACTGCTAGCTCCCTGATTAGAAACTGAGGTCCTGTTTTACGAAAGGCTTTATAGGCAATACACAAGGCCTTGAACTTTATACGATTCTTCACACATAGCCACTTCATAGCCACTTCAATGGAGTACGTGAAAACAAAGTAGTAGCGGGGAGGGTAGGAACACTATTAACTCTGTAAAGTGGTCACAAGGTGGTGAACAGGGATTGTGAAGGTAAAAATTGTTTTTTATATATTTTATGGGCCATTTATATAATTGGCGTGGGGTGTACAAATCACGGCGGGAAAATAACAGAGTGTGTTGCGGTCTTCTTTTTATTAAGTTTGCGGGTGGGATACTTCCAAGTAGCAGTATTTACTTAGAATGTGGTGTTTACTTTTCTGACGGGGAGGTGTGGTTGTGCAGCAAAAATTTCAGACTAGGTTTGAAACAGTTTTTATTAAGCAATTACAAATAAACTTTCTTCGAAAACTGAAGCTGTATATATCAAAGAGGTGACAAATAAAAACGCAATTCATAAAATATCCCTTAAGCGTGGCCACACCCTCCCTTTTTTTCTGCTATAATTTGTAAAAGTGTTGCCCCATATTCTTGATAATATAAGAGGGCATAAGTTACTTTTAGATAAAGTAGAAAAGAAGTGCTACAAGAAACACTCCTGCACTACATCATCTCAGGTCACAAGAACAATAACAAGTAAAAAACTGTTAAACACAAATGACTTTATATTACATAGAAATGTACGCTTCATCATTTCTTACAATTTCTATTCTGTAGAACTCTGGAAAGTTCAGTTGTAGTGCTTAGAGGTCGCTCACTGCTCCGCTAATAGATCACGTACTCCTTTAAGAACATATAGGATAGTAGTAATATATACACTACTATTCAAATATATTCTATAGGGAGAACAAGAATAGGAACCACAACAGAGAAAAACAGAAATACCAAAAATCATTCAAAAATGTAGGGTTTATCAAAGGCATTCAGTAAGAAAGTGTCTATGCAAACAATCTTTTTTTAAACTGCAATTTAAAAAATATTCTCACTGTAAAAATATCTGATCAAGTAAGTTATAAAGGTCAGTTAGCTGTATTTCAGATGGTTTACTCCCGGCGGCGACAAATCTCCAATTCTTGTTGTGTGAAATAATGACACTCTACTACAATATACAGAGTGACACTGATTGCACACAAAAAAGAAAAGGAAAATAAAGTCATGAATACAAAACAAGATCAATACGAAATACTTTCCAGCAGTGAATATGTTCAGAGCTTCTTTTATCCGGGACTTCGAAATCTTTCAACTTCGCGCTGATGGGTCATAAACTTCTCTGAGATCATAATGACTGTGAATATTACAATATACATACTCACACTATATGATCCCAAGGGGGAAACAGAGTAAGAAGCAGAAGCTGCTGACGTTACATATAAATCTTTAGTCTTCGCGCCAAAGGGTCATAAACTCCTCTGAGATCACAATGACTGTTAATATTTTAATATACATATTTACAGTATATGATCCCAACGGGGAAACAGAGTAAGAACCAGAAGCTGCTGACGTTACACATAAATCTTTAGTCTTCGCGCCAACTGGTCACAAACTCCATTGAGATCATAATGTGTGGTTATTATAATATACATACTCACACTATATGATCTCAAGGGGGAAATAGACTACAAACTAGAAGCTGCTGACGTTACATATAAATCTTTCGTCTTCGCGTCGACGGGTCATAAACTCCACTGAGGTCAGTATGAATATGAATATTACAATATACATACTCGCACTATATGATCCCAGGGGGGAAACAGACTAAGAACCAGAAGCTGCTGACGTTACATATAAATCTTTAGTCTTCGTGCCGACGGGTCACCAACACCTCTGAGGTCAAGTACAGTGTGAATATTATAATATACAAAGTCACACTATATGATCCCAAAGGAGCCAGAAAAGGAACAATGTTTGCTGTATTCTGTCTGTTTCTGAAAACAAGCTGCTGACGTTACATATAAATGGCAAAAACAACCAATAACACTTTTTTCTAAATACAAATCTTTAAATATTGACAAATAGCTACGTATTATAAATATCTACTATGCCATAATCAAACAACTTACAACTCTGGAATATGTTTTGTTGCCGCAAAACAAGAATCCGACGATAGAAAATGGAACGTGCATCACAGAATGGAGACACGTAAATAACTCGCATAAACGAAACTAATCAAACAACGGGTGTGGTTTATATACTTTTTGGTTATTGAGTAGTCTATGGAAGGAAGATGTGGCTCTGCCCATTTAGATGTCACGTTTTACAGTTGACACGTGCTCACGTTTTCACTGTTTAACTTGTGCACGTGTTGGGAAAAGTTACAAAATGTGAAGCGGTAAAGGTTTCGATTTCGATCCTAACACGTATAAGGTCCTTAATATGTACATACGTTGGAGAGCTTAAAAACTGTTACCCGGCAAACCGTGTCATTTCCATTCTCATGACTACAAACATCTATTAATTGCCGTAATTCTAAATAGAAGACATAAAAAAAAATATCGTTCAGAATAGAAAAAAAAAATACGTTCTAATATTTCTCATCACTATGTGTTTAAATTAAAAAAATGCCAGCATGTGTAAAGCGGACAGCTTCCCCCGGAAAAGTGTGCCGGCGCTCGGGGGCGTTGGGAAGATTAAGCAAGGTGTTGCCCACAGTGACATAGTGGTGGGCTAACGTGCCGCTGGAGCCGGGAATCGAACTGTGAACGCTGTTGTTCGAAGTCAGGTATCATAGCTGCTGCGTGACACATTTTCCACATTTAAATGTTAATTAGTGCTAATTAAGTTTTAAATATTGTTAAATTATAACTTATAACAGACTACTGTTACAGTTAGTTTTTCACTACAAAAAGTATGCACGTCTTTTTAAAATTTACTTAAAAACAATATAGGTTTCAGGGACATTGTAGTTAGAAATTAGCATTTATAAAACCTTTGAAATTCACAGAAAAAAACCATAGGTTTTACAGACGTTATAGTTAGAAATTAGCATTTAAAAAACTTTAGAAATTCACTGAAAAAAACCATAGGTTTTAGAGACGTTATAGTTAGTTGGACATTTCACTCATATAAAACCAGAGAAATTTCACCGTTATAGTTAGTTCAGCTAACTATAACTCGCGCTACCCGCAATGCACTGCTCATGATGTCACATATTACATCATTCATGACATGGTCAGTGACATCACTGATGACATCACTGATGACATCTCAAATGACATCACTGATGACATCATCCCGTGATTGTGTGTTTCTGTAATTTTTAAATATGTTTTATATATATTCCTAGGTGTATTGAAGAATGAGTGGGTGTATAAGTGTCTGGATGGAGGATTTAGTAGGAGGGTGACTGGCTGTATAAGTGAGTGATTAAATGTGTCTTACTGAATGGATGGGTTAGTGACTAAACTGTGTGAATGTCTGTATCAGTCTGTCTGTTGTTGTGCAAGCTGCTGCATGGGTTGGTCAGTAGCTATATGAGTGTCTATATAGGTTATTAATTGGTTGTTTGAGTATTTCTTTGGGGGAGATTGAGTGTGTGTGTGGGTGGGTCTGAGGTGTGTGACTCTGTGCATAGATGTGTGAGTGGTTGATTCACTGGATGTATGGGTTCAACAGTGCATGTGGAAACACGTGTATGGGTGCGTGAGTGTGTGTATCGGTGTGTTGGTAAGTGAATGGATGTGTCAGTGGTACATGTCCAAGTAACTACATATGTAAAAGGCAGTGTATGTGAGAGTTCAAGTATATAAAGGACTCTACATGATAGTTGGTGATTTTGAGACTGGCTGTATAGATGAGTCTGTACTTGTATCACTAATTATATAATAGAGTAAGTATGCGTTAGTATCTGTATGAATAAGTGAGGTGGTGTGTGTATAATTGTATAGGTGAGTAAATGGGACTGTGATAGATTCTTTGCATGACTAAGTATTTGTGTGAGTAACTGCATGGATGAGTTGCGGTGTAATTGTCTGTATAGGTGTCTGAGTGCATATGGTAGTGTTGTATTTATGAGTGACTGCATGTATCAGTGATTGTATGGATGAATGAGTAGATGTGTGTGTAGACCTAGCAATCAGTGAGTGCGTATGTAGTAACTGGTATTGGTGTGTTAACTATTTTGAAAATGGTTGTCTGTATTTTACAGTGGGTGTATTAAAGGTTATATTAGAGTGTGAGGAGATGCATCAGTTTTTCACGTGGATGATGTCATCAGTGATGTCATCAGTGATGTCATTTGGAGATGTCATCAGTGATGTCATCAGTGATGTCACTGACCATGTCATGAATGATGTAATATGTGACGTCATGAGCAGTGCATTGCGGGTGCGCGAGTTATAGTTAGCTGAACTAACTATAACGGTGGAATTTCTCTGGTTTTATATGAGTGAAATGTCCAACTAACTATAACGTCCCTAAAACCTATGTTTTTTTTCAGTGAATATATATATATATATCCATTCACTGTCTTCACCAACAAACGCCACTCTCAGTACAGCGGGTGCCGCAGCTCACGAGGACGGACTCTCGTACACTTTACCAACTTCCAACGAGGACGCTGCGCGCTCCAGGCTTGTAATTACAAAAATCCTTTATTCTCATACAACCAAAAGAATAACTGACAACTGTGTTTCGGCCTCCTGGCCTTTGTCAATGTCAGTAAACTATAATAAAATTCCACCTTTTATCAAACAAACATTTCATTTGGTCGCTAGGTCAACAGAAACATCGATGACGGACTGAGGAAAATGCAGAGGGTTTCGCTATTACTGCGATCGCGTGTAGCCATTTTGTAAAGTACACAGTATCGAATTCACAGATTTACATCACCCATATGGCATCCTCATATCCCTCAAAAATGAACAGAAACATTAATTCAAATTCAGAGGTGCACCACCACAATATCGAAAAAATTCCATTATGGGCACAGGCAGAAATACATGTAATACATAAAGTATGAAGGTTTTCATTCTAAAACAACATATCTTTTCAGACACTCCTCATTGATTTGGAGCACAATCATGCCCTGAAAGGTCTATATTCTCATCCAATTTCATCCAGTCATGGGTTCAAACCATCATCACTAGAAAACGGATATGAGCCTGTGTTACCAATAAATACAGCCACACGTTTTCAGAGAAAGCCTCCGCATCATTCAACATGAATATGTCATCCTTATAAATCCCTTAGATTCCACATATCATTCATTCCAAATTGTTGATGACTCATCATAAAAGAAAAAAACTTGATGATTCCATTCAGCATATGTGCTCCAACTAGTTCCCTCATAAGTGGCAGCATATTACTCATTTCACATATACATAATCTAACACCCTGATGGACTTTTTCTCTGTTCTTATACAAGTGCTTTTACATCAACATTCAAGTGAAGGGATGATAATTGCAACATATTACACATCGCATTAATTTCTCTATCTATAACCATCAACCTGTGGTAGTGCCCACTTGTTATCCTCCAAAATTATGTCCTGGGTGCACCTCCTTTCTCTGACATGTATTTCGGAGGGCAACCTCTTTGTGTTTCTAAGGTGGACCTCTGTTTCCCAGCGAGCCAAAAACTAGTCCCCATCCGGGGAAACCTCAACCTATGAATGGGAGTCTCTATACTAGCACTGTCAAATATTATTTTGTTGTTTTAGATCCATGAATAGTGACCTATCCCAACCATCCTATGTCTATCCTACATGTATATACAGTTCCTCTTCAGTGTTAAGACCTCATGGCACCAGGATTCTCAACTCTACTATGTATCCACAATGCCATCTTGCATGCAGAGAGTCAGCACCCTCACAGTTTAATTAACAGCATCCCTTATGGGGAACTAAAAAAAATGAGAAGGGGGCTGGGTAGGAATACCCTGAGCCCCTAGGCCTCTTGAGAGGGGCGGGTCCATAGGGACTCTGCAGGAGGACAAAAATTGATTTTTTTTAAAAATAATTCTCAGCTCGAGCCGTGCTGGATCCGTGGCTCCCGCCAAAAATAATTCAAAAAATAGGAGCACAGGCTCCCTCACTTCACAAATCTTTAGCCCCCCGGGTGGTCACGGGGTCATTAACACATATAAATATGTAAGGGGTGCTACGTGGCACTCCCCACACCCCGGAAACCACCACCTCCCCGGGAAAGACATTTAAAAAAATGTGGGGGGCCCACGCAGCCCCCTCGCAGCCCCAGGGACCGCCACCTCCTTGGGGCACTATCAAAATATATATGCAGATGGGCCCGATGGGCCTGACCGCACCCCAGGGACAGCCACCTTCCTCGGGCAAGTCATTTTAGATTAATGCAGGGGGCCCACGGGGCCCCCCGCAGCCACAGGGACCACCACCTCCCCAGGGCAATTTATTGCATCAAGACCAAGGTTACAGAGACTTTATAGTTAGCATTTGAGATGTCATCAGTGATGTCACTGAGCATTGCATGAGTGATGTAATATGTAGGGTCATAAGTAGTGCATTACGGGGGTGTTATTTATAGTTAGTTCAGGTAACTAACTGCTGAAATTTTATGGTTTTGTGCAAGGAGATCTGAGCCTAACTATAACGTCCCTGTAACCTTTGGGTTTTTTTTCAGAGAATTTCAAAAGTTTTTTTCATTCTATTTCCTAACTACAACGTCCTGTGAACTTCAGTTTTCTCAGTGAATATATACCCCGAGGAGGTGGCGGTCCCTAGGGGTGCGGTCCCTGGGGCACATGTAGAGTGTAATCAGAATATTGAAATGGATATATTATGGAAAGTGCATATAGTTCTGACTGACCTTCAACTATTATAAAATTGTAACTTCAATTTCAAATGTACACACCTCTAGATAGAACTTACATTTGTAATCTACGCGCCACCTTAAATGTACTATACGTCACACACCTCTGTACACATTCTTCTCGCATCAATTGCCACACTACATTAACTATAACTCACCGTTTCTCCACGCACTGGTCATACCCTTGCATATTATAAAACTCATAGCCTGTGAAATAATAGCAGCTAATAAAAAGACATCGTTTCTCAGAACACAGTGTATGGTAGAGTGGTGAGCTATAGTGATTGTGGTGTGACGATCGACATGAAAAGAATGTGTACAGAGGTGCACGACATATAGTAAATTGAAGGTGGTGCGTAAATTATAAATGTAAGCTCTACCTAGTAGAAAGTTTAAGTTATAACTATAACTTTATAATTTCTCCTGCTTATATAGTTTGAGTTGGGTTTCTATATAAAGAATAAATAAAGTTTTCCTTACTCTAACTTAGCTTTAAGTTTTTTTTTTCCTTAAACTTAAATGGTTTTTATTTTTTAATAGTAATGTGTTTGAAGACATAGTGTTGTGTGTCATTTAATTGAGTGTCGTAGACTATAGTAAAGGACAGTGTCGCACAGCGTAGTGTCATAGAGTCTAGTGTTGTGGAGTGCAATACAGTGGAGCGAAGTCAAGTTGAGTGGCGCGTATAGTGGAGTAAAGTGTTATATAGTGGAGTGGCGTGGTGTGTCGTACAGTGGAGTGGAGTATTGTAAAGTCGAGTGGTTTGTTGTACAGTGGAGTGGCGTGTCATACAGTTCAGCTGAGTGTCACACAGTGGAGTATCACCAACTGTAGTGTTGTGGAGTAGAGAGTCATGGAGTGGAGCATTGTCGAGTGGCATAAAGTTGAATAGAATGTTGTAGAATGGCTTAAAGTGGAGTAGAGTGTTGTACAGTGTAGGGGCATAGACTATAGTATAGTGTCGTACAATGGCATAGATTGTAGTAGAGTATTGTAAAGTGCAGCTTTATAGCGTACAGTACAGTGTTGTGGAGTGGAGCAGTATACATTAGAGTGTCGTACAGTGGCGTACAGTGGGCTAAACTGTTGTACAGTGTAGTCGAGTGGAGGGCGTATCATAGAGTGGTATAAAGTGTCATTTAGTGAGTGGTGTCTTGTATCGTACAATGCTGTGGACTGTAGTACACTATAGTGTATTAGCATATAGTGATGGAAAGATTTATAGAGTGGAGTGACATCTCGTACAGTGGAGTGGTATGTCATGTTGTAGAGTGTGTGAAACCGTCTTAAAGTGGAGTACAGTGTAATGGCATAGAGTGGAGTACAGTGTTGTACAGTGGAGTGGGGAAGAGTAGTCTAGAGTGTGATAGAGTGCGCTACAGTGAAGTGGCATATAGCCTTGTCAAGTGTAGTGGCATAGAGTGCCATTGAGATGAGTAGAGTACAGTGGAGTGACATACAGTGGAATAGTGTAGAGTGGAGTGTCATAAAGTAGAGTAGCATCCCATGGAATAGCATACAGTGGAGTGGCGCACACTAGAGTGGTGAAGAGTGGAATAGCGTACCATGGAGTTGCACATAGTGAAGTGTCATTGACTGTACTGGCATACAGTGGAGTGGGGTACAGTGAAATAGTATACAGTGGAGTGGGGTACAGCGGAGTAGCATAAACTGGAATGCCATAAAGTGGAATATTGTATAGTGGAGTGGCGTAGACTGGAGTGGCATATAGTGGAACAGCATAGATTGGAGTGGCGTACAGTGCACTGCCATAGAGTGGAATAGCGTACAGTGGAGTAACGTAGAGTCGAATAGCATATGGTGAAGTGCTGTAGAGTATAGTGTTGTAGAGTAGAGTGGCGTACAGTAGAGTGGCGAAGAGTGGAGTGGTGTAGAATGAAGTGTGGTACAGTGTAATAGCATACAGTGGAGCACTGTAGAGTGCAGTGGCATAGAGTGAAGCAGTGTACAGTGGAGTGAGGTACAGTGTAGGGGCATACAGTAGAATAGCAAAGTGTAGTGGCTTAGAGTGGGATAGCATACAGTGGGATGGCGTACAGTGGAGTGGCATTGACCGCAGTGGCATACAGTGGAATAGCGTACAATGGAGTAGTATAGAGTAAAGTGGCATACACTGGAGTGGCGTACACCGGGGAGGCATAGATTGGAATAGCGTACAGTGGATTAGCGTAGAGTGCAGTGACGTGCAGTGGAGTGGGGTACAGTGGAGTACCATAGAGGAAAATAGTGTACCGTAGAGTGGTGTACAGTGTGTAGGGTAGAGTGGAGTGGCATAGAGTCGAAAAGCATAGGGGTGAGTGGCATAGAGTGTAGTTTTGTACAGTGGAATTGAGTATACTGCAGTGGAGTGGTGTAAAGTAGAGTGGAGTGGTATACAGTGCTGTTCCATAGAGTGGAATAATGAACAGTGGAGTCATAGAATGGATTGTGGTACAGTGTAACAGCGCACAGTGAAGTAGCATAAAGTGTAGTGGCATAGAGTGGAGTGACATTTACTGGAATAGCGTATAGTGCAGGAGTGTACAGTGAAGGGGTGTACAGTGGAGTGGAACAGAGTACAATAGCATAGATTGTAGTGTCGTACATTGGAGTTGCGTACAATTGATTAGTGTAGAGTGGAGGGGTGTACAGTAGAATGGCGTAGACTAGAGTGTGATGGAGTGGAGTAGAGTATAATAGTGTAGAATGTACTGACGTAGAGTGGAGTGGTGTAGAGTGGAGTGGCATAGAGTGGCGAGGGGTAATTGAAACAGTCGTAGCATGAAAGTGTGTGGAGAGATGTAGATGTAATGTGTCTGGAATATACATTGTGAGGTGCAAATGGTAAATTGTGGTAGTATGTGTGAATAGTGTAAGTAGTGTTAAGGATATAAGTTTAAAAAATTTAGTTATTTATTGTGATGTGATATACTGCAGTATTTTCAATGTATAACGTGGTACATGTGGATGAGAAGTCAGTATGTGATTGGCTAATGGCTATGTTTACCAAAGGTAAAATGCAGCCATGTCGTTTTTAGCCCAGTTTGGCTACGTTCTGTTTTTTGTTGTGTTCTGGGTTACAGTCTTAGATTAGGTATGTAGTAGATTTTATTGTTGTTCACTACCTATTACCACTTTATTAAAGTGGTAATAGGTAGAGAAATGTATTTCTACATTTCTATATATTTTCCAGCAGTTTAAGGAGAACTGAACATTTAAAAAAAAAAATAATAATTAGCGCAGTAATTTGTAGGTATTACAGCAGTACTGCATAGACTTTTTTGTGCATAGTGATACATGTTCAAAATAGAAATACTCTGCAGTACACTATATTTGTAAAATATAGTGTATTGCAGTGTATTTTAGATTTTTTAACTTTTTTTTAAGTATTGCAGTACTCCATACATTTTCTAAAAATATATAAAAAACTGATAAATATGTTTTCCCTACCTACTACCACTTTAATAAAGTGGTAATAGATAGGGGGAAAATATCAAACCTAATACTTAACTTATATCTGAAGGCGTAACGCAGAACACAGACAAAGTGTGCCTAAAAACAACATGACTCACTTTAACTTTTGTAAAGGCAGTCATTAGTCAATCACATAATGACTTGTCAGCGCTCTGTACTGTGGTACTTCCTCAAAATACGATGAAAGTTTGCGAAACTACAGCGACTGCAGATATGACTAACTTAAAAAGCTTATACATTTTTTAAAAATTACCCTACTAACCTGTAGTTCCCAAAAGGATCTTCTGTACACCATAATGCGTAATCCCACAAAATTTCATTCAAATTCGTACAACCGTTTTCACGCTACGCAAGAGTGCAAAGTCTGTGGGAAATGCACTGGTGCACAAATGAGTTTTGGGAAACCCCCTCTTTTCTTTGCACCCCCTTGCGACTCTCCACACAACTTTGCATACTCTGCCAATGTAGAAAGAGGAAAAGGTCTGCAAAGTATCGTGGAGCTTCGTCAAACAGGCACAAAGTTATTAATGGTGAAAAATCTGAGGAATTCCTAACTCTGGTAACCCTAACTATAACTACAGAGTGGCAACTGCCACTTTGTAATATATGTATATACATGTATTCACTGAAAAAAAGGTTAAAGTGACATTATAGTTAGGAAATGTATTTATATCTTACTTTACATTAAAAATAAAGCTTAGAAATTCATGGAAAAAAACAAAAGTTTAAAGGGATGTTATAGTTAGGTGAAAATGTCACTTAAAACATACCGTTTTAAATTCACCATTCATAGTTATCCCAAGTAACTATAACTTGTGCCCTAAAGTAACTATAACTCACACCCCGTCATGCACAGTTTGTCACCAATGATGTAATTTCAAATGTTGCAGTGATGTTATCAATGATACCACAGAACATGTAATAAGTGATGTAATATGTGAGGTCATAAGCAGCGCATGCCGAGGAGACGAGCAATACTGCCTGCATCCAGGCCCTGCATCCAAACCCCGCAGGCAGTCAGCCACCCGCTGCGCACTTTGTGGGCTGCAATTTGTTAAAAGAGATATTCAGAAACATATATATATATATATATTATCTACTGGCGGTCGCCAGTAGATAGTTATAGTTAAAACCTATTATCCATAGGAAATCCGCGACATTCTATTTGAAATAACGTTGGCGCCGGTTGACGAATCTTCGCGAACGTTTCCAACTTGTTGGGGCGCTCCGGTCCGCTCCTATCCTGAAAGTCTCGGGATGATACGTCAAGCGGGGGCCGAGAAAAAAGGGGGGTCCCAAAACACGTTTTCCCCATTCATTTTTCCATAGGAACCTTTAGTCGCAGCTACAGCCCGAACTGCTGAACGGAATTACACCAAATTTGGCAAAGAGGTAGCCCTTGGTTCAGTGTCGTGCCTTTTGCTTAAATGGTGTAAATCCGCTCAGTAGTTCCTGAGAAAATCAAAAGTAAAGTCACATATATATCTGGGCGGAGCCTAACCACACATGTCATTGTGAGATCTGATTGGCTGTCAGCACTTCATCCTGGAATTGCTGGAACCATCTGGGGACCAATATAAATGATAGTACCTCATTGAAATGCATTGTAGTGAATAGAAGATTTTGAGGGTCACCAAAAGGAGAACTATAAAGGGTGATAACAGGCTTTAGTTACATTAGAATGTATTTGTTGATGGTACCATACTAATTTTAGGAATTGTGGGGTATTCTAAGGTGATTTTACCATGTGAAAAACCTTCTGCTGGGATATCATGAATCATGTTTGAGAGAACACTATTTTCTCATGCTTGTCCCATGGAGGTTTGGAAGGTGCTCCAGAAGCTAAAATGAGAGCATATTTTATGTAAATTCACATTATCTTTCTCACTCATGTGAGAATGAAGTCTGACATTCTCAGTAAAACATGTACATCCAACAAGGGCAGAGACTGTCAGTTGATTCCTTTGTGTTCTACTGCAGCTTCCCAGAGTGTTCTAAAGAACAACTAGAGTGCTAACAGCCTTACTTATGACAAAAGTATGGCACACCTGAAGCCATCTTGATTGGAATAAACTGGTAACACTTAAAACATTTAATTTAAAAAGGAACAAAATGATGGGGTTCATTTTGTCATAGAAATTATGGTTAGTGCTGTAGAAAGAAAAATTAGGACATATTTCAAGTGTGATCTCAAATATCTTCCTGTTATATTTCAACAGGAGCAGCCTGCCAGTTGATGCCTTTGTGTTCTACTGCAGCTTCCCAGAGTGTTCTAAAGAACAACTAGAGCGCTAACAGCCTTACTTATGACAAAAGTATGGCACACCTGAAGCCATCTTGATTGGAATAAACCGGTAACACTTAAAACATTTAATTTAAAAAGGAACAAAATGAGGGGTTCTTTTTGAAATAGAAATTATGGTTAGTGCTGCAGAAAGAAAAATTAGGGCATGTTTTAAGTGAGATCTCAAATCCTCTTCTATTTCATTAGAAAATTCTGACATGCAGACTGAAACAATCACTTTCAATACCAGCAGCAGACTACCAGTTAACTCCCTGGTGAGCAGTAGCTTTACTCCAGTGATCTAATGAGCAACCATAGTGCTAACATTCTGAATTTATGGCAGATGTGAGACACATCTGAATGCCTTCTTGATGGAATCAAAGTAAAAACTGAAAGCATTTCCTACTGAGGAGACTGCAGTAAATGAAGAAATTAGAAAACTTCATAACAAAGAAGTCTTCCAAGATGGCCACCAGTGAAAAAAGAGCCCAAATGTAGCACAAATATTACCCAGATGTAGCCCACATATAGCCCAATGACAAAAGTGTGCAAAACACTTTTTATTTTTAGTTTTTTTGCAGTTTTATGTAGTGCAGACTGGTCAGGTATTGGAGCATTGCATCTTAAAACATGACCCCCCTACACTACAAAAACACCACTGCACTACCTTAAACCCTAAAACACTACCCCAAGCACGACCCCCTATACTACACAAGCACCACTGCACTGTCCTAAACCCTAAAACACTACCCCCAGCACGACCCCCTACACTACCCAAACACCACTGCACTAACCTAAATCCTAAAACACTACCACCAGCACGACCCCCTACACTACCCAAACACCACTGCACTACCCTAAAACATGACCCCCTACACTACACAAACACCACTTCACTACCCTAAACCCTAAAACACTACCCCCAGCACGACCCCCTACACTACACAAGCACCACTGCACTACCCTAAACCCTAAAACACTACCCCCAGCATGACCCCCTACACTACACAAACACCACTGCACTACCCTAAACCCTAAAACACTACCCCCAGCACGACCCCCTACACTACCCAACCACCACTGCACTACCCTAAAACATGACCCCTACACTACACAAACACCACTGCACTACCCTAAACCCTAAAACACTACCCCCAGCACGACCCCCTACACTACACAAGCACCACTGCACTACCCTAAACCCTAAAACACTACCCCCAGCACGACCCCCTACACTGCCCGAACACCACTGCACTGCCCTAAACCCTGAAACACCAGCCCCTGCATGACCCCCTACACTGCCCGAACACCACTGCACTGCCCTAAACCCTGAAACACCACCCCTTCACGACCCCTACACTGCCCGAACACCACTGCACTGCCCTAAACCTTGAAACACCAGCCCCTGCACGACCCCCTATACTGCCCGAACACCACTGCACTACCCTAAACCCTGAAACATCACCCCCAGCACGACCCCCTACACTGCCCGAGTACCACTGCACTGCCCTAAACCCTGAAACACCAGCCCCAGCACGACCCCCTACACTGCCCGAACACCACTGCACTGCCCTAAACCCTGAAACACCAGCCCCAGCACGACCGCCTACACTGCCCGAAGACCACTGCACTGCCCTAAACCCTGAAACACCAGCCCCAGCACGACCCCCTACACTGCCCGAACACCACTGCACTGCCCTAAACAGTGAAACACCAGCCTCAGCACGACCCCCTACACTGCCTGAACACCACTGCACTGCCCTGAACCCTGAAACACCAGCCCCAGAACAACACCCTACACTGCCCGAACACCACTGCACTGCCCTAAACCCTGAAACACCACCCCGTGCATGACCCCCTACACTGCCCGAACACCACTGCACTGCCCTAAACCCTGAAACACCACCCCCAGCGCGACCCCCTACACTGCCCAAACACCACTGCACTGCCCTAAACCCTGAAACACCACCCCTGCACAACCCCCTACACTGCTCAAACACTACTGCACTGCCCTAAACCCAGAAACACCATCCCCAGCACGAACCCCTATACTGCACGAACACCACTGCACTGCCCTAAACCCTGAAACACTACCCCCAGCAAGACCCCTACACTGCCCGAACACCACTGCACTGCCCTAAACCCTGAAACATCACCCCCAGCAAGACCCCTACACTGCCCGAACACCACTGCCCTAAACCCTGAAACACCACCCCCAGCAAGACCCCCTACACTCCCCGAACACCACTGCACTGCCCTAAACCCTGAAACACCAGCCCCAGCACGACCCCCTACACTGCCCGAACACCACTGCACTGCCCTAAACCCTGAAACACCACCCCCTGCACGACCCCCTACACTGCCCGAACACCACTGTACTGCCCTAAACCCTGAAACCCCACCCCCAGCATGACCTCCTGCACTGCCAGAACACCACTGCACTGCCCTAAACCCTGAAACACCACCCCCTGCACGACCCCCTACACTGCCCGAACACTACTGCACTGCCCTAAACCCTGAAACACCACCCCCAGCACGACCCCCTACACTGCACGAACACCACTGCACTGCCCTAAACCCTGAAACACTACCCCCAGCAAGACCCCTTACACTGCCCGAACACCACTGCACTGCCCTAAACCCTGAAACATCACCCCCAGCAAGACCCCCTACACTGCCCGAACACCACTGCCCTAAACCCTGAAACACCATCCCCAGCAAGACCCCTACACTGCCCGAACACCACTGCACTGCCCTAAACCCTGAAACACCACCCCCAGCAAGACCCCCTACACTGCCCGAACACCACTGCACTGCCCTAAACCCTGAAACACCACCCCCAGCACGACCCCATACACTGCCCAAATACCACTGCTCTGCCCAAAACCCTGAAACACCAGTCCCAGGCCGACCCCCTACACTGCCCGAACACCACTGCACTGCCCTAAACCCTGAAACACCAGCCCCAGCACGACCCCCTACACTGCCTGAACACCACTGCACTGCCCTAAACCCTGAAACACCACCCCCATCACGACCCCCTACACTGCCCGAACACCACTGCACTGCCCTAAACCCTGAAACACCAGCCCAAGCACAACCCCGTACACTGCCCGCACACCACTGCACTGCCCTAAACCCTGAAACACCAGCCCCAGCACAACCCGTACACTGCCCGAACACCACTGCACTGCCCTAAACCCTGAAACACCACCCCCAGCACGACCCCCTACACTACCCAACCACCACTGCACTACCCTAAAACATGACCCCCTACACTACACAAACACCACTGCACTACCCTAAACCCTAAAACACTACCCCCAGCACGACCCCCTACACTACACAAGCACCACTGCACTACCCTAAACCCTAAAACACTACCCCCAGCACGACCCCCTACACTGCCCGAACACCACTGCACTGCCCTAAACCCTGAAACACCAGCCCCTGCATGACCCCCTACACTGCCCGAACACCACTGCACTGCCCTAAACCCTGAAACACCACCCCCTTCACGACCCCTACACTGCCCGAACACCACTGCACTGCCCTAAACCTTGAAACACCAGCCCCTGCACGACCCCCTACACTGCCCGAACACCACTGCACTACCCTAAACCCTGAAACATCACCCCCAGCACGACCCCCTACACTGCCCGAGCACCACTGCACTGCCCTAAACCCTGAAACACCAGCCCCAGCACGACCCCCTACACTGCCCGAACACCACTGCACTGCCCTAAACCCTGAAATACCAGCCCCAGCACGACCGCCTACACTGCCCGAAGACCACTGCACTGCCCTAAACCCTGAAACACCAGCCCCAGCACGACCCCCTACACTGCCCGAACACCACTGCACTGCCCTAAACAGTGAAACACCAGCCTCAGCACGACCCCCTACACTGCCTGAACACCACTGCACTGCCCTGAACCCTGAAACACCAGCCCCAGAACAACACCCTACACTGCCCGAACACCACTGCACTGCCCTAAACCCTGAAACACCACCCCGTGCATGACCCCCTACACTGCCCGAACACCACTGCACTGCCCTAAACCCTGAAACACCACCCCCAGCGCGACCCCCTACACTGCCCGAACACCACTGCACTGCCCTAAACCCTGAAACACCACCCCCTGCACAACCCCTACACTGCTCAAACACTACTGCACTGCCCTAAACCCAGAAACACCATCCCCAGCACGAACCCCTATACTGCACGAACACCACTGCACTGCCCTAAACCCTGAAACACTACCCCCAGCAAGACCCCCTACACTGCCCGAACACCACTGCACTGCCCTAAACCCTGAAACATCACCCCCAGCAAGACCCCCTACACTGCCCGAACACCACTGCCCTAAACCCTGAAACACCACCCCCAGCAAGACCCCCTACACTGCCCGAACACCACTGCACTGCCCTAAACCCTGAAACACCAGCCCCAGCACGACCCCCTACACTGCCCGAACACCACTGCACTGCCCTAAACCCTGAAACACCACCCCCTGCACGACCCCCTACACTGCCCGAACACCACTGTACTGCCCTAAACCCTGAAACCCCACCCCCAGCATGACCCCCTGCACTGCCAGAACACCACTGCACTGCCCTAAACCCTGAAACACCACCCCCTGCACGACCCCCTACACTGCCCGAACACTACTGCACTGCCCTAAACCCTGAAACACCACCCCCAGCACGACCCCCTACACTGCACGAACACCAATGCACTGCCCTAAACCCTGAAACACTACCCCCAGCAAGACCCCTTACACTGCCCGAACACCACTGCACTGCCCTAAACCCTGAAACATCACCCCCAGCAAGACCCCTACACTGCCCGAACACCACTGCCCTAAACCCTGAAACACCATCCCCAGCAAGACCCCTACACTGCCCGAACACCACTGCACTGCCCTAAACCCTGAAACACCACCCCCAGCAAGACCCCCTACACTGCCCGAACACCACTGCACTGCCCTAAACCCTGAAACACCACCCCCAGCACGACCCCCTACACTGCCCGAATACCACTGCTCTGCCCAAAACCCTGAAACACCAGTCCCAGGCCGACCCCTACACTGCCCGAACACCACTGCACTGCCCTAAACCCTGAAACACCAGCCCCAGCACGACCCCCTACACTGCCCGAACACCACTGCACTGCCCTAAACCCTGAAACACCACCCCCAGCACGACCCCCTACACTGCCCGAACACCACTACACTGCCCTAAACCCTGAAACACCAGCCCAAGCACAACCCCGTACACTGCCCGCACACCACTGCACTGCCCTAAACCCTGAAACACCAGCCCCAGCACAACCCGTACACTGCCCGAACACCACTGCACTGCCCTAAACCCTGAAACACCAGCCCCAGCACGACCGCCTACACAGCCTGAAAACTAATGCACTGCCCTAAACCCTGAAACACCACCCCCAGCAAGACTACCTACACTGGCTGAACACCACTGCACTGCCCTAAACCCAGAAACACCACCCCCTGCACGACCCCCTACACTGCCCAAACACTACTGCACTGCCCTAAACCCTGAAACAACACCCCTCAGCACGACACCCTACACTGCCCGAACACAACTGCACTGCCCTAAACCCTGAAATACCACCCCAGCACGACCCCCTACACTGCCCGAACACCACTGCACTAAACCCTGAAACACCACCCCTGCACGACCCCCTACACTGCCGGAACACTAAACCCTGAAACACCAGCCCCAGCAAGACCCCCTACACTGCCCGAACACCACTGCACTGCCCTAAACCCTGAAACACCAGCCCCAGCATGACCCCCTACACTGCCCGAACACCACTGCACTGCCCTAAACCCTGAAACACCAGCCCCAGCACGACCCCCTACACTGCCCGAACACCACTGCACTGCCCTAAACCCTGAAACACCACCCCCAGCATGACCCCCTTTACTGGTCGAACACCACTGCACTGCCCCAAACCCTGAAACAACACCCCCAGAATGACCCCTACACTGCCCGAACACCACTGCCCTAAACCCTGAAACACCACCCCCAGCACGACCCCCTACACTGCCCGAACACCACTGCACTGCCCTAAACCCTAAAACACCACCCCCAGCATGACCCCCTACACTGCCCGAACACCACTGCACTGCCCTAAACCCTAGAACACTACTCCCAGCATGACCCCCTACACTACCCGAACACCACTGCACTACCCTAAACTCTAAAATACTCCCCCCAGCATGACCCCCTACACTACCCGAACACGACTGCACTGCCCTAAACCCTAAAACACTCCCCCAGCACAACCACCTACACTGCCCGAACACCACTGCACTGCCCTAAACCCTGAAACACCACCCCCAGCACGACCCCCTACACTGCCCGAACACCACTTCTCTGCCCAAAACCCTTAAACACCAGCCCCAGCACGACCCCCTACACTGCCCGAACACCACTGCACTGCCCTAAACCCTGAAACACCAGCCCCAGCACGACCCCCTACACTGCCCGAACACCACTGCACTGCCCTAAACCCTGAAACACCACCCCCAGCATGACCCCCTACACTGCCCGAACACCACTGCACTGCCCTAAACCCTGAAACACCAGCCCCAGCACAACCCTGTACACTGCCCGCACACCACTGCACTGCCCTAAACCCTGAAACACCAGCCCCAGCACAACCCCGTACACTGCCCGAACACCACTGCACTGCCCTAAACCCTGAAACACCAGCCCCAGCACGACCGCCTACACTGCCCGAAAACTACTGCACTGCCCTAAACCCTGAAACACCACCCCCAGCAAGACTACCTACACTGGCTGAACACCACTGCACTGCCCTAAACCCTGAAACACCACCCCTGCACGACCCCCTACACTGCCCAAACACTACTGCACTGCCCTAAACCCTGAAACACCACCCCTCAGCACGACACCCTACACTGCCCGAACACCACTGCACTGCCCTAAACCCTGAAACACCACCCCAGCATGACCCCCTACACTGCCCGAACACCACTGCACTAAACCCTGAAACACCACCCCCTGCACGACCCCCTACACTGCCCTAACACCACTGCACTGCCCTAAACCCTGTAACATCACCCCCAGCACAACCCCCTACACTGCCTGAGCACCATTGCTCTGCCCTAAACCCTGAAACACTAGCCCCAGCACGACCCCCTACACTGCCCGAACACCACTGCACTGCCCTAAACCCTGAAACACCACCCCCAGCACAATCCCCTACACTGCCCAAACACCACTGCACTGCCCTAAACCCTGAAACACCAGCCGCAGCAAGACCCCCTACACTGCCCGAACACCACTGCATTGCCCTAGACTCTGAAACACCAGCCCCAGCAAGACCCCCTACACTGCCCGAACACCACTGCACTGCCCTAAACCCTGAAACACCAGCCCCAGCACGACCCCCTACACTGCCCGAACACCACTGCACTGCCCTAAACCCTGAAACACCAGCCCCAGCACGACCCCTACACTGCCCGAACACCACTGCACTGCCCTAAACCCTGAAACCCCAGCCCCAGCACGACCCCCTACACTGCCCGAACACCACTGCCCTAAACCCTGAAACACCAGCCCCAGCACCACCCCCAAATATGCCCGAACACCACTGTACTGCCCTAAACCCTGAAACACCACCTGCTGCACCGCCCCTACACTGCCCGAACACCACTGCACTGCCCTAAACCCTGAAACACCACTCCCTGCACGACCCCCTACACTGCCCGAACACCACTGTACTGCCCTAAACCCTGAAACACCACCCCCTGCACCACACCCTACACTGCCCGAACACCACTGCACTGCCCTAAACCCTGAAACACCACCCCCTGCACCGCCCCCTACACTGCCCGAACACCACTGCACTGCCCTAAACCCTGAAACACCACCACCAGCATGACCCCCTTTACTGCTCGAACACCACTGCACTGCCCCAAACCCTGAAACAACACCCCCAGCATGACCCCCTACACTGCCCTAAACCCTGAAACACCACCCCTGCACGACCCCCTACACTGCCTGAACACCACTGCATTGCCCTAAACCCAGAAACACCACCCCCTGCACGACCCCCTACACTGCCCGAACACCACTGCACTGCCCTAAACCCTGAAACACCACCCCCAGCACGACCCCCTACACTGCCCGAACACCAATGCACAGCCCTAAACCCTAAAACACCACCCCCAGCACGACCCCCTACACTGCCCGAACACCACTGCACTGCCCTAAACCCTAGAACACTACCCCCAGCATGACCCCCTACACTTCCCGAATACCACTGCACTACCCTAAACCCTAAAATACTCCCCCCAGCATGACCCCCTACACTACCCGAACACGACTGCACTGCCCTAAACCCTAAAACACTCCCCCAGCACGACCCCCTACACTACCCGAAAACCACTGCACTGCCCTAAACCCTAAAACACTCCCCCAGCACGACCCCCTACACTACCTAAACACCACTGCACTGCCCTAAACCCTAAAACTCTATCCCCCGCATGACCCCCTACACTACCCAAATACCAATGCACTACCCTAATCCCTAAAACACTACCCCCTGCACAACCCCCTACACTACCCAAAGACTACTGCACTACCCTAAACTCTAAAACAATACCCCCCGCACGACTCCCTACACTACCCAAAGACCACTGCACTACCCTAAACCCTAAAACACGACCTCCTACACTACACAAACATCACTGCACTACCCTAAACCCTAAAAAACTACCCCCAGCACGAACCCCTACACTACCCAAACACCAATGCACTACCCTAAACCATAAAACACTACCCCCAGCAGTACTCCCTACGCTACCCAAACACCACTGCACTACCCTAAACCCTAAAACACTACCCCCAGCAGTACCCCTACACTACCCAAACACCATTGCACTACCCTAAACCCTAAAACACTACCCCCAGCAGTATCCCCTACACTACCCAAACACCACTGCACTACCCTAAACCCTAAAACCCTAAAACACTAACCCCAGCACGACACCCTACACTACCCAAACACCACTGTACTACCCTAAACCCTAAAACACTCCCCCCAGCACGACTCCCTACACTACCCAAACACCACTGCACTACCCTAAACCCTAAATCTACCCCCAGCATGACCCCCTACACTACACAAACACCACTGCACTACCCTAAACCCTAAAACACTACCCCCAGCACGACCCTCTTCACTACCTAAACACAACTGCACAATTTGTTACAGGCGTTGCAACGCAGGCCTGTGGTGCTTACTGGAAGTACCTGGTGGGCTAGTTGGGCCCCAGGGACTCTCAGGATTCAAGGTGACCTAATCCCCCAACTTAAAACGCGCCACGGGGCGCGTTTGCACAGTGGTGAAGGGAGGGGTCGGGGCCTCAGGTGACATGTGCGCAAACACACCCTGTGGTGCGATTTAAGTTGGGGAGTTAATTCCCTTTGAATCCTGGGGGCCAACTAGCCCACCAGGTACCTTCAGTAAGCACAACAGAGTTGCGTTGCAGAGAGGTGAAAAAAGGTGCGTGGCCTCGGAACGCCTCTCTGCAACTCAGCTCTGTGGTCCTAACTGTAGGTACCTGGGGGGCTAGTTGGGCCCCAGGGACCCTCAGGATTCAAGGGGACTTAATCCCGCAACTTAAAACGCTCCTCGGGGCGCGTTTGCACACGTCACCTCAGGCCCCCCCTCCCTTCACCACTGTGCAAACGCGCACTGGCTCTGGTTAGTCAGAGTCAGTTACCACCAGTACCCGTCTGAAAAGTTGTGGGCACAGGATGATTTTGCAACAAGGCCTCTTTCTGCTCCTCTGTTGGTTCTTTCTGCACATCTTTTGCTTCTTTCTGTGCGTTTTTCTTCTTTCTTCACATGTCCTACCTCTGTTGGCATAGTTAGAAACTAGCATTTAAAAAACCTTTGAAATTCACTTAAAAATCATAGGTTTCAAGCACGTTATAGTTAGAAATTAGCATTTAAAAAACCTTTGAAATTCACTGAAAAAACCATAGGTTTCAGGCACGTTATAGTTAGAAATTAGCATTTAAAAAACCTTTGAAATTCACTGAAAAAACCATAGGTTTCAGGCACGTTATAGTTAGAAATTAGCATTTAAAAAACCTTTGAAATTCACTGAAAAAACCATAGGTTTCAGACACGTTATAGTTAGAAATTAGCATTTAAAAAACCTTTGAAATTCACTGAAAAACCATAGGTTTTAGGGACAGTTATAGTTAGTTGGACATTGCACTCGTACAAAACCCGTGAAATTCCCCTGTTATAGTTAGTTCAGCTAACTATAACTCGCGCCCCGCAATGCACTGCTGATGACGTCACATATTACATCACTCATGACATGGTCAGTGACATCACTGATGACATCACTGATGACATCTCAAATGACATCACTGATGACATCATCCATGTGATAATTTCATGCATCTTCTCACACCCTAATATAACTTTTGATACACCCACTCTAAATTACAGACTGCCATTCTCAAAACCATAGACACTCCAACACCAAAAACTACATACCCACTCACTGATTCTTAGGTCTACACACACATCCACTCACTCACCCGTACAGTCACTCATACTTACAGTCACTCAGTACAGGACTATCATATGCACTCATACACCTATATAAACACTCACACACCGCCACTCATCCATAGAGGTACTCACACACCTAGTCAGTCATGCAAAAAATTAATCACACACCCATTTACTCACCTATACAGTTATACACACACCAGCTCACTTACTCATACAAATACTAGCACATTCTTACGCTCTTATACAATAACTGATACAAGCACACACGCATCCATACAGCCACTCTCACAATAACACACTCTCACTTATAGCCATTTAAATACTCTAACACACATATATACTGCCTTTTACATATGTAGTTACTCGCACATGTACCACTGAGATATACATTCACTCACTAACACACCCATACACACACTCACCCACCCAAGCAGTCCATCACAGATGCACTCTTGAAATCATGTACCCAGTGACTCTCCCACTCAGACATCTATGTATAGAGTCACACACACCCCACCCACACAAACACTCAGGCAGCCATACAGATACTCAGAGAACCAATCAATAACCCATATAGACACTCATGTAGCTATTCGCAAATCCATGCATCCACTTACACACCAACAAACAGACGGATACAGACATTCACACAGTTTAGTCACTAACTCATGCATTCAGTAAGATACGTTTAATCACTCACTTGTAGAGTCAGTCACTCACGTACTAAATCATCTATTCAGGCACTTATACACCCACTCATTCTTCAATACGCCTTTCCCTATATATATTAAACATATTTAAACTTTACAGAAACACACAGTCACTGGATGATGCCATCAGTGATGTCATCAGTGATGTCATTTGAGATGTCATCAGTGATGTCATCAGTGATGTCACTGACCATGTCATGAGTGATGTAATATGTGACGTCATCAGCAGTGCATTGCGTGGAGCGAAGTTATAGTTAGCTGAACTAACTATAACAGGGGAATTTCACGGGTTTTGTACGAGTGCAATGTCCAACTAACTATAACTGTCCCTAAAACCTATGGTTTTTTCAGTGAATATATATATATATATTACCTACTGGCGGTCGCCAGTAGGTAGTTATAGTTAGGACCTTGTTTCTATTCAAAAAGCATTTTTTCTTTTGCCAATATCTTTGGCGCCGTTTGATGAATCTTCACAAAATTTTCAAAACTAATGGCCCGCTCAGGTTAGCTCCTGTCTTGAAAGTTTCGGGGTGATTCGTCAAGCGGGGGCCGAGAAAAAAGGGGGGTCCCATAGCGCATTTTCCCCATGTTAATTTCCATAGGAAACTTTAGACAAAGCTACAGCCCGAACTGCTGAACGGAATTACACCAAATTTGGCAAAAAGGTAGGTCTTGCTTCAGCAAGAGCCCTTTTTTTAAATGGTGTAAATCCGTTTAGTAGTTCCTGAGAAATTAGAAAAAGAAAAATATCGATATCTTAGCACAGAGGAGGAGTCGAGAACCCTCCCGGGCACGAGCTTCACTCTGATTGGCTGCCAACACTCTAAACCAGAATGTGTTGGCAGCCATCTTGTGACTCGGTAATTGAGTCACAAGAAAAGAGTAAAAAAAAAGGAAAAAACAAGAAAAGGGAGCAGGGTACAAACACCCTGACCCCCTAGGCCTGCTCAGGGGGTCCCACAAGGACCCCCAGGGCCAAAGAAAGCATTTTTTTTTTTTAAACCGCCGAATTCACGCTGGGGTCGTGAATCCGTCCGAGAAAATTTTTAAAAAATGAAGCGCGGCCTCCCGCGCTTTGTTGAATTTAAGCCCCCGGGTGGGCCAGTTCCCGGGGGCATGCTAAATTATGTTGCGGGGGCCCCCGCAGCCCTGGGGACCACCAACTCCCCAGGACTTTATTTATAATTAGGGTGGGGGGGCCTCGCGGGCCCCCTCCAAGCCCCGGGGACTGCCACCTCCCCGTGGCTTTCTTATAATTAGGGTGGGGGGGCTCGAGCCCCCCCCACACACCCTGGGGGCCACCATCTCCCCGGGACTTTATTTATGATGTGCGGGGGCACGCGGCCCCCCCACGGCCCCAGGGACCACCACCTCCCTGGGGCTTTTTTATAATTAGGGTGGGGGGCCTCACGGGCCCCCTCCAAGCCCCGGGGACTGCCACCTCCCCGTGGCTTTCTTATAATTAGGGTGGGGGCTCGGGTCCCCCCACACACCCTGGGGACCACCATCTCCCCGGGACTTTATTTATGATGTGCGGGGGCACGTGGCGCCCCTACGGCCCCAGGGACCACCACCTCCCTGGGGCTTTTTTATAATTAGGGTGGGGGCCTCAAGGGCCCCCTCCAAGCCCCGGGGACTGCCACCTCCCCGTGGCTTTCTTATAATTAGGGTGGGGGGCTCGGGTCCCCCCACACACCCTGGGGACCACCACCTCCCCGGGGCACTAAATATTGAAATTGGGGGGTCCGTTACGGACCTCCAAGCCCCGGGGACCACCACCTCCCCGGGGCTTTGAAAATGAAGGGAGGTGGTCCGCGTGGCCCCACTCCTGGAGTCCTTGATGGCCCTGGGGACCGCCACCAACCAGGGCCGGCTCTTGCAATGTCCCGGGGTGCCTACCCCCGGGACATTGCTGTTTGCTATGGCAGGGCGGGAGCACGGCTCCCGCCCTGTCATTGCAAACTCTGCTTTGGTTTTTGGAAGCGAGAGCAGGAAATCTGCTCTACTTCCAAAAACCAAAGCAGAATTGCTTTTGCACAAGGGGAGCTGCATGTCAGCAGCTCCCCTTGTGCAAAAGCAATGCCGACTCCCGCAGGAGGCGGGGAGCCGGCAGGGACCGTGGGGGCATTGGGGCTCCCCCCACGGTCCCCATCAAAGAGGCCAGGCCCCGGGGGATGGGGTCCCCGGGGCCAGAAATGGCCCAGGAGGGGGGCCACGCGGCCCCCCTCCCGCGATTTAAAAAAAAGAGGCAATGCCCCGGGGGATGGGGTCCCCGGGGCAGATAAAAGCCTCATGAGGGGGGGCCACATGGCCCCCCTCCACTAAAAATTAAAAAAGTGCCCTGGGGGATGGGGTCCCCGGGGCCTAAATTGGCCTCGGGAGGGGGGCCGCGCGGCCCCCTTTCCGTTTTTTTGGGGGTTTTTTTAAAAGGGGGTCAGGCCCTGGGGGATGGGGTCCCCAGGGCCCAAAAAATAGGAAAATAAGGGGAGCCACACAGCCCCCCTTGTAAAAATTATTATAATTTTTTTTTAAACGGCATCTCGCCGGAGGCTACGCCCCCTTTCTCCACCACTCTGCAAACGCACCCCCTGACGCGTTGTTAGATGGGGAATTAATTCCATTTGAATACTGAGGGCCCCTGGGGGCCAACTAGCCCACCTGGTACCTCCAAATATGCACCAGGGAGCTGCGTTGCAGAGAGGTGGTCTGAGGCCACGCCCCTTTTTACACCACTGCAAACACGCCTCTTGGCGCACTGCTGGTGAGGTGATGAGATCCTCTTGTGTCCTGAGGACCTCAGGACACAAGTGGACTTTATCCCCCGAGCAGCAGTGCGCCAAGAGGCGCGTTCGCAGAGTGGTGTAAAAAGGGGGCATGGCCTCAGACCACCTCTCTGCAATCCAGCTGTGTGGCGCTTACTGGAGGTACCTGGTGGGCTAGTTGGCCCCCAGGGACCCTCAGTATTCAAGGGGAATTAATTCCCCAACTAACAACGCGCCAGGGGGCGCGTTTGCAGAGTGGTGGAGAAAGGGGGCGTGGCCTATTTCTATATCTCAGCAATGCCACTGCGTGGGGCTTAGTGGAGGTAAGAGGTAGGCTAGTTGGCCCCTAAAGGACCCCCAGCAGCGAAGGGGACTTCAATCCCCATCCAAGAGCGCGCCAGGGAGTGCGTTTGTAGAGTGGTGGGCAAAGGGGGTGTGGCCTGCTATGAGTACTTACCAATGCTGCTGTGTGGGACTTACTGGAGGTAATAGGAGGGGTAGTTGGCCCCAAGGATGTCCTTGGGGGCCAACTACCCTCTTGTTAGCTCCAGTAAGTCCCACACAGTGGGATTGCTAAGACGTCTTCGGAGGCCATGCCCCCCTTTCTCCACCACTCTGCAAACGCGTCTCCTGGCAGACTACGGGATGGGGGATGAAGTCCAATTTACTCCTGAGGAAGTTTGGGGGCCAAGAAGCCCTCCTGGTACCTCCTGTAAGTCCTGCACAGCGGAATTCCTGAGCGCTGGTCGGAGGCCCAGCACCCTTTCTCCACTACTCTGCAAACGTGACTACTACTTAAAGAAGCATTTTTCTGCACCTCTGACTTAGAGGTAGTTTTAATCCCCCTGCCCTATTATGTACTGGGGCCTTACAGAGGAGGTCATGCCAATCACAGGGGCACCCGGACGCATAGTGTTCCCTAGTGTATGTAGGTGTTTTCACTGTATTCTAAGTGTCTTTTAGTATAGCACTGGCTCTAGGCCTGGTTAGTCAGAGTCAGTTACTACCAGTACCTGTCAGCAAAGAGTTGGGGGCACAGGATGATTTTGCAACAAGGCCTCTTTCTGCTCCTCTGCTGGTTGTTTCTGCACATCTCTTGCTTCTTCCTGCACTTTTCTTCGTCTTTCTGGACTTCTGTTGCCTCTTTCTGCATTTCTCTTGCTTCTTTCTGTGCGTTTGTTCCTCTTTCTTCACATGTCCCACCTCTGTAGGCATAGTTAGAAATTAGCATTTAAAAAACCTTTGAAATTCACTGAAAAAACCATAGGTTTCAGGCACGTTATAGTTAGAAATTAGCATTTAAAAAACCTTAGAAATTCACTGAAAAAACCACAGGTTTCAGGGACGTTGTAGTTAGTTGGACATGTCACTCGTATAAAACCAGAAAAATTTGGCCGTTATAGTTAGTTGAGCTAAATATAACTCGCGCCCCCGCAATGCACTGATGATGATGTCACATATTACATCATTCATGACATGGTCAGTGACATCACTGATGACATCTCAAATGACATCACTGATGACATCATCCACGTGATAATCTGATGCACCTCCTCACACCCTAATATAACCTTTGATACACCCACTCTAAAATACAGACTACCATTTTCAAAACCATAGACACACCAATACCAGTTACTACGTACCCATCACTGATTCCTAGGTCTACACACATCCACTTATTCACCTATACAGTCACTCATACATGCAGTCACTCATCAATACAGCACTATCATATGCACTTATACACCTATAGAGACACTCACACAGCGCCACTCACCCATAGAGTTACTCACACACCTGTCCAGTCATACCAAGTATCAATCACACTCCCATTTACTCACCTATACAGTTATACACACACCACCTCACTTATTCATACATATACTAACACATACTTACTCTCTTATACAATCACTGATACAAGCACACACTCATCCATACAGCCACTCTCACAATCACTCACTCTCACATATAGTGATTTATATACCCCAACACTCACATATACTGCCTTTCACATATGTAGTTACTCACACATGTACCACTGAGACATCTAAACACTCACGAACACACCCATACACACACTCACCCACCCATACAGCCCTTCACAGATGCACTCTTGAACTCATACACCCAGTGAATCACCCACTCACACATCTATGCACAAAGTCACACACACCCCACCCACCCACACAGACACTCAGGCACCCATACAGATACTCAGACAACCAATCAATAACCAATATAGACACTCATGTAGCTACTCACCAAACCATGCAGCCGCTTACATACCAACAGACAGACTGATACAGACATTCACACAGTTTAGTCACTAACCCATGCATTCAATAAGCCATGTTTAATCACTCACTTATACAGTCAGTCATGCACCTTGTAAATCATCCATTCAGACAGTCATACACCCACTCATTCTTCAATACACCTTGGCCTATATGTATATAAAACATATTTAAACTTTACAGAAACACAGTCACTGGATAATGTCATCAGTGATGTCATTTGAGATGTCATCAGTGATGTCACTGACCATGTCATGAATGATGTAATATGTGACGTCATCAGCAGTGCATTGCGGGGCGCGAGTTATAGTTAGCTGAACTAACTATAACGGCCGAATTTCTCTGGTTTTGTACGAGTGAAATGTTCAACTAACTATAACGTCCCTGAAACCTATGGTTTTTTCAGTGAATTTCTAAGGTTTTTTAAATGCTAATTGTGAGAAGTTGGCCTGGCATATGCTGTCCACTAATTATAGTGGGCACCGTGCACCAGTCCAAAGCGACTCTTATGGTAGGTAGGTTAAAGACAACCTTATTGAAAGCTATCCTAGTGGTAGCTATGGAGAGCAGCCTTCAGGCTAAGTCTTGAAGGAATGTAAAGCAGCTTGTTTTACCAGTCTATAATCTCTTGAGTGACCAAATGAAAGAGCACCACACCAGGTATATATTCAAAATATATGTATTTATTACTAAACACACCCCTCTAGTCTCTTTATGAGGCTAGAGTTCGAAGTACATAGGTTATAAGATCTTAAATCACAGTAATAGCACAAATACACGTTTGGGCCCTAGGGGCGTACCAAACCATATACCAATAAAGTGGTATGCGAACCACGACTGAACTAGACACTAGGCCTAGAGCCTCTAGAAGTGCTTGGACCACAAGGAACCACCCAAGGTAGTGACACAGGGGACCCACGGGAGACGCGTGCAGTGTAAATACACAACCGCGATACGCCGTTAACTTCTATGGAGAAAGTCGGGATCGGGAAAATAGAGGAAAGGGACACTTTAAAGAGGACTAGGACAAAACCCTTTGAGATCTAGGACTTTGAAGAGTCTCTACCCACGGGAGCACCGGAGTACTCGTGTTACCTCACCCAGGGAAGCCGGGTGCATAGGTGCCTTTCGGGGTCGGGTTTCGTCGTCGTTTCGAATGGCGATCTGCTGCAAAGTGCTGCTGGCGGCCAAGAGAAAAGTGTCCGGGTGGATCCAAGAGTGGATCGGAGTTCTGGTGAACCTGAAAGCAGAGAGGACAGAGTCTGGGTCACTAGCCAGTGACCAGGAAGGCGATGGACAGATGCCCACCGATGTCGAGTGCTTCAGGTGCATTGACAGTCGTCTCGTTTCTGCAGCCACGAGGTCCAGGAGGCGTTGTCGGCGACCAGGAGCAGGATTCGGGCTGGTACACGATGTCTGTCGAGTGCTGCGGTGTCGGCGACCGGATTGGACCCAACAAGCCTTGGCAACGGCAAGTCTCAATGTAGCGGAAGATCGTCGATGGTGCCGACCAGCAAGGTCTGGGGAACTCACCCAGCGAGGGTAAGTCAGGGCAGGCCTGGAGCAACCAGGGGAGCCCTTTGGTTTCTTTAGAAAGTCTTCTGGGGACCCACGAGCTGGCTGGCAAGGGATCGCGAAGACACCTCGGGCGGAATCACTCAACAGGGGCCCACGGTCACTCGGGACGGTGTAGGCCTCTGATCTTCGGAGGGATTCCTGCTGGAGGTTGGGATCACACGTGGTCCAAAGCACAGGTTCGTAGAACGTTGTGAAGGGGTTGCACTCGACAATAGTGCACGGTACCCAGGGGTCGCGGTTCCTCGTCACTCGTGGGGTCCACTTGCCTCAGCTTCGCTGGGGACTCACGATGGCCTTGGAGAAATCAGGAAATCCACTTCTTGGGCTGCAGGGACTTCGGACTCCGGCGGGAGCGGCGTAGTTTGCGACCGTCGTTATCGTTTTTGGTGCCTGCTAAGCAGGGGAGTCACTCCTTGACCCCAAGGGAGATTCTTCAGTCCTCTAATCGTGATGTAGAGCGTCGAAGGTCCAGGATTCAGTTTCAAAGTTTAGTCCAGGGATATCTAATCTTGCTGTGGCAAGGGTTCCCCATTTTAACCAGTAAAACAGGGAGGGACTAACTCTATGACCCCACCTATGGGAGGGTCAAGGGAGGGGTGGCTACACCCACTTCCCTTTGTCCAGTTTCGCGCCAGAGCAGGGGCAGGTAGCCCCTGAGCTGGTTTGAACTGGCATATGCACAGAGGAGCCTTTTGCTCCCCCAGTGCAGGACTTCAAAGCACTCTAAGAGTGCACCCACCCAGCCCCAATACACATTATCCTGTCTGGGGAGGTGGTCACACCTCCCTGCAACAGGAAACCTATTGTCCAGGCCTCCCCTGCCGGAGTTTCGTCCAGCAGCAGGAGGCCAGACTTGTGTCTGTGGCAGCAGCATCCATTTTGTGATGCCAGGGCTTCAGAAAGAAGTTACCGGGTAAGCCAGAGTTAACATGTCTTTCCCTCTAGAAGGGTGGAATGCTACCCCCGCCGCCAGGATTGGTGGGGGTATTATTCCAAGATGTTTGACACCAAACACGACATGTTTAGGTGCAGCCATTCCATAGTTAGCATTTTACCGCGAGGATATAATGCGTTTAAGAGTATATGGTCAGGCTGCACTACAAACAGCATCAGAGATGGTCTCCGAACGCTGCAGAGGGGCCCTGCTCATGCAGGGGCACCCTCTCACATAGGAACCATGCACTCTGCCTTTAGGATTGATAAGGCCTGCCTTAGGAGTGACTTATAGGTTTATATGTGTGTATGCATTTAGTGATATAGGTAACCTATACCACAGTAAGGGGTGCATGCACCACCTTACCCAGGCTGCAGTAGCAGACCTGTGGTGTCAGTTTGGATGGCCTTCCAGGGGTGGCATAATACATGCTGCAGCCCCTGGCAGGCCTCTGAGGTACCTATGCCCTTGGTACATAGTATACCATATACTAGGGACTTATAAGGGCACTCCAGATTCCAATCAGAGATGTGCCTAAGGCACATGGAAACCTTTTACAGAGAAAGCAGATAGACTGGGGCCCTGAATAGCAGGATCCCAGTCCAACTAAGTCATAAACCAGCAAAACACCATAAAAAAGTGGGGGCAACCATATAGTCAGATTCCACCTTCCTACATAACCCTCCCCCAAACGAAAGGAGATAAGGCTAACCTTGGCCAGTTGAGCCTATATTGACTAAGTGGCCATATAAGGAAGCACCTGCACTAGCATGGTTGCCCCCTATGTTATGGTCCACTAAGCAATCCCTCACCCTAAGGGTATGAGAGGGTCTCCACCATGGGGAATCACTACCTCTGGTGTGCTTAGGTAAAGTACAAGGCTGGTGAGGTGTCTGAGTAGGGAAGTGAGGCCCTAGGAATGTTGGCCTCAGCTTCCTCAGATCACTGGTCACCATGTATGCCTGTCTTTCCATGACTGAGTTGCACTTTGCTCTAAGGGTCAACCTTTGGCTACCTACAGCTGGGGGTTGGGTCCCTTTGGATGGAACACTGGAGGGACATGGCAGGTTTGGAACCTTCTGGTCCCAGGTTTGCCCTTGCCTACCAGAGTGCTTCTGGGGGAGGTCCCTACATAAAGGTACAGGGGATCCCTCAGTGTGTAGAGGAATTTTCACCTGGCTAGGGCTACTAGACTGGGTGCCCCTAATCTGCTGATGGGGGCTTCCTCTGGACAGGGGGCCCTGGGGGTCCACTGACCTCCCTGACCTCTGCAGCCCTGGGCTGACTGAGGCAGGGTAGAGAGGGGCAGGTTACCTGCTCCAGACTGGGTACCACCTTGGAAGGGTCCTCTGCCATCAGGGGTGTGGCCAGGCCAGGCCTGACTACCTCTGTGGCAGTTCCTTCACTAGGGGTAGGGTCAGTTCCCTGAGGAGGCTGACCCTTACCTACTGTCTGGGGGAAGAAGACTTGTCTTCAACCCTTGTGCTCTCTTTTGGGGGAGAGTGGGCCATTCTTTCAGGCTCCATCTCTCCAAATTCTTGGGCTGGGGCTGTGGCCATCACAGCCCCACTAACCTTTGCAGGGACGCCCAACATCCTAAGATGGGTTTGGTGTTCAACTTCAGCCCAGGCTGAAATTTCCAAATCATTGCCCATCAGGCAATCTACAGGTAGGGTTGGGGACACTGCCACTCTTTTTGGGCCTGTGACCCCCTCCCAGCTGAGATTGACTATGGCCATGGGGTGATCTGTTCTGACACCATCAATGTTGGTCACCTGGTACTTAAACTCAGTTAAAAACTGGTGAGGGGGACTAGTTTCCCTGCCACCATGGTGACACTAGCCCCTGTGTCCCTAAATGCCACAGCTTTCTGACCATTAATCATTGGCTCCAGTCTGTACCTGCCCAATGCTATGGGACCCATGGTAAAGGTGGCAAATCCTATACCACCATCAGAGTCAGAGGAGTCTGTTGAGGGGTCCCTGTCTAAACTAGGGCCCACCTCTGTTCCTCTTGCAAAAGCACCTAACTTTTTGGGTGCACTACTCCCAACTGGAGGATTACTACTGGTAGTACCAGGAGGGGTGGTAGTAGTTGTGGGAGGAACATTTTCTTTATTGCCAATCCTGGGGCAACTGGGATCAGTTTTCCAGTGCCCAGGCTTTTTACAGACATGGCAATAGGGTTTCTTTTCAGGAGAGGAAGGAGTTTGGGACCCACCCCCAGAAGAGGAATTTTGGGGCCCTGTAGGGGACTTATCCTTAGATTTATCCCCACCTTTCTCTTGGGACTTAGTAGAATCTTTCTTCTGGTCACCACCCTGATTTCTAGTTTTTACTCTGGTTCTGACCCATTTGTCTGCCTTCTTTCCCAATTCTTGGGGAGAGGTCAGATCAGAGTCCACCAGATACTGGTGCAAAAGCTGGTTTTGACAATTATTAAGGATCTGCTCCCTCATAATCAAATTGTACAATCCTAAAAAGTCCTGCACTTTGTTGCCATGTATCCAACCTTCCAGAGCCTTTGTAGCACAATCTACAAAATCAACCCAGTCTTGAGTCTGAGCTTTTTGGGTGTCTCTGAACTTCAACCTATACTGTTCAGTGGTTAGGCCAAACCCATCTATCAGAGCACTCTTCAAGACTGTGTAATTGTCAGCATCCTCTTCTCTTACAGTGAGGAGCTTGTCTCTACCTTTGTCTGCAAAGGAGAGCCACAAGATTGCTGCCCACTGCCTCTGGGGGACCTTCTGAACTTTACAGGCCCTCTCCAGTGCAGTTATCCATTTGTGGATGTCATCCCCACTCTGGTAGGGAGGGACAATCTTGTTTAGGTTTCTATGGTCATAAGACCTTTCCCTATCTCTAGGGATATTGCTGCCACCATGGGACTCTAGTCCCAACTTTCTTCTCTCTCTAAGGAGATCTAGGGATTCTCTATCTAAAGCTAATTGCTTTTTTCTGAGTTCCAGCTGAGTTTCCTCATACTGGACTAGCCTCTTTCTTCTCTCATGAGAGGATTCTCTCCTATGAGATGAGACAGAGCTCCCTATAGAGGTGCCAGAGTGGTTAGACTCCTGAGAAGGAGACCTAGACCTTCTGGGCACACTCTTAATCCTTCCTGGGGGACAAAGAGGTGGTTCTCTAGATCCTCATCTTCATCTTCCCCAGAAGGGATTGGGTTCTCCAGGTCAGGGTCATTGTCACCCTCCTGGTCAGTTTCAGAGGGGGGCTGGGGGTAGTGGTACCCCTGGCCCCTTCCTCATCTGCTGGCCCACCCTCTGCTCCTACCCCTTCAGTCTCTGAGGACTTACTAAGATCATAAGCCACCAACAACTCCTGGAGGTGTTGGGTGGTGGGACTTTGGCCTGTCCTTAATTTCCTCACGTTACACAAAGCTCTCAATTCCAAGAATGGGAGTGTGTCATACTTGGAGGGTGGAAGCTCAATGGCTTCCTGCAAGGCATCTTTGGATCCTGCTTTTAAAGACATTACTAGTGTGGTGTGGTGTATGCACTACCTACTCTAGTGTGGCCTACTAAACTCTCTTGAGTTGTAGAAAGGGTTGTGCTATCCCTTAACACACAACTCTAAGTTCAGTAGAACTTACTGTTATTCTAAGCTTAAATTATATGTACCTTAGGTACCTTTAGTGGTTTTCAGTTGATCAATTCAATTGAGATTATCTGGTAAAACAATAGCAAGCTGGAATCCCACACGCTGCACACCAATGTGAGAAGTTGGCCTGGCATATGCTGTCCACTAATTATAGTGGGCACCGTGCACCAGTCCAAAGCGACTCTTATGGTAGGTAGGTTAAAGACAACCTTATTGAAAGCTATCCTAGTGGTAGCTATGGAGAGCAGCCTTCAGGCTAAGTCTTGAAGGAATGTAAAGCAGCTTGTTTTACCAGTCTATAATCTCTTGAGTGACCAAATGAAAGAGCACCACACCAGGTATATATTCAAAATATATGTATTTATTACTAAACACACCCCTCTAGTCTCTTTATGAGGCTAGAGTTCGAAGTACATAGGTTATAAGATCTTAAATCACAGTAATAGCACAAATACACGTTTGGGCCCTAGGGGCGTACCAAACCATATACCAATAAAGTGGTATGCGAACCACGACTGAACTAGACACTAGGCCTAGAGCCTCTAGAAGTGCTTGGACCACAAGGAACCACCCAAGGTAGTGACACAGGGGACCCACGGGAGACGCGTGCAGTGTAAATACACAACCGCGATACGCCGTTAACTTCTATGGAGAAAGTCGGGATCGGGAAAATAGAGGAAAGGGACACTTTAAAGAGGACTAGGACAAAACCCTTTGAGATCTAGGACTTTGAAGAGTCTCTACCCACGGGAGCACCGGAGTACTCGTGTTACCTCACCCAGGGAAGCCGGGTGCATAGGTGCCTTTCGGGGTCGGGTTTCGTCGTCGTTTCGAATGGCGATCTGCTGCAAAGTGCTGCTGGCGGCCAAGAGAAAAGTGTCCGGGTGGATCCAAGAGTGGATCGGAGTTCTGGTGAACCTGAAAGCAGAGAGGACAGAGTCTGGGTCACTAGCCAGTGACCAGGAAGGCGATGGACAGATGCCCACCGATGTCGAGTGCTTCAGGTGCATTGACGGTCATCTCGTTTCTGCAGCCACGAGGTCCAGGAGGCGTTGTTGGCGACCAGGAGCAGGATTCGGGCTGGTACACGATGTCTGTCGAGTGCTGCGGTGTCGGCGACCGGATTGGACCCAACAAGCCTTGGCAACGGCAAGTCTCGATGTAGCGGAAGATCGTCGATGGTGCCGACCAGCAAGGTCTGGGGAACTCACCCAGCGAGGGTAAGTCAGGGCAGGCCTGGAGCAACCAGGGGAGCCCTTTGGTTTCTTTAGAAAGTCTTCTGGGGACCCACGAGCCGGCTGGCAAGGGATCGCGAAGACACCTCGGGCGGAATCACTCAACAGGGGCCCACGGTCACTCGGGACAGTGTAGGCCTCTGATCTTCGGAGGGATTTCTGCTGGAGGTTGGGATCATACGTGGTCCAAAGCACAGGTTCGTAGAACGTTGTGAAGGGGTTGCACTTGACAATAGTGCACGGTACCCAGGGGTCGCGGTTCCTCGTCACTCGTGGGGTCCACTTGCCTCAGCCTCGCTGGGGACTCACGATGGCCTTGGAGAAATCAGGAAATCCACTTCTTGGGCTGCAGGGACTTCGGACTCCGGCGGGAGCGGCGTAGTTTGCGACCGTCGTTATCGTTTTTGGTGCCTGCTAAGCAGGGGAGTCACTTATATATATATAAAACAAACATGTCTGCGGGTCTTTCTTTGAACAATTTTCAACCCACAAAATGCAATCATAAAAACGGCCTTGCACTCCAGCTGAAGATCATGGGGCTCCAGCTAGGAATGTTTTAAAAAATATGGTAATTACTCCTGGGGTCATGGATTTAATGACCCAGGGGAATAACAGTTTTTTTAATGCTGTTTGGGGCTCTTGCTCCCCCTGCAGCCCCACATAACATTAAAAAGAATTGGTGGGAGACTGTGGGTCTCTAAGTTGCTCTTCTTTGATATAATCTGGGTTTTATATTTTGTGTTTCGTATTCATGTTCTGACATTTTGAACTGTCATATTTATTTGTGTATTTTAAGTATACTTGCAGCAGGTTCAACTTGTATGTCTGATTAGCCTTTTATTGTACATGCTTTTAATATACACTAAAACAATAAATTATTGCTTATTTACTTAGTATTCTAATAATTTTCGCCACCTGATCAATTTGCACCGACATCCAGACATGAAGAAAGTTAGGTGTTGGAGGACATAATGAGCATGGCATATTTGAAACCACTGAGTTAGTCACCAATATTAAATGGCATGATAGTCTTTTAGTCATTCAGTGCCTTTTCCTGGTTTGGTGAAAATCCATTCACACATTTTGAAATAACCTAAGGCAAAATGTGAGGTTCTTTTGTGCATGTCAATGTATATTTATTAAAAAGTCTATGAACATCTGACAGTGCATGGGCAAACGATTTTGCATCCACATTACCACAGGTTGAAATCACTATATAAATGTGAACCCGGACTGGGTTTGGCATGGGGGTAGCGCATGCTTAGGCAGTCCTGAATGACATGACCACCAACACACACAATCCCTCAGTGAAAAATGTGGATTTTGATTTTTGCAAAATATCACTTGGCATTGTTTTATGCAAAAGCACAAAGCCAACACACACAATGGACACACAACACACACCTGAGGTTGGCGTTGACAAAAAACACTCCTTAGCAGACCACAATGACACATCTACTAAAATACACAACACACCACTGGGCCACATGGTGTTTTATTTTGCACCAAATCATTTTTCTCAATTTTTGATATTAGCAAACAATGGACTAACAATATACACAAGGGACACACAATGCATGACCAAGGTCAGCACACACCTTGTTGGACCCCAGTCATACATCTACCAGTACATAAAACACCTCATTTATATTAATGGTGTTGAAGTTAGAAACATAACAGAAAGTCCCTTGTTGGTCTGGGACATTTGCTACACACTGTACTCCTGAAGTGCCATATGAAAACACACTACCTTTGACTCATATATTTCATATAAAAATATACAGTTTCATTTTGTGATTCAATGTTCACAACCATTGCAGCACTCTCAAACAATACCACACAAAAATAAAAAATATATATCTTTTAAATAACCCTGGGCGGCAAACTCCACTTAGCGGGGGGAGTTCACTGAGTTTTCCCTACTCCGCACTCCACTTGGAGCGTGTAGTTTGGCCCAAACCTCCGTCAGCCGCTGTCGAAGCGGAATTACCGGCTGGCTCACTGCTCATCACCCTAATTTACAAGTTTAAATGTTGCTCCAGACTTTCCCAGGACTTACGTCACTGTTGTGAAGCCTTCTGGGGTGCCTTTGGGGGTGGGGCTTCCATCTTCCACAGGATGATCTGCACTTAGATTGGTTCCACACACATTGGCCAAACCCCTAGTCCCTAACGATCCAAGGGATCCCAAAAGGGCGCAAATCAGTTGGCATTCTGCCACCCCCACTGCAAGAGGCTCTGCCATGCCACAGGAGGACCTTGTCACCTCCTGTTCCAAGTCCTCCGCCCTCTTGCCCCCTGGGTGCCGAAGATCACTGCTGCCGCCTGCTTCCTGTCCTCATTGCTTCGGGCCCGAGGCAAGTAAGCGAGAGCCGACTGCGGGGCTTTGGAGGGGCAATGGCTGAGGCACTACCAGATGAGAGAATAAGTAACTCAATCTTCACCTTTGCTTTACATCACAAAGTTTTTTATCGAAGGGTGCAGAATCAGATTCGATTGTGAGCTGTTGTTCATACAGGTCAGCTTAGCTGTGTTGTATATAAAGTCCTGCATGTTCAATAGCGCTTGCTCATTAGTTGTTAACACTGTTAGGTGGGAGGAGGGTCTGTCCTATTAGCTCCACTCGCCAGCCTGGACTGACACCTTGTGGGCATATACTGTATTACACCTATCATGCAGTGCCATGCCGATTCACAGGCATTCCAGAATGTGTACGGTAATGGTTGTGTTATTGCAAATATGCAGTTATGCACGCATTCTTAATCATGATATATAATGTACATACTGCTGAACAAAAGCTCACCATGTGTGCAGCATAATATATATTAGTGTCCTGAAGCGCTATGTCACGTCTCTGGCCTTTAGGCTGCCTACTTCGGGGTAGCAGAGAAAAACTCTGCCGGCTTGGGGAACTCCGCAGAATTTCACGGTGTTTTTTAGTAACTTCGCAGAATTCCACATAGTGGGACTCCGCAAGCTCCGCCCAGGCCTGAACTTTAGTGTGCTATGTGATCAAGTAGAAGTTGTACTGCACAGAGAGGACTTGAAAATATCACCTTCACTTACTGTAAACTCTTGGGACAATGGCAGAAGATGTTATTCTAATACTCAGTGTCGTCATTAGCACCCATACAGAGCAGAGCTCGACAGATGTTGAAGACTACAAATGCAAAGACATTGAAGCCATCTCTACAGATGTTCATTGGTGCAGAATATGACTCTCTACACTGATCCACTGTTGTGTACTTCATAGGGTGTCCTTAAACGGGCTTTCTAGAATCATGACCATATATAGGCACAATCCAACCTGCCCTTATATAGGCATAGAATCCCAGACCTTATTTAGGCATAAACTATGCATACCAAATACAGGCATGGCTTCCGACATCCGTCCACCCTAGCGTCTCAACGAGTCCATGAAAAAACAGACCCTCTGGCTGCGGGAGTTTCCCTTGCCCAGGACTATTGATTTCTTCAAGGTCTCATACATTATGCATGAACCTCTTATTCCCTAAGGGATTCATTCATGACGTCTTTCGCTACCCAACTCACGTCAATGCTAACATTTTCAGGTATAAATATACCTTCCCAAACCCCTGTAAATCAGAGGAGACCTCGACTTCAGAGGAGCCCGATTCCCGGCCAGACGCACTGAGAAGACGCTGCCCTTCCTGCACGCAGAGAGTCCAGCTTCCAGTGATCTAACTTCCCTTGCGGGGTGTTGGAGTTCGAGTCCGGATAGAGATTCCTACCTCTCTCATTCTTCAGGTATGGAGCAGACTAGAACCTAGAGGGACTCTTGGCATAATAGACTCTTGGCATGCTAGGCGTAACTTACTCTTAGTATACTCTAGTCAGGAATACAGCACCTACTTCTACTTCTCCCTACACCTAGGACAGGTTAGGCACACTGGGTAGAACTAGGCTAGAAACGCATCGTATGAGTACTCGCATTTTTAGGTTGTGTCATTTTATGTAAATACATATATGCTAAAAAGATAATGCTGACGCAGTATTATTTATTTCTACTGCTCACCTTGTACATTATTTATCTCGCATACTGTCTTGTGATCGTAACAGCACATATAACTTACAACAGAAACAAGACTGTTCAATAAATCCTTTATTGAAACGCCCGTCTGGTTATTTCTGTGTAACTCTGAGAATAACTGAAACATGCACGACTGAGCTGAGTGAAATGGTTATCTATTGTTTCTACGACTCTGGGACACATCCTGATTCTGTAAGGGAAACACAGTGGTCATGTTTTGCGGCAGCCAGAAACTAATCCCTTCTTGTCGTCAAGAAGTTTCTAGTGGCCTCTGAGCTAGCTGGCACAAGTAATTAAGTTTAATATACTCGATAGGGACATACTGACCTTAGTCCTATGTCAAACCTATAGGATATATTATTCCAATGCGCAGAGCCTATAAGGGAAATAGGAGCTACACTACATGGTGCCCAACGTTTGGTAAGGCAGTAATTCAACGTTAGATACTGAGTAACTCAGCTGTGCATATATTCTTTTATCTCTCAGAGACCCCAACCCATATACTCCAAAAGACGTCTGGAGTGGGCAGGGATAGTATCCGCCACGGCTACATAGGGCAGTACCCTATATATTAGCTGTTTGGTTTGCTCAACGTTGAAGGATACAGTGTTCCACAATATTGTGCACCTTATCTTTGTTTCCTTGAAACTTGTGATACATTTTTCATAAAACAAAATGTCCTTAAACGGGGACAATCCCGCCGGAACCGGTGGAGCTGCGGCTGATCCAGCCCAACCAGCGTTATTTAACAACACAGGTTTAAATGAAGCCGAAGAGGGTGTCATAGACATTCCTCCTAACTTAAGAAGAGCCATTACTCTAAAACTTATAAAACATGGCCTATCTCCGAGAGGAGGTAGAGCAGGTTTCGTGATTGAGGCACATGAATCCTTTCAGACAGAGGTATTCTATTCATGGGTAATTCTTCCTGAATCCAATCCAGTAACACACTTGTTTCACTACTACAAAGAAGATGAAGCACCAGAGGAATACATTCCTTTCGAGGATATTGAGATTCCATTAACATACCAGGAGCATCAGCTCTGGTTTAAAGGCGCCCTAAAACACAATAAAAATATAACCAGGCTCGGTCCACTAGGTAGACCAGGAGCAACATGGCCGATTCTAGCCGGCTACACACCTCATCCAGACATCGAAATAATGTCAGACGAGGAAATACTTAATCAACTCACAGAGTTAATAAAAATCTACAGACAATTGGTTCAATATGTCATGCGGACTTTCACAGTCCAACCACCATTAACAATTACAAATCATACTCCTCCACAGGGGAGTACACTAAAAATTACACCACAGACTCTATACGCAGTCATGGGTAAAATGCCCACTAAGCGGGAGCAAATCCCATTTTGGATAGCTCAAAAAATTACTCAAATTGAAGCAGTATTTCCAAATACTAGCCCACATGAGAAACACAGAATCCTAACCATCAGTTTACCAATGGGGATCACACCACAACTGGAAGACTGCACCACTTGGGGCTCAGTCTTTGCTGCCATCTACACTAAAACACACGGCATTCCGTCAATTGCGGTAATACCAGATGTCCTAAAACAAATTCAAAACGAATATGGAGCAGAGCCTGCTTTAAATTTAGGTATGAAATTACTGAAAAATTTTGAACAGGTCTCAACGATAATATTATCTAATATTAAAGGGGAGGCAGCAGCAGTGGCGATCCGACAAAAACTAAGGGAATTTGATGTTACAGAACATCAGACAGAGCTACCCAGAATTATAGAGCAATCTTATGCAGAATTAGGCAGAGATAGTTTGGGTGGGAGACCAGCTAAACCAAAACTATCGGAAAGTCCTGAAAAGGACTCAATTAAACAAACTCCTACATCTTCTAAAAAGAAGTGGGAATCTAACAAACAAAATTCAAACGAGAAAGGTTCTCAATCCCGAGGTAGGTCTCCTCAAAAGGAGCCCTCTGAAAGGAGGTACAACCTCAGGAATAGGGATAATTTGAGAAAACCTGATAGGTATCAAGACACTGATACACGTTCCTCTCGTCCCTTTCAGGTCTCATCACAGACTTCGGAAAGAAGAGGACGAACAGAACATAGAGAAGAACGCGTGAAATCGAAAGACGACAAGCACGCAACAAAAATTAAAGCTAAACCTCAATTCTCCAAAAAGAAAGTAGCAGGTCTGAAGATAAGACATGCCGAGAATAATGAGATCGCAACTCAAGAACGGAGAATGGGCTCAGACAATGCTGGACAGTGCAGCAGAAGTCACAATAGCTCGCCAGAACCTGATGGAACTTCTGGAGATAGTGGACTTGAATGAGTACATTACAGTAGAGACTGTAGACACCAGGGTTAGTACTCCACAAAGGTTATATGAAATAACACTCCGGATGGAGGGAGACAAACCTAGACAGGTTAAAGCACTTTTTTGGGAAAGACTATCAAAGGGTTATGACATACTTCTAGCAGAAAAAGACTGGCCACCACAATTTGTCAGGGAGTGCCCACACGGCGAGGACATGATTATGCCTGCCTTCTCCAATCACATTCCAATTCACTTAAAATATACATATGCCAGAAAATGGGCAGTGGCCCAGGCTCCAGCATTATATAAAAATCATGTAGGATGGGATGAGGACTCCCCTCACCATAAAATACATCTGAAACATGAACCTACTGCTCAGAGGCAGTATCCAATTAAGCAAGAAGCTAAAAAACAGGTCAGGGAGATTTTAAATCAACTTGAATACCAAGGGGTGATTGAAACTAGCACCTCATCTATGAACAATCCTTTGTTTCCTGTCTCCAAACCAGACAATACATATCGTCTAGTTTTGGACTACAGACATTTAAACACTTGTTCTAAAACTTTTGCAGTGCAAAATGCACACAGCACAGCATTAATGAATAACATTGTGCGCAAAAAATACAAAACAACATTAGACATCTCAAATGGATTCTTTTGTCAAAATATAGCACCTGAAAGTAGGTACTTAACGGCATTCTCCATAATGGGGACCCAGCGTCACTTTTGTCGACTCCCACAAGGGTTCAAGAACAGCCCGGGGTTATTCTCAGCAAGAGTAACGGAGTTACTACAAATTTATGACAACGAGGCATTGTCCTATGTCGATGATATTTATCTGACAGACGATGACTTGGAAAAACACTTGAACAGGGTGAGCACCATTATATTGGGACTCGCCTCTGAGGGCTACAAGTTCAACTTTAAAAAGTCCCGAATTGCCCATCTCAATGTCCTATTTTTGGGATATGAGCTTTCAAGTGAAGGCAAGAGCTCGGCAGCTAACTTTCTAGAGAAGTGTGCGCTGCTCCAACCTCCAAAAACGCAAAAAAGTTTACAATCAATACTGGGATTCCTAAATTTTGGTAGAACATACATTCTAAACTATGCAGAAAGGGTTAAACCTCTCTACGCATTAATCAAACCTGATTTTTCAAATAAAAACTGGACACAGGAACACACAGAAATTTTGCGTTCACTCCAAGCTAACATGTTAGCAACAAATCACTTACAAACACGCGTAAGTCAAAGAAATTTGGTGATTCGAATAATTTCGGGTCAATGTGGATTCACTTACTTAACCTTTAACGAGGGTGAGAAAGTACCAATTGCATACAAATCACATTTGTACACACAAGCGGAAATGCGTTTCAGTTCAACTGAAAAAATTCTGACAGCAGTTCAAACAGCTGTAGCAAAAGAAAGAGCCTTAGCCCAAGGGAAACGCATAATTGTCGTTACCCCAGTACCGGCTTTAGAAGCGGTCACAAAAGCGAGCATTCCGAATGCTAAAGCTTTACATCCGAGATGGATACAGTGGGTTAATTCTCTTGCTGCAACTGATGTTGAATATGTATTTGATCCAGATTTAAAAACACAGGCATTTCTCCAATATGAACAAGAATGTCCTCTGCCCACTGAGATTCTGCCTCTCGATCAGTATGAATTCGTAATTTACACTGACGGATCCGCACAGCCCGCAACAGGGAGTAAGCAAGCTTACAGTGCAGCGTGTGCTATCGTTAAAGGTCGCATGCGAAATGGCATCTTCAGACCTATGGTCACAAAAACTCAGTCACTAGGTGATTGTACAGCTCAGCGAGCTGAACTACAGGCATTCAAACTGGCACTTGAAAGTACGGATCGAGAATTCCTCACACTAATCGTGTGCGATTCCTTTTACTGTGTTCAGTCGTATAATAACTATATACGAACCTGGCTTGAAAATGGTTTTAAGGATGCAAAAGGTGGCACAATTAAGCACAAATTGCTTTGGGAACAAGTAGTTCTGTTGAAAAACGAACTACCAAAGGCTCACGTGATTCACACACTGAGTCATCAGCGTGATGGCGTTCACGTTGCAGGGAATTCATTGGCTGACGAAGCCGCGAAGGGGGCTGTGCAAACGGCTTCCGTAGCTGCGATCACTCGTTCAAAAACAAAAATAGACGGTGAGATAATGTTAGCTGTCAATGCTTCAAGCAAAGGCAGCAGTGCAGCGTTACCAAAAAAGTTTCCACTCAAGTACTCTTATGTAATTGATGCGAATAACGTTCCTTTTGCTCGAATCCCTGGAGTGGGGGATAGGGTAATTCCAAACATGGAACGAAGAGCAGCCTTGATTTATGAAACACATTTGGGGGAGGGTCTGTCACATCAAGGGATCTCAAAAACAATTTTGACATTAAAAGAGATGTACTGGTGGCCTGGAATGAATACACAAATTCACATATTCATCAACAACTGCTTAGACTGTAAATTACAGCAAGAGAGCCACCTGACACCATGCAGCGAATGCGGCAGCCCAGTGCAGACACCACTGTTAGACAGCATTAGGCTATCTACTCGCCAGCGTCCTACTGGACAAAGGCATTCCCGCAAATACTGAATCTAGGTTCCTATGGTTATGGCCTCAGCGCTCAGCTGACGCTCGAACTGTTATAAAAGATTTGCGAGTCTTTATCGGCACATACGCAATAGGCACGTTTCATTCTGACCAGGGTCCTGCGTTTAGCTCTAGGGCTTACAAGGAGGCCATGGCCAGTCTGGGCGTTGCATTGCGGTACTCCTCTCCATTCCATCCTGAGGGAAATTCTGTTGTGGAAAGGAAAAACCGGGACATAAAGCAGTCTATAACAGCTAGGGTATTAGGCTCGGGTGATGGGTGGGTCAAACACCTCATTAGCGTTCAGCGCGCTATCAATAACTTGCCAAGAAGTTCTCTAGGGGAGTCACTCCATATGAGGTCCTATTTGGGACAAGAATGTGGGTTCCAGACTTAGAACACGTAGGCACAGTGGTGGACAAAAAGAATTTGATATCAAAGATCGTTTGGCTGTTTTACAGGAACTTAACAAGTTAAGAACGAAACAAAGCAACGTATCCTTACAGCCAACCACCACTGGGGAAAAATCGGCGGTCCCAGCAAGGCCTGTCTGGATTCCAAAAGTTGGGGATCTGGTCAGAGAAAAAATCGCGGACAAGAAGGAATTTGGACCTTCTTACAGACAACCGGTACCTGTTCTAGCTGTTCAAGGAACAAGGACAGTACTTCTGCCGCCCCTTGCTGGAAGAAAGGAGAAAAGATTTGTGTCAATCGACCTGATCAAACCACAACATGTGGCCAATACTAAGCAGTAGGCCTCGTGGACTCCGACCTAGTAGCAGACGCACTCCTCCCGCTACTATTCAAGAGGTTCAGACTGAAAGACTGATCACGATCGAGAATTCAGCTGTAACAAATGAAGGACTATGCAACCAAGCTATGGAACTCATCCCTCTTGACAACCAAATAACAGTTCGTCCAAATACACCTGTCTACACCAACGTGACACGTGAAGAACTGGTTCCTGTGATTTCAACGAATCCTGATGCAATTCCAACAATTGACAGAACTGCTTCTGGCTATTTTATTGACTTTGATACGTTCTCAGTGGATCCAAGCGAACCTGAAACGACGCCAGCATCATCAAAACTCAAGCAGCAAGTACAAGAATTTATTCACTTTCTGAAAAAGACTTATCTGGTTTCTCCATGGATTGAACTCTGGATTACATCTGGACTTTTTGTTTTCCTGCTCTGGCTAGCTTTGGTAACAACAGTAAGCATGCTTATAAGTGGCAGATACATCCATGTGAACATTGAAGGAAAGGACATAAACGTGCTTTTGAAACCACATAAATCTTCCCATCGTGAAGCAAGAGACTTGTCATCAGTGAACATCACAGCTGTTCCTATACAGGATGGTATAGTGTGGGACAAAACAGATTATGATATCTTCGGTCCAAGTGAACAATTGAACATTCCACATTTGTTTAAAATTTCACTAAGCGATTTGATAACGTCCAGTACCTATTCAGATGATTGGGACTTAGAGACTGTTCAAGATATAATGTTTGATCTAGAAAAATCTGCTGCATTTTCTAAAAATGAATATTTAGAGGGTACAAATGATTACGAAGAAATGTATTGTTACAACCACTATGGTCATCATTATTTGCACAAAACTGCATATCCAAGAAATGTGTTTATGTTTAATCAATGGGAACATTGTCCTACACCACCACATGGTAGTTCAAAAACTTTTGCTAGTAAATTTCCATATTTTTCAGGTTATAATACATCTGATCCAGAAACGTTTTACTATAAAAATGTAAACAAAACAGGACTGAAAATTATGTTAACAAGTCCGAAACAGATTTACTCTGAAGCATTTATTGCACAACTGTCTACTCAGGGTTTCGTCTTATGGAAAGACACAATTGAGACAAAAACTGCCTGGGGTAGTAAAGATTGGCAAGTGCAGGGTATAGAAGCTTTATTTAGAGCCTGTATAATCGCTGAACAAATAATGTTTTTGAATGACACCGTCCAACAGACATCTTGTCTTGGGTTAGCCAAGATAAAAGAGATGAAATCACCTTCTGTGCCAACACCTGCCAGTGATAATAATACAGAGGCAGTGGTGACAGTCGACAATATACTACAACTCAACAGAACTTATCCAAATTGGAAGAAATGGTTGATCTGGCCCGCAGACACAAACAACTGTCAGGAAAGGTTCTTGAACAAAACTCAGGGCTTTGCACTTCATAGGCCAGACCCAAGATATGTCCAAAGACAACATCCGGGGGTAGTAACAACATATAGTGTAGGAAAATTATGCCTTGATTGGCTGCATAAATCTACACTACAGGATGTGAAGCAACACTTAACCTTACTTGCACACAACGCAGATGTTAGGGAATTCTTGCTTGGACCAAGAAAACCGCGTCAAAAACGTTTCATATATGCCGGCATCTACGCTGCTTATAACGAAGCATGGAAAGTGTCACAGATAGAGGCTGCAGAACGAATACGTGAACTTGATCGTATTAATTTAGAGAAAACACTCTCTGTAGTCGACAATGGGTTAACAACTTTGTCCTCCAGAATTTATTCATTGGATGGCATTGTATCCTCTACTATCGACATTCTAGAACAAGATTTGGCTATGTTACAACATGGTCAGTCTCAATTACGTTCTATTGTGTTATTGACATGGACGCTGCAATCTTTGCGAGCGGGCTATGTGCCTTGGCGTTTCATCAACACGTCGTCTCTGTTTGCAGAATACAATCTAACTGATAAACAGATCGAATTGGCACAAAGAGGAGCAAAGTATACAGTGCTGAGCATTGAAAAAATTGACAAATTACCATTCACAGTGGCAGAAAAACCAGCTACAGAATGGCTTATTCATGGCAAAATAACATTACCTGTGACAACTTTTCAGTTCCAGTATTGTGTCAGACAGATGCAAGCAGGCAAATATGAAAGGTTGGGTAAGGAATACATTAAGACATCTTGGAATTTACCGTATACACATAAATGTTGGAGTGGGGATCGTGAAGTGTTTCTTAGCGGTACTAACTGTGAACATGCACTGACCGGTTCACTCATATGTCAGGACATTATTTTACACGGAGCTTGTAATGGTTCTGTGGCAAACCTGTCTTGCCATCAGCACGGTTCTCCAGCTGCTGTGATTAATCCAACGTTTGGACAACTTTCAAATGGGAGTTACCTCATGTTGAATGATCAGAGCTGCTGTGGAATGTTGCCCGGCATCCCATATCTAGTAACGGTCAACTCCAGGGTCACTTGCTGTATGCAAGTATTGTTTCCCCCAATAGACACCGTCAGAGAGTCGCCTTTGTGGCCTTCACTTAACGTCTCTTTTATAAGATTTGATACTTTAAGCAGAATGAAAGCCATGCTTTTACAGCAAACAGTGCCTTTGACCTCGGCCAAAGAAACCTATGATCTACAAATTGCAAGGACTTCGGCTGAGATACAGACTTTAATACGTACAAACTGCCCTATACATTTCGTAGAAATGATATCACGTATCTTTAACATGTCAGATACAACAGGAATTGTACATGTATTTAAGAGCATTTGCACCGGTCTCTTAGCACCGTTCCAGGCAATACTTGGAATCATCCCGAACTTTGCACATTCGGTGTTTGGTGGCATACCATTAATTCTAGCACTTGTTGCGGGAATTCTATTCATCTGTCTGCTATTGCGCTATGGCCAGCCGCTTCGCAGAAATAACTCCGAGCGAAATGGAGAAAGTTCTCCTTGAAAGAAAGTGCCGTGAGCGAATAGTACAGCTATTGGGCATGACTCGTCTACGGGACCTTAATACCACGTGGTTCCTGTCATTCCGACCAATCTGGCATGATTGCATCTTACCTGTTCTACGATGCCTGCTATGCGGTGAAGAATGCGTGTTGGACGCTTGTCTAACATATCCATCAGCTGCGCCAAAGGACGTCGATACTTTGCTGGTCCCGATAATGGTCCATGCTTCGTGTTGTCCCCAGAGGCTCCCAATACTGATGTCAGCATTCATTGAGATCTCACAGTCGCCTCCTGCTGCTGCTGAGGTACGAGAAACAACTCCAGGCACACAGGTAACAACGGACGCGAACATTGCTGCAGCAGCCTATGCTGAGGGCGATGCTTCCCATCTTTGTGCGGTCAATCTCTTACATGGGGTGTTCGAACTTGCGACAGTGGATGATGTTTTGTCTATTGAAATAGATGATCTAATGTTTACACCAGACCCGTGAACTGACTCTGTTAGGCATATTCTGTTCCAGTGCAACAGCAACAATTTGGCCTTCATTTTTCAAAGACTTGGAACATTACCAAATTTGAACTTTTGTCCCATTTTTTTTTTCGAACGAAAATGGCAGTCCAATCTGCTTAAAGTAAAACTAGCCTTATAATACAGACTTGGCAGTACTTCCAGGGACACTTAGTCATCTTGGGTGTCTAACTCAGTTCATTTGAATTTCATGACAGGGAATGATTTTGTTTTGAAACAACCTTGCATTCATTCTCGTCATTTGTAAATAACTGTGCAAAGGCCCAATAGTCAGTTGTTGCAGCATTGTATGTATGTGCAAGGGGCAGGTCAAGAATCCAATAGTAATTTCACAATCCAAACAGATAAATCTAACTCTCCTTAGCTACTCAATAGCCTGTGGTGACTGCATACAGGGCTGGAGAAGGCTGAGGACTTCCAAGGAAGCAAGGAAAGACTTTGAAGTGACACTACAGAAGTAGTTCTATGATGAGCCACGAGTAGAAAACTTCTGAGAAGATGAACTCGGCATCGGGCTTGAAGACTGTCTGAGCTGAAGAGCCAGGAACACAGGTGAAGAGCAAAGCCCTAGCTGAGGTTGCCTCTGATCAAAAGAGAGGAAAGCAAAGCACCTGTGCACACCCTGTCTATATACTGCAGGATCCTTGACTCTGATGGCACATGGATATCTACACCTTAATCTCTTGGTAAAATTATCAAATATATTTCCCCACTGGTAGTATGGACCCTTGTTAGTCAGCTTGAAGCGTTGTAAGGCAGTTAACATCAGAAATACATTTCCAATTTGTGAAGTCAATGTGACTCAACAATGCATACCAAGATACAACTAATATAGCCTTAGAGTCCGCCATAGCGGGCTCTACCAGCCATTATAGGACCGCTCCAGTGTTAAAAGCCGAAGGCGAGGGCCTTTAACAAGGGAGTGGGATTTTCATGACCGGTAGAGCCTGCTATGGAGGGCTCTAAGGCTACTAGAACATTCGGCCCCTAGAAGGCAAAAGGTTCTAATTTGGAAAACAAAGGCCTCACGGAGTCCGAGGGGGTTGAAATCACCTCGGGCTCCATTAGGCCTTTGTTCACAGCTGTTGCTGTGAACAAACTTTGGAAATTTGATGCGCCAGGCTTCTATTGGCCATTAGAATCCCGGAGCACTCCATTCTTTTCAATGGAGCTGTCAACATTCCAATGTTCTATTGTTGAATATATGGGTTTATTTTGAAACATGAATCCATCCAGTATATATGCAAAGTAGGAATAAATATAGAAGGTTCAGCAATATAGTTTGAAGACCAAAATGAGCCATTAAGTTAAATCGTAATAAAACAAGGTACAACATAGTAACAGCCACAATGCAAAGAAAACCAATTGTAGCAATAAGGTATTCCATAAAGGAACTTCCCTTTTCTAATCTAAACATAGATTGTGACCAGGATTTGCTAACAGGGATTTCTAGCCAGGGAGCATAGAAGTTCAGGAGAATAAGAGAAGTGTTCAGCTTGAAGCTTTACACTAAGGGAGAGCCCAGCAGCGAGATCTGTTGCCTCTCAAAGTCAGAGGAAAGCCTGCCTAACTAACTATGGAAACATTAATTAAGTATAACAGTAGCTTCAAAAACATTCATATCTTTCTCCCACCACCAAGAGCCAACCCAGTTTCTGTGTGTTGAGCGGAGTTGACATACTCCCTAAATCCTCTTCTCCTCTGGATTGGCATGCAGTTGGGAGCCTTGGGCATCTCATCTCATCTCATCCTGGTATGCCATAAATAGAAGGGCTCCTTTCAACATCAATTCTTCCAGTTTGTTGCCAACTTCTTCCCCGTAGGCCTCACTATCAGTGGTCTAGTACAAACAATAAGCCTTTCTCTTACTAACGAAAAGCACAATTACGCACCTGCAGAAAAAAAAGTCAACACACTGGCAAATTAAAGTCAGCCAAGGCCTCATGTCAAGTTAAGCACTCTTGAAAATCAAAATGGATGCCTGGATGTCCAACAGTAGATCCTCAAATCTCTGAATTTGTGAATCCTGCCGTAGGTACTTGAATCCCAGGATCCTCGAATCCTACAGTGGATCCTTAAATCCCACTGTATGGTGATGCTCAGATGCTGTTACTGCTTTTTTGTTGTCTGTATGGGGACATAATGACAAATAAGTTTCCTAAAATTATTACAATTTAAAATCTATACATTTACAAATCCATTTGGCATAAACTTTGTAAAATACCAATCATATTGCACAATACAACCTTTAACATTTAAAGGGTTGAAGACATGACTGGATTTTGACTACAAAATGATCACTCAAGCAACCAATGTTGAATTTTTAGAATCAGTAAAGCTAAAAAAACAGAAGTTTCACATTTACTTTAAATTTAGTAAAGCATATACTGAAATAAACATGTTATTTAGAAAACGTATTTCTAAATAAAGTAAGGAGTCAAAATAAAATCATACATTGAAATATATTATACTTTAGCGTTGCTTAATGTGTCAAAACCAAATGTGCATGTGGTAAACATGTTTTCAAATATATGGTATTTCAAAAAACTCTCCAATCCTGGTGGAACTGTTGCTTAACCATTTTAATACCTTGACAACAGGGCATTGCTCCAGCCAAGCCCATTCACCTTCATCTTGTAAAGTAAACAATTTAAGTTTTATAACACTTTCAGTTACTGTTTAATAGCTCGGTAGCATGGCTTCAGTCAGATCTTCTTGTGAGTATTGTGAACTTTTTTCATTAAGATTTGATCTTGACTGTTGCGTGGGTGAGTAAAGTACAACAGTTAGCCACAAGAGACAAAGTAAATTCTTCCTGTAGCATTGCAGTTTCTCTTATTGTTTATTATTTCTTTTAATCAAGTCAAGTTTAGTCAAGTTTATTTATTTATGATCTTGGAACTCCGAAGAGATCCACATAAACAGAAAAACCAACAACGTATAAAAGCAAAAATTTGTACAACAAAGTTTCTACAAGTATAAGCAAAAATCGACAGTAAAAAATCTCAAACTACAAGACATTATAATATTTTATATAATTGAGAAGATTAAAAGATCCTTTATGCCCTTAATACTATGTAAGAAAACGGTAAAATCCAAATTATTAATTGCATTCATCATATTTGGTGCATTAATATAGATTTAAAAAGCACTTAAAAAAATTCTAAATCCTGTGGCAGAACATTTCATTGGGTGGCTCATAAATAGAATCAGTTAGTGCGGAGGCCGAAAAAATAGATAATTGTAAACAAATTGGTCTCACCCATTTACGCCGGCATAATAATAGAGCGGGACAGATAAATATCACATGATTAATGTCCTGGATGGAATTGTTACACAAGTTACAAATCTCAGAGGAACCATACCATTTAGACAGTGCCTTATTTAAAGGAAGCATACCCTGCCTCAGTAGTAGCCAAAAATGGCGCACCCCATGAGGCAGGTTCCAAGAAATATAAGCCTGTGCCTTATTTATCGTACAGGAGTCTATGGCTGGGTGGATACCCTTCTTTAAGATACAAGCTTCCCTATCCCTAGTGAAGCTTAATTCCCAAGTGGCCTGTTTCAAAGTGGCCTTTAATTGATATGGCGATAGGGTGAAAAGCAGAGACTCATCTAATTGTAGCAAGTCGGCCGCAATTCTAAAATTTTTAAATATTAAAGACTGCTCCTTTAAATTTTCTAACACTTCTTTCTTAATTAAGAATCTTAATGAGCCGGGATCACTCTTTACCAGGCTTACAACCCATCGCACTATCCCCGCAAGACCCTGTACCCAACTACTTCTTAAGCCAAATTCTAGCCTTAGAGCAGCCACGGGACAAGCAGAGTTGACTGAGGCTAGGCTCCTTAAAATTTTGCCTTCTGTTGTGTTTAAAAAACCCCATTTCTCTACATCAAGCAATTCAATACCATACAACAGAGAAGCAGGAATTTTTGCTCGGAAAAGCTCTAATAATAGTGCAAAGTGTCTTTTCCCAGTTGATCTATAAAGGGAGCCCAAGCTTTTCCCTTGTGTGGTAGCTTTACGGATGTTATTTTCTATATGAGCTTTATTACTTAGATTACCACACACTGTTTTTCCCAGGAAAACATAAGATTTTACAAGTTCGTAGACGATTATTTAAACCTCTTGGCGTTAGGTCAAATATTATTATGTCGTCTGCATAAAGTAAACAAACTATCGGTTTCCCCCCCAATAACGGGGCAATGCCCTCACTTAGAGCCAAATCATGAGGAAGGTCAGAAATATATAAGGAGAAAAGTAGAGGAGCCAGTAAACATCCTTGTTTTAGGCCATTTGCAGTAGGGATAGTTTGGGAGAGACCCCTTTCCCCTCCCATTAGGATTTTACACCAAGTGTCCGAGTGAAGAGCACAAACTAACTCCAAAAGAATTACAGGCATACCCAGATCCGACAGTTTTCTCCACAGTAAAAACGATCAACTTTATCGAATGCTGTGGAGAAGTCTATAAAGGCTGTGTACACTTTTCCTCCTCTAACTTTAACATATTTTTTGATTATTACCTGTAAAGCGGTTAAGTTATCAATTGTTCCATGCTTTGTCCTAAACCCAGTTTGTTCCAATGGTAAAATCTCAACCGTATCCAACCAATCATTAATTTGGATCAAAAGGCATTTGGCAAAAACTTTACCCACTGCATCAAGAAGTGCAATTTGACAATAGTTATGCGGGACACCTCGGTCTCCTTTCTTAAACAGAGGAACTAATATACTCCCCTTCCAGGAAGGGGGAACCATCTTGTTTGCATAACAATACTTGAATACTGGATAAAGAATTTTACTCCACAGTATACTATTTTGTTTTAAAACTGTGATGAGTAATTCATCCGGGCCCATCGCCCGGAAGAACGCATCCCCTGATCACCCTTTCAATTTCTTTTTCAGAAGGTGATCCATACGAAAGGGGGTCCTCCTTTAATTCGATATACTTGATTGCCTTTGCATTATCTGCATATAAATCCTGAATAAAGCTGACCCATTTTTGCTCCTCAATAGCCACCGGGAGTGGACGAGATCTAGCACCACATCCCTCCCCAATAAGAGACCAAAATGTTCTTACTTGGCCTTTAAAGGCTGCTTCTCTCAATTTTATCCACATGTTATCTTCCTCTCTTTTCTTAACTTAACCTTTACCCGTGTCCTCCTCCTTTTTAATATTAATATTCTATGATATCTTTCCGAAGAGTAATTCAAGTATTGTTCCCTAACTAGTTTATTTATTTCGAGATTAAGCGACAGGATGGGTCTAGGGACTACCTTAGTACTTTTCATTCGATTCGACATCTTTGCAATTTCTATCGCTTTAATCATTAATACGTTGAAACTGGCGATCTCTATTCCATTCCAACTGGACAGATTTTCTACAGCGACCTCTAGGACACTGTCAAGGCCCAAGATCGCTTTGCTATCCCAATGACATCTCCCTGTTTTCTTAGAAAAACTAACGGATTCACCATTTAATACCCATGGATCCTGCGAAAGCAAACTTAAGTTTACGGTAAGAGTTAGTACTTTGTGGTCACTGTAGGGGGAATTAGAGACCTTTAGATCTTTTAATAAAAAGGAGGAGCTTCCCACTATCACGTAATCTAAGATAGATTCTCCGCTATGAGATTTGCAGGTTAAAGTAGCCGGAGTATCCGAAGGGAGTCTTCCATTTACTATAATACCATCAGCCTTCATTAATTCATCAATAAGAATTTTCCCTCTCTTATTTGTTCTAATATTTTGTGGAAATAATGCTTGTGGGATCTGCAGTGATTCTTCCTTTTCTTTATTTCGGAATATATCTAAAGTAGTATTAGAAATTTTACAATTCAGATCCCCTACCAGAATTATTTTTGGGGGAAGTTCTACATCATTGACTTTTTTAATGTGGGAAAAAACCGCTTTTAAGAGAACATCGAAAGAAGCATCTGGCGGAATATAAGCATTTATCAACATTAACAGGGGACTTTTTACGTTATTATCGAAATTATACAACGTTATTGCCAAAAAAAGATTACTAGGATCTTTGTAGTAATCATAATTCCATTTTATCTTATTTGACAATAGGCAGGCCACCCCACCCTTTGCATGTCCCCTCCTTGACGGGGTTGCTTTGCAGTCTAAGATGAAAAATCCTTACATAACAGATCTTCTGTGCACCAGGTTTCCTGAAGGCAAATCACATTTGCATCTAACGCATATAGGTATTGTAACTTCTCCCTACTATTCTTTATTCCTGCAGCATTCCAAGATATTATTTTTAGTTCATTGCTAGAAAGATGACTGTTGTGAATGTTTACTGTTAGGAATACTCGATAATACACCGGGTAACCAGTTCCATTTTGGGCTCTCTTCTTTAGAATTCCATTTAAAGGACGGGGGAGGGCCGTCTTTAAATTTTACTTGTCGACCATTTTTTGTAATACAGATTTTTAATTCCTCTGATTCATAAATACTATCTCTATTATCTGAGAGTGAGTAAGTTAACGACGGCCTATTATTGAGGGCTCTATTTCGGGGTAACTCAAAGTAAGGAATGACTTCCATTCCCCTGCTATGGCCTTCTGACCATTGTAATATAAGGTTTACAATGATTTTAGAATTAAACCTCACCCTCGATTTATAACCAACTTCTGTTTTTAAGATGGAAACTAAACATATATCACTACTTTGAATAAGTTTCAAACTGTCAATCTCCAAGAGACATTTAAGAAGTGAAGTCCTATTTAAAATTAAATCTGTATCAAACAGAGGAATAAATACTAACTGGTGTGTGTCCATACTATCCCAAAGGGGTTCAACGCCTGCTATCTCTGGTTTACCTCTCTTTTTTCAATGTCAAAAAATGGGGTAGCCAGAGGGTTAAGTACTGATGAAAAAGGGATTGTTGGCCTCGGCTGCGCCGGTATTGTAGATAAAGGAGGCCCCCTATTTTCGGTATTTGCACAATCTCTTATAGAGTGTGCAATAATCGCGGGGAAGCCTCACAAACTATCATTGATTCAGTTGTTAAATTTGTGTTCACAGGGTTCACAGAAACGATATCATCTACCAACTTTATATCTTGTGATGTATTTTGCAGGGACTGTGAAGAGGTCTCCATACTAACTGAAACCTCGAAGTTTTCTTTAAAACGAATTCTCCTTTGCTTCTTTTTTGAGAATCTTCGTGTTGATTTCATCTTTTTCCCTCTATTCATTACCTTTTTCCTCTTTCTTTTATTTTTTTCCATGTGTGAAGCACCTAAGATGTTGTCTCTACCATCACTTAGCTGGGTTTTAAAGATAGGGAATACTTCCTGATCTATCCTTCTGGCTGCAACCACCAAGCCTTTTACTTTTTGAGCTGAGTCAGAGATACCTTAACACAAATGGTATGCAGTTCCTAATGTTAAAAGCAGGAGGAAGTGTTTTTCAATATAGGAACTCCACATAGAGATGTGGAGTAGTGAAAGGTGGGGAGAAGAAGAATCCTCTCCTCTTGGAAAAAGACCCTCACACACCCAGCCTGCTAGGTGTCATGCTTCATCATCGGGTCTGCTCCTTATCGGGTCGGCGCTGCAATCCCCGATCGGCACCCGTGATGGGGCCTCCTTGGCGGAGATCTTTATTCCATATGCCGGTGGGTGAAGTGCGTGTGAGGGCCCTAAAACAGTGTAGGTGATAAAGATGTGTAGGGAAATAAAAAAGGGGAGGTGGTCCACTCAAAATAATTTTATTAAATGTGGCCCCTACCCTGGTTAAAAAGAAAACAAGACGCTTATCTCCACTCTAAGGATGTAGAGATTTTTGCGTTTGTAAAAAGGTCAACATGTTTCTTGCCTGACAATATATTATATGGCAATTCTTCAGGACCAACGATGATCTACCTACACTTAATGGTAGTGGTCAACAATGAAATGAAATAAATTAGTGACCACCATTACAGCACCCTAAAAAGTGGTACCTGTAGATCAAAAAAACAACACAACCTGCAAAGAAAACAGAGCAACAACATTAACGTTAAATGTCACGGTATTCTGTTCTAAATAAAAACAAAGACAAAAAAGGGCACCACATGGTGTTATTGATGCAGCTCAAGCATGCTGAACACAAGTGACTAGTGGCATGCTAAATGTGCGTATTCTGTATCATAACAACCAGCAATGCGTCTTCCAACTGAGCAGCTAAAAAGAGAGAGAGAGAGAGCGAGAGCAACCATCTAGAAACTCACCCTATTAGGGTCAAGGATGCACGGCATCAGTACCGGCTGGTGTAGACACTAAAATGTAGTGTCCTAATGAGGAGGAAAAAGGGACATAAATAATAATGTACAAAATTATTGAAAAGAAACAACTGAACCCAGGTTCAATAGCCTGGAGGTGGAGCAAGCCAACCGCTGCACAAGGGCACCCAGCAGGACTGCCCTGTATGTAGCTCAGTCATCCAATAAGGGGCACATTAATTGCTAGTGGTGCCCTGGGACTGTGTAGCAAGGCTGGGACTCCAATCAGCGCGTCAGCCAGTGTCCCCGACATTCACCAAAGTGGAAAACGGGGTCACCTGCAGCAACGTGACAAGACCAAACAGTCAATGCTGCATCAGGCATAATGACAGAAACTAACCTTCCCCGTTTAACAAGTTGGAAACGAGGAGTCAAAAGCGGGAAACATGGGAACCAGTGCTGCCTACGGAGCCAATGCTCCAACACGTGTGTTTATCGGGAGAGGAGCACAAGGGGCCACAAATATCGCCGCATCAACCAAGTTTCAACCCACAGCACCGGAAGGGTGCCGCTAGTGTAAGGAGCCCGGGCAGGGCTGAGAGGCAGAATCGCATCACTTACAGTTCATCAGGAACAAGGCGGCGGACGTCCTACCCTCACACAGCCGGTCCGGGCAATGTACCCGATTGTAAAGTAATCACGTGTAAGTACTCGCGCTCGGCCGGCGGTGAGGGGCGGGACTTCCGGGTAAACCACCGCCGAGTCAAATAACAACTAGAGCGTGAGCTTACTGGCGGGCGCCATCTTGGGTAACCCTCATGCACCGCAGACCAACTAAACCACATCTAATGAAACCGGAGGTTTTCCGCATTTCCCACAATAATGATGATGATGAGTTTGAGTTCCATATTGCCCCAAAGGCATAAACTGACCCAATGACGGTGCTCATAGAGGCACAAAGCAGAGGGGTTGGGGAGTAGGGTGATGGGTTTTATGATTAGTAGTTAAATATACTGGTACCCCAAAGTGCTTCACAACCAGCTGGGGTAAGGTGAAATAACAAAGCTGTTGCCATATATACACCGACCATGCCGGTATTCAAAAAAGGCGCGTTACAATCAGATATGGTAGGGAAATAAAGATGTACTCCTGAAAACGCGAGCTGGTTCATACAAGTTGTGTGCAAGTGGGCAGGCCAAGGGGAGGTCCCCTATGTGTGATATATGCCGTGTTGCATACTACAACCAACCACAGTAGTTCTTATATTGCTGGGATATCTCAGTGTAGGTGGAATTATCGCTGAATTCTTGATAACGATCAAGTCAAGAGACTCCAAGGGATATTTTCATTGAGCCCTGACTGGTCAGTAGCCAATCGTAGGACCCACCGTTGGTCAATCCGAAGCAGTGCATTCTGGGATATCCCCGGATGTGTCTCTAATACACCCCATTCAAAAGAGTCAGGTGAGTGTCGTACCTCTTTGAAATGGGTGGTCATTTTAGTATTATTCTTCAGACACCTAAAGTTGCTCCTATGTTCCATTATCCGGATTTTAACCGGCCTTGAGGTCATGCCAATATACAACAAATCACATTTGCACTTCAATATATATATGCAATTATTGGTGTTGCAATTTGTGTGTGTACTTATCTTCCAGCTAAACCATTAGGAAATCTCATTTCTTTAGTAACTTTAGTGAGGTGGCAAACGGAGCATGAACCGCACGGGTAATGCCCCATGACCGGGGGTAAATCCCACAAAGTTCTTTGCACTTTGCTCTGTTGTTTCTTCGGTCTTGTGTGGATTAACAAATCCTTGATGTTACTAGATCGTTTAAACGCAAACCTTGGTATGGATAAGTTAAGAGTTCCTGTGTTGAGGATCCCCCAATGTTTGCGAATTATTTTCTTTATCCTGTTAGAATCTGGGGTATATGTAGTAACACACGTGATGGTCGTATCAGGTTCTTTAATCCTGTCTTCTAACAGGGTCTCACGATTGTTGTTTCGAGCTCTTTTGTATGCGGTGTCAATAACCTGTCTAGGGTAATCCCGCTGGAGAAGGTGTTTCTTTAGTGTGTCTGACTCCTTTTTGTAGTCAGTTAACGTGCTACAGTTCCTTCTAATACGTAGGAACTGTCCAAAGGGTAAGTTCTGTCTCAGGGCCCTAGGATGATGGCTACTAAAAAGTAGGAGGCTGTTCCTATCGGTCGGTTTACGATAGAGGGTTGTGGAGATTTTATCCCCCTCTAGTCTGACCAATAAGTCAAGAAAGGGGATTTCAGTCTCAGAGATCGTGCTTGTGAATCACAAATAAGGGTTCAAGGTATTAATCCATGTGCAGAACTCATCACATGTAGTTTGTTCTCCTTTCCACAAGATCAAGATATCATCAATAAATCTTTTCCACATGAGCACATTGGTCGTATATGGATTCCTGGGACTAAAGATCTCTCTTTCCTCGAATGCTGACATGTACATACATGCCAGACTTGGCGCAAATGTACTGCCCATTGAAGTGCCCTGTGTTTGATGATATAATTGAGTGTCATATTCAAAGAAATTCTCTGTAAGCGCTAAAGTGGCACATTCCAGTATGAAGGCCACCGGTGTCGGTGAGTACCACTCACTGCTGACCAATGCATCTTCAATCACTTCAAGAGTAGCCCTTTGAGGGATATTGGTATATAGAGCCTCAACATCCAGTGTGACCAATAGGTCTACTGATTCTGGATGTTGAGTGCCCTCGAGTAGACGTAGGACATCTGTGGTATCCCTGATGAAGGAGGGAGTTGCCCTGACCAATGGTTGTATGAAGTGGTCAACAAATTTGGACAGAGGTTCCAAAATAGAGCCGATCCCTGACACGATGGGACGTCCCGGGACCGGAACAGTGTTCTTGTGAATTTTGGGAAGGCAGTAGAAATAGGGGGTTATAGGTTCTTTTGTTACCAGGAAATCAGCTTCCTTCTTGGTGTTCCACCCTTGTGATTCTGCAGTGAAAACCAAAGTGGAAATAATTCTACTCAATCTCGGGGTAGGATCTTCCCTTATAGGAGTGTAATATCTCCTGTCACTCAATTGTCTCTGGCATTCTGTATCGTAGTCCAATGTGGACATAATCACTATTGCCCCTCCTTTATCTGCCTGTTTAATGGTGATGCCGGCATCACTCGATAAGGTTTTAATGGCAGTAGTTTCGTCACAGGATAGGTTATGGAATGGAGCAGTAGTTGTCATGCTGTTTAGATCTTTCAACACTGCTTGCTCGAAAGTCAACACTTCGTGAGGAATCATACCACTATTTGGTGTAAAGGTAGAAGGTTTGTGTAAACCAGAGTCGTTAGTAGGTAGTGGTGTTTGATCTTGGAAGTAGGCTTGTAAACGAATTTTGCGGAAGAACCCCTGTACTTCGCAAATGTCTCGAAATTTGTCATTTTTAGGGGTTGGAACATAGCCCAGACCTTTCTGTAGGACCCTCTCTTCTATGGGTGAGAGGGCTCTCAAGGAGAGGTTAATGATTAATTTCTCTTCCCCTGGTTTGACTCCTGGTCTCTACTGATCGAGCTGGTTGATCCCGCCATTGGACTCTTTTTGACCTCTTCTGCGCCCTCTTCCTCTGCCCCAACCTCTGTCTAAAAAGGTGGCTCAGCCCCGGTCTGGAAGAAGGGTGGGGGCCTTGTTGGTACATAGGAAACTGCCAGTAGGGTGGTCCCTGAAATGAGGGTAAGTTATAAGGGGGAAACATCTGATGTTGAGACGGTCGATATCTTCTATTATTCCAACTGCCAGTGCTGGAGTCACTGTTGGAAGAAGATCCCCTACGTGATGAAGCAGAACCCTCATCAGAGGAATAACCAATCTCTCCAGCAGTATAATCTGCTTTTAAATATGGATATACTTTCTCAGTAGAGAATTTCTGGATATCCTTCTGAAGTTTTGAAATTTTTTGTTTCATAAGATATTCCCGGTTATCTGCTATCTCTGCATTTATTTCAGCCAGCTTACTTTTAAATGCTGCTGTTTGTACAATGACCTTAATAGCCCCCTCTGCTGTTTGTATCCTGATAAGGAGTGCATCTGCGATTCTCTTGGCCGTGTTAATTATGAGAATCAGCCAGTCCCTAGTGCATTTCCATGCTACTAGGGACCATTCTTTTTTTAAAATAGCATCCTCCAAGAACAGGCGGGGGACATTGTTTACAATCAGGCCATTAGGGGCTATGTTGGCTCTAAGATATTCTGTCATCATTGCCCCATGTAGAGTAACCTTAAGCCATTCGTGTTTCATATTGGCTAATGAGGTCCAGTCTTCTGACTGGCTCCCGGATGCTGAGCTGCCATCGGGCCCCAGTAGTGATGGTGCTCTCAGAATCTCAGTTGCTGCTTCGTCACCGAAGCTAAGTCCCTGATAGTCCTCCATCCTAATAGTAGGAGGTCCTAATGGACTAGAAATACTGGTAGTGTAATAATTAGAATCACACTATCTTAAATCATGGACCAAAAGAAACATAAAGTATGTTCTTGGTAACCCAATAGAATCCCGCGGGCAACAACCCGTGCAATCAGTTAATCAATAAGGGGGAAACAAACGGACTAATCTTTATCCAGGTCCAGCATACATGTCCGTGAATGAACCTTAACACAAATGGTATGCAGTTCCTTATGTTAAAAGCAGGAGGAAGTGTTTTTCAATATAGGAACTCCACATAGAGATGTGGAGTAGTGAAAGGTGGGGAGAAGAAGAATCCTCTCCTCTTGGAAAAAGACCCTCACACACCCAGCCTGCTAGGTGTCATGCTTCATCATCGGGTCTGCTCCTTATCGGGTCGGCGCTGCAATCCCCGATCGGCACCCGTGATGGGGCCTCCTTGGCGGAGATCTTTATTCCATATGCCGGTGGGTGAAGTGCGTGTGAGGGCCCTAAAACAGTGTAGGTGATAAAGATGTGTAGGGAAATAAAAAAGGGGGAGGTGGTCCACTCAAAATAATTGTATTAAATGTGGCCCCTACCCTGGTTAAAAAGAAAACAAGACGCTTATCTCCACTCTAAGGATGTAGAGATTTTTGCGTTTGTAAAAAAGGTCAACATGTTTCTTGCCTGACAATATATTAAATGGCAATTCTTCAGGACCAACGATGATCTACCTACACTTAATGGTAGTGGTCAACAATGAAATGAAATAAATTAGTGACCACCATTACAGCACCCTAAAAAGTGGTACCTGTAGATCAAAAAACAACACAACCTGCAAAGAAAACAGAGCAACAACATTAACGTTAAATGTCACGGTATTCTGTTCTAAATAAAAACAAAGACAAAAAAGGGCACCACATGGTGTTATTGATGCAGCTCAAGCATGCTGAACACAAGTGACTCGTGGCATGCTAAATGTGCGTATTCTGTATCATAACAACCAGCAATGCGTCTTCCAACTGAGCAGCTAAAAAGAGAGAGAGAGAGAGCGAGAGCAACCATCTAGAAACTCACCCTATTAGGGTCAAGGATGCACGGCATCAGTACCGGCTGGTGTAGACACTAAAATGTAGTGTCCTAATGAGGAGGAAAAAGGGACATAAATAATAATGTACAAAATTATTGAAAAGAAACAACTGAACCCAGGTTCAATAGCCTGGAGGTGGAGCAAGCCAACCGCTGCACAAGGGCACCCAGCAGGACTGCCCTGTATGTAGCTTAGTCATCCAATAAGGGGCACATTAATTGCTAGTGGTGCCCTGGGACTGTGTAGCAAGGCTGGGACTCCAATCAGCGCGTCAGCCAGTGTCCCCGACATTCACCAAAGTGGAAAACGGGGTCACCTGCAGCAACGTGACAAGACCAAACAGTCAATGCTGCATCAGGCATAATGACAGAAACTAACCTTCCCCGTTTAACAAGTTGGAAACGAGGAGTCAAAAGCGGGAAACATGGGAACCAGTGCTGCCTACGGAGCCAATGCTCCAACACGTGTGTTTATCGGGAGAGGAGCACAAGGGGCCACAAATATCGCCGCATCAACCTGAGTCAGAGATAGCCAGTATGGATTCCGATGAGAGTTCAGGGCTCTTCTCTTGCAACGCATCTTTATTCTCTATCTTATCAAAATGGGAATTGCCAACAGGACCAGTACCTGTAGATTGACTACTAGCATTCTCGAGTATATGCTCTGAAGCCTTATCTCCTTTTTTTTCCGCTTCTATTTGTTCAATATATACACTTGAACTAACCTCCTTCTCCAGATTATTTTTTAACAATACTTTCAGTATTTGAGTTACGGTTTCCAACACACAGTCTGAACCTCCTACAAATGTTTCAAGCAGTTTGAGGATAATAAATGTTCTAAGGATACTAATGATTCTGAAATGAATATATCCCTCCTTACACATTGGCTATGTTGGGTATCACAGATATTTAAGTCGGGGTCAAAGAGGGATGTGATTGCAAAAGGGAGTAATTCGATTTATTTGATTTGTTAGATGGGGCGCTACTAAATCGTTTTAGTCCTATAGGGACTGCTATTGCTGGAGTATTTGCTGGTTCCATAACCTTGCTAGTATCAAGAGAAATATACCTTCTGCAGAGCTCTAAATCTAGATCGGGGAGAGTAAAATCTTTATTTTGAGCATCCTCTACTAAATAGGGACCAAGGGACTCTTCTTTGGCTCCATGAGGTGTATGTGATGTTCTGTATGAGATTATATTTGCCATTTTAGGGGAAGGTGAGGAAGATCCAGGAAGTACCCGGTGGACTGGAGAACCGGTCGGGCCCCCAGGGCACCGTACTGGATGCCTCTGGGTTTCTATGGGTTCTCCTCCTCCACACGCACCACCTGTATTTGTAGTATGTGATTCTATGACCTGAACCATGTCAACCATATCAACTATTTCAGTAACTGTGGCAGTATTGATAATATTAACCATCACATCATTACTCCCAGTCATATTATCTCCCCCATTATAGATGTTTGAGGTACTTGATTCAACTTGAAGATTTTTTTCCCTTCCCCTCGACTGAATAATTGACTTTTTCCTTTTGACTGCATGCCTGCGATGTCCTTGTTACGTAGGGGATTTGATTAGTCTTTGCACAGGACCTACCCACAATTAAACGCCCTGACCTTAGTTTTTTTGTCGTCATTATTTAAAACCTGCCAAATGTGTACTGCATAGGGAACAAGTTTTCAAATTTCAATTTCAAATATTCAAACTTTCTTGTCAGTTATATACCCTTATATACCCTTATAAGTTGTTGTGGACCAGTTTTATGTATTTATCACAGGTCTAATTACAGACTCTTTATTTGTCGTAGTTTTTGGTCCAAAACCAAATACTCTCTCCACAGCAACTTGGACCGGAGCAATCCTTTCTTTGTACTTCATTGTGGATGACACAGATATAACCCAGACCTAGGCCAAGGCCTGTTCAACCCTTCGAGGCAATATTCGTCAATGATTTGCTCTCCCACAGTCACAGTCGCAATCACAAAAGTTTGTCTCTATTTGAGAATAGGAGGAATATATGGATATGAAAAAATCCAATATGCCCACTCAGGTGATCACCTGCGGGCCTCCAGACATTTAAAATGAAAGTAAGGGTGAGGGCCTGTTACTGTCCTACTTCAGCCGTTCACCGGATACGGTACTGCACTGTAGTTGCTGTGGTTGCCGTAGCTGTCGTAATTGCTGTCAAGATAGCCAAACAGTGCTGGGCACACGTATTAAGGTGTAAGATGTTAACATGTCCAGTTACAGAGTTATATCCTGCCCCCCTTGCAATGGAGCTTAATCCAAGGGTACCTCACAGAGCACCCTGCAGTTCTCTGGAGAGTTCACGGCCACCAGCTCGCTGCCACCAGCTCGTTGCAGAGTGCAGAGGGGCAGAGTAAAGAGACAGAAAAGCTGGCGCACTAGAAACCAACCGTTCTCCTGCTCCCGCTTACCCTCTGCCTGCCAGCCGTTGCGGAGTCTCCTCTGTCCTCAGCTCAGCCCAGCCCAGCCCAGCCCAGGGCTCTGCTCCGCGATACTTCAGGTCCGATCCGCTGCGTCCGTGGGGGTGAGATCCTTGCCGCCCACCCGCTTGCTCGCGGCTCGCAGTTCGCAGCTCACCGCTCAGAGCGTGCCGTGCGTCGTCACTCGACTCGTCCCGACGTCCCGTCACTCGACTTGTCCCGTCACGTGACCCTTCCTTCCGATGGTTTTGCTTTCAGATTCACGGGTCCTCCTTCCAGTAATTCACCAATGCAGCAGCTACTTTCTTTTAATCTTTTTCCGATTGTTTATTTTATATTTCTACTGTAGTCTATTTTGGCAGAGTAGGAAAGTTTATCATGTTTGGTCGCTTCCTCCTTGGAGGAATGTGGCTGTATGGTCGTGTTATAGGGAGTGTGGGAACATTTGTTCGGCTTCTCTGAATTGCTTCACTCTCTACCTTTCCTCCTCAGCACTCCCTCAAAAATAAAAGGTCAAAGGTAAATAGAACGAAATTAAAGGAGATCCTCCTATAAAACGTTCCTTCATCTCCCTGTTATATCCTTTCTCTTTTCTTCTGTTATTTCCCCAAGCGTCTGTGTAAACACTCATAGGGTACTTCTCTAAAACTCATACACTTTTTACTCATTTCATACTAATAGGTGGATAGAGAAGAGAGGATACCCATCACATGCAACCCACGTGGTTTTGCACTTCTACTCTATAGGTACTCAACCAATATTTCTCAGTGCACCCCACTTTCATGTATGGGATTGGATCATTGGCCAGACCTCTCTACGGGCCTTGTCAGCCATGACTTTCCTCAGATGCGGCGAGACTTTGCAACATGAATGGAAAGGACAGGAGTCGTCTGCCTGCTGGCATCTGTGTCAGCCACCCACAAGCGGTGTCCCCACCTTGACACCTCTTCTGCTTCACCACTTGCTTGGAAGTGCACACGGACCCTTTCAGGTACTCCAGGGCCGAGAGTGTTCCAATTTTCAGTCATGGTGTCAGATCCTGTTGCAGTCTGCTCAGATATTTCCTCTTTCCTCCAGTGAGCTGAAGAAATCGGTTCCAGCATCCAAGAAGTCCTCTGGAACTACCTTCTTAAGTTCTTCTCAATGTTTATAGCCTCTTCCTAACTTCAGTACTCGTTCTATGTCTAGCATCTGTCCTCCTCTTACTTGGAGTCTGTTCTATCATTCTTTGAGCGTGTTTTCTCTTTTCTAGGTCCTTTATCCCTAAGTATTTTTCCTTCTCTCCTTTCCATATGAACTTCCTACTGCCACCCCAGACTGGGAGTAAAAAATATTCCAGCTAACTCATCAAGAATTTTCAATTATTTTAAGGACACGGATGTGAGGATTATGCTTCTCAATCCTTACTGCAAAATAAACTGCAGCCAATGAAAACACATTATATTCCAAACTACATTTCCCATGACAAGAAAAACGTCATAAGTCACAAGCCCCAATCACATCTGCTCTAGTCCCATAAATATTAGAGACACCATTTGCCTCCTCTTTCTTTGCTCAAATGAGAAACTATGCCATGAAATGAAACTGAACAGTGAACAACTGTCCATCAACCAGGGCTGTCTGGCGGGGACGGTCTATTATTAACTTGCCAACAGGCCACCTGAACCGCTTGAAGTCCGATCCTGTGAGTCCTGCCCCTGGACGCCATATGTTCTGAGGATTAATTCCTGCTGTGGGGTCATCAAGCCAGCCGTGGGAAACCTCGTTCTTTATGCCTGCTTGAAATCAGTGCCTGAAATAAAACAGAAACTTAGCCGCCATACCGCCACACAAACCATTGCAGTAGCTTAACACTTGGACAGGAGAAAAACCAAATCATATAACCACAATCTCAATATACATTTAATCATGTAGTTATAATAATGAGTCTAATGTCAAATGTTGTGGGGGGTGGGGGTGATCCTTGCCTCCATGCCCTTAGTAGAACTGAAAATTCTTCAGGTGTTAGCTAGAAATGTTTTTATTCTATATCAGGACCGGTGGCTCAGATTATGCTTGTTCAAAGCTGTCCTACAACAATCAAAAAAACATCCACAATAGGTTTATGGGAAAAAAGTCTTAAAGGTAGATTCTGATGACTAGTCGGCTACCATTATGATATCCTTCAATCGAGAGTCCAACTTATAGGCCTTTGAAGCCATTGCACCTCTCGCCGAGTCTTCTGTAAATCTGGTGACAGCAATATCGACTTCTGTCAACAACCAACGAACCCACCTAGCCAATGTGGTGGTAAATACTGGCCCAAATGGTTTTTGCAATACAATCAGTAATTGCCCACCTGGGTTCTGCCGTGAATCTGTAATACAAGCCTCATATTCTTTCACACATCTCACCACACTCTTTATCATTATTTAGAAAAGTGTGAAATGGTATAGAAGGAGAGTTAGTTTTGGCATGCTTAGATATAGAGAAAGAAACTCTATCTGATAAATTGAGCACCCAAACGTCAGAAAATCTTCTGCAGAAGATTAAGCACAGGAGCATTGTTAGTTTTGCTGACAGTTGTTTGCGAGATAGATCTCCATTATCTGACCAATGCTCTAAAATCTAATGATAATGTTGACATCTCACAGCACCGAATACCATGGTTTGGTAGGTGTAGATATTTTAATGCCTCTCATCAATTTACATACTATAGAGTGCTCCCCAACAGACTTATTTTATTTTTAATTCCTTTATGTTTTTATTAAGGTGCATATTACAGGCGTATATTCCATCAGAACAGTCTTCCATAGCATATTCAGTACAACATCAAATACAGCATCCTGGTCCATAGCATTGGAAAGAATGAGTCAGCCAGCTGTAGTGGTGTACAGAATAAAGAAAAAGACAATGAAGGAGAGCAACACATGCTCTTAAGGCATCTTCAGGTGTCGTATTCCACTTTTAGTATACAATTAAACTACAAAACGACAATGTACGGAATAATCAAACGAAGTCTTCCCAAATGTGACACAGTGAACTGTACTTTATGTGTAGTGTCTTGCTGTAGCGCCATGGGCCAATTTACTATTGATCTTGATATTTCCTGGTACTACTCCTCAGAGGCATTCACTTTGTTCTTCAATGCATCTTTTAACCGTGCTGAGAGGGGTCGGCTATGGGGGATCCAATCCAGTTATCCAATGAGGACCGGGACTTGGATAACTGACCTACAAACTTGTGATTAGATTCATGTAAATAACTCTCAAGACTATGCTATACAAATACAAGATTATTACTGCTAGACCAAATCTCCTGAAGAAATTCAGTCGGGTTAGGATCCTACAAACCATTAATTCGGTTTAAACCATGCAAAATAGTAACATCAGGATCTGTTGACCAGAGACCTCTCTATTAGAATTTCCATCCCTCATTTACTATATTGGTATGCACAATCAATTATTGGAGATAAGTCATAGAGAGACATAAACAGGATTTAAGGATGGTTAGATTATTTTATCAGTAAGTTAAGAAGAGTAACTACATCAATATCAGGCATTTGAATTTAGTAATGCAGAATAATCCAATAAATCTCTTTCGGACTATCAATTACCAAAGGTCATAGGGAAGAGTTCTTAAATGACATGAACCTTATTAGCTCAAGAGTTCTCTCCCAAGGGGGTAGAACAGTCTGGACGAATCGCACACAGCGTATGGGTCAGACCAAGAAAAGCCAGTAGAGTCCGCAAGAAACGAATGATGTCTCTCAGTCCGCAAGGAATCAATCTTCAATGGAAAGGTGGCACAGCTTCGAAAAGCAATGGTATAGAATGGAATGGCATCCATATCATCAATCCAATATCTAATATAATTTCCCAAGTTCCGGGGCGACACCTCCTGGGTCACCTCATCTGGTCAGACCACTCAGTCCATTGGTCAATCTGTATAGGGTGATTGTCATGCAGCATAAAGAAGACACATTTTATGGCAAAAAGGTGGAGATCATCACATAAGCTGTCGAAGTATTCAAAATGTATCATTATAAACATCGGCTTTCAGCAAAGGCACAAGTAAGTTCAAAAGGACAGTTTCTCACAGCAGATGTTCCCAAAGGAGCAAACTATTTGCAAATATTCCTGGAATGTGCATGGGAACTTTTTTATGAAACATAGTTTTATCCTACATTGCAAATGTACGAGCTTCTCATGAGAACAGAATAGAGCAAGAAAAAGAAAATGAGGCCCAAATCGAATTTTAGTTCATGAAATATACGATATAAAATAATGGAAATACATATTTCATTCTAAGGTTTCTAAACCCTTACATTCTTTCTTCAATTTATGTTACTTGTAAAGCATTTTAATTTCATTGCAATTAGCACGTGTAACTATGGCACATTACTACATTTCAAAAGTACCAATCTATAGAATTATTTCAAAATGTGAAGTAGCTAAATCGTTTTTAGTAATTCTCATTAGTACATGTATGAAGATCATCTCTGAAAATTTCAGTGAAATTGAAATTAGCATAAATGTACAGCACCATTTCTTTTTCTTGGTTGGTGTACACTTTTACATAAGCAAAGATAGTGTTAAAACCAAACTCTTCAATAAACATTCATAAGGTTATCGAATTTACATTTGGTTTTGTTAATTCTTCACGTACATAATTATTCAAAATAGAATGGATCAATGGAACGTCTATAACACGTGAATCATCACTTTCACAACTCTATTTCACGTTAAGAGAGTACAGCATGGAATCCTAGTAAACACGAACCTATGTTATTTAAATGAGTATTTTCATCTAGTCTACAGTCTTCTGCATGCTTTTAGGATGCAGTAACGAAGTTTCTTTAGGAGATATTTTTCAAGACCCTTCTACGTCTAATGAGCACCAATTGTGCACATTTGTCGTTTTCTTTCAACAGGTGTCAAGATCGGTTTCAAGTGATAGGTAAGGTTTCAGAAGTTTATCTGCTTCATCAGTCTCATACCTTGTGAAATTTCCGGGCATCATGGAACCTATGGGGGTGGAGTGGTTTAGGGCTCGTGTTGAGGGGGGCGGGGTGTAAGGATCATGTTGTGGGGGATCGGAATAGGTCCGTAGGGGAGACGGGCTCAGTAAGAGGGTAGTCAGGGGTTGCGTGTGGTGCGTGACGGTGCAAGGAGTCATCTATATTCTGAGTTTGTTGAGAAGAATCAGTCATTGATGATAAATAATTTGGGAGGGGCTGCCATATTTCTTTAGACCTGGAGGATGGAGGCTGGAGTGTGGCGTATAGCTCATTGGTTGTGTCACAGTAGGCTAAACTCGAGAGTCAGTCTTTAACAGTGAGGTGCAATCTACCATCTAGCGAGTAGAAGGGCCATCGTCGTGTACCGACGGATGCCTTTCAGAAGGTCCTGCACTTAACCAAGAAGGGCCATAAGGGGAGTAGGGTTGATGTCCAGCTCCACAATTTGAGCCAGGCACAAAGACCTTCGTCCAGTAGCATGCAATATGCCTACAAGTCCAAGTCATATTCAGGAAGTTAGCTTCCATGTCATGGCATTTGGGGCACTTGGAAGACCTGGTGTGATCAAACCTGTGGATGTCTACTGGGGTGACATACGCACAACATAAAAACTTGAATTAATAAGTTTGAGGCAGTAGTTAGGGGAGATGGAGTGTGTCAGCAAACAGCAGGCAGTCCACATTTTGTCCGTCAGTTGACAGTCCAAATCATGTTTCCAATGTTTGCGGAGATTTTGATCGAGGATAAGCAATAAAGCCAGGCATGTGTGATAGAGCTTGAACACTAAACAAGTGCCACTGTTGTAGTCGAACAGGAGTGTGAGTGCCATGAACTCCTTGGGTGCCAACGGATAGGACTGAAGATGCGCGCAGAGCGCGCTATGAAGGCGTTGCATCAAGAAATGGCCCATGACTGTTGCAGTGGTGAAGCATGTATCTGTAGAATGAGAGAGTACATGTCCATCTGGGAAAAGATTGGCGAATGTGTGGATGTTGTAGTGCTCTAGGGTATGTTTAACCAAGGTCTCACAGGTAATAGGGAGCTATAGGTTGTCTGCTGTTATCAAGGAGTGGGAGTATAACATTGTGGCCGTAAGCTGATGTTGGAGTTTGCGCCAAGCCCAGCTTGGGAGTGTATAGGTGTTGTATGTCATTGGGGTCCAAGGGAAGACCCTTCAGTAGGATGGAGCTTAACGGCACTGGCATGGCCTGGTCAATCTCTGGTTTGTTGTATGGGAGACTAGCATCCCTGTGAAACCAATGGTATTCGTATTGGCACTGTGCTGAGAGATAATTCAGGCTGAAATGTGGTACCCCGAACCCTTCCTTCTCATATGGAAGGACTAGACTGTCCCATTTAAAGCAGGGATATTTATCGGCCCAGATGAGCTTCAGTAATAACCCTCGTAATGTGAGGAATAAAGAATTGGTTAGGGGAATCAGGATGTTTTGAAAGAGATATAAAAAATGGTGAAGGACCACCATTTTCATAATTGCAATACGTCCAGCCAAGGATAGTGGTAGGTGTATCCAGTGTTCCACCTGGTGGTCAAAGCTTTGACAGCGGGACCGTAGTTCAATCGGATTACCTGTTCTTTATCACGATGTAAGTAGACACCTAGGTACTTAACCAAGCCATCACACCAGGTTAGTAGGAAGTCGCATTGAAAAGGTGTAATAATGTCAGTCAGTGGGAATATTTTGGACTTCCACTAGTTGAACATTAGCTCGGAGTGGCACCTGAAGCGCACCACCTCACGGAGGAGGGGTGCCAGGTTCTCCCCCGGGTGACAAATAAACAGCTTGATATCATCTGCATATATGGAGGCAAGCACCGGTCCATGGCGGAACTGTAGGCCGCGGTGCATGTGGTCCTGCTTTAAGTGTCGGACAAGGGAACAAGTGCTATGATGAATAGCAAGGGGGATAAGAGACAACCCTGCAGTGTGCCCCATGTAACAGGGAATGGTTGGGTTAAAGAGGAGTCAATTCTGAGGTGCGCCGTTGGTGCGGAGTACAGGAGATTTATCAAGGAGGACAATCTGTGGAGGACAACTAGTTTGTGCAAGGTGGCATGTACGAATGGCCATTCTAATGAATCGAAAGCTTTCTCTGCAGCAAGAAGGGCCACTGTGGCCAGTACCTCACGGGAAATCCTGTTGAGGACTGAGAAGACTCTGCATAGATGTAGGGAGGTGGTGCGTAGCAGAACAAACCCAGATTGTGCAGGAGATATTATTTGGTCCATTAGTAGTACGAGGCGATTCAAAAGCACCTTGGCGATTATTTTATTGTTGAAGTTTAAAAGTGACAGGGGTCGATATAATACGCAATAACGGGGGTCCTTGCCTGGTTTGAGGAGCAGGGTTATGACCGCTTCCTGAAGTGTCGGGTGAGTACCCATGTGTCGATGGATTCCATTTACAAGGCCAGCAGCTGTGGCGCTAGGATGTGTTTAAAACGTTTATAAAAGTCACCAGTGAAACCATCCCGGCCGGGAGCTTTGCATCCATACAGGGAGTCAAGAGCTTGAACGACACGACTTCATTGCAGATGAGGTGCTCGCTAAGGAATTGTTGTTGTGCTGCTGTGAGCCACACCATGGTGACCTCATCTAGGTATGCGGTTTGGGCCGATAAGTCTAGTGGTGTATAGGTGCGTTTAGTAGCAGAGAAGGGCGTCTAATACTTCGTCATTGGAAGCTACCCATGATCCATACTCTGTGTGCAATTCAGCGATATAGTAAGCGTCCCTCAGTGCGAAGCAGTCTGGCTAACGTGCATCCAGGACGTTCACCCTCCTCATATCTGTGAACCCTGGCATACTTCCCGAGGAATAAAACCTATCGGCTGCTAGTTCATGGTTCTCTGTAAGAAGTGCTGTGCGCTTAAGTGAGTTCGCTGTGTCCGGATGCTGATGGCTATCTGAGTGGACCTCTTGCAGTACTATGGATTGTTTAGAAATGCACATACCTCTGATATTGACTTTAAATGTCTCCCACAACGTAGCATGTGTAGATACAGAGCCCTTGTTGATCCTGAAATAGTCTAGTACCGAATCCTGCAAGGCAGAACAGAATAGTACATCCTGTAGGGCTAACGTGGGGAACCGCCATGGTTGTTCGCGAATATCCCCGAACGGGAAACGGAAGGTGGTGAGAACTGGGGCATGGTCAGAGAAGATGAGTGCCAGGTGGTGGACTGATTCCAGCCAGGGACCCAGTGATGCAGAAATGAGGCAATAATCAATGCGGGTCCAGGTATCATGAGGAGCAGAGTAGTGAGTGAATGCTAGAGGGAGGAACCCTCCAGACACCAGGCGTCCTGCAATGTAAAATTGTCACAGATATCATGTAGGATGCGAAGGGAACGTGGTTTGCCAGCTGGGGAGTTAGCTGTAGTGTCACAAGACATGTTCATGAGTAGAATAAGATCTGCTCCTAGAATGAGGTGGTCAAAGTCAAGTTTGGTGAATTGTGTGTGGAGGGTCTGAAAGAAGTCAGGGGTGTCTATGTCTGGTGCGTATATATTAGCGAGTAGTACTAAGTGGACTGCCAGTTTCTCAGTCACATAGGCGTAACGTCCATGTTCATCTAGTACAGTTGTCACTGGGCAAATATGACACTTTTATGAATCGAAATGCAGACCCTTCTAGAATATGTACTATAATATGAGAAATAACGGTAAGGCCCCGAGTGACAGGCGAAGTTTTGAGATCTACCGAGTGGTAGATGGGTCTCTTGTAAGAAGGCAATTTGGGTGCAATGTCGTGTAAGATACCACAGAACCTGCTTACCCTTGTGGGGGTTATTGAGGCCTCTAATGTTCCATGACAACAATGTGCATTGTATATAGTGTGATGCATATGTGCGCGTAGGTAACATCTGTGAATGCATAAAAGACATTAGGACCGTGTATACATCAAACATAGATGACAATTAGTCTATGCGGGAAAACATCAACATTAAACATAAACATCATCTCAAATCCCCCCCATCTCCCTCCACCTACACCAGGCAATGTTGGGCCCAGTGAATCCCCAAATAAACAGCCCAGCAAGTAAAAGAATGAAAATGATGAACATTACTGTGTTTATCACTGAGGGGTGGCAATGCCACAGCGGTGGCTTGGGGAATCTGTCGGATCACAAAGTTAACAGAATGTCAATTTGGTACGTAATGGTGACAACAAATGTAAACAGGATATGTTCTGTTGTGCTGTGCAGGGTGCATCGAGCAAATCACAGTCAGTTAGGAGGCAAAGGGCATGGCAACAGAGTTGTGGTAGTGCGTACTTCAGCCGGAGGGGAAGAGGTCCGCACTGGCATTGGAATGGGTGTCCAGAGGAGATCTTTCAAGAGTGGATCGTCTTTCGGGCGTGCAATCTCTAGAGTACTGTTTGCAAGAGTCCTGGGCAACTGCCGGTGAATCAAAGAAACTGGGCTTCCCGTCCATGTCCACCACGAGGCACGCAGGATATAGCATGCCATATCAGAGGCCCAGCTTCCGAAGAGAGATTTTTACGTCATTGAATTTGCGGCAAGAGTCCTGCACAATTTGGGTGAAGTCTGGAAACAAGGAAATCTCTGCAAGTGCGCGTGCCTGCACTTGAAGTCTGGGTTGTGGAACAGTAGTGTGGGCCCCCCGGTGGGCTCGTGGGTTGGAGCGACCAGAGCAGGAGTAATAGGCAGATTAGATGTGGTGTAGTGAGGGGGGCAAATCACGGGATCACAGTGGGGCCTGCTGAGCTAGGTGGACAGAAGAGCAGCTGTAGCGGGAGCCCTCCCATGGTGCCCCCTGGGATCTGAGTACAGCGCCCCATGGGGGGGATCCACAAGCCAGTGAGGACCGCGCAGTAGGTTATCCACAGGTTGTCAGGAGGTACGGGTCCGGGATGAGGAGCGAGAGGCAAGCATGCGAACATGTCGACATGCCGCACACTGCAGAGTTTGACTAGGTCTCAGCCCACCGCAGGGCTTCAGACGAGTGGGGGAAGCAAGATGAGGAGATCCGGCAAAGCAGTGGTCACAAGGCAACAGGGTGCCCTCCAAACATCCACCATTGGGGCGGGGGGGGCAATCCAGAAAGAGGTGACTGAGCCCCAGCCATCCGGGGTCCCCAGCGGCATTGAGGAAGGAGGGGCTCCCCGCTGTAGCACTTGAGGAAGAAGGAGCATCCAGGGTGATAAGTGAGGGCATCTAGAAGGAGGGCGCTGTCCCACCCACTGTGATAATCTGCGGGAGAGGTCGCACCATGCTGCAGGTAGTATGGGGCCAGACCAGGAATGATCAAAGGGTCCGCTGGGTGGCAGCCATGTCCACTGCCACAAATGTTGGGGTGGAGATCAGCACAGCACTAGCCAACCAAGGCTCCAACCGCCAAAAGTAGTGCATAGGCCCCAGCTGCGGAGGCCTGCCCACAATCGGGAGGGTCCACAAGGCGGGAGCAACGACCTGCAAGAGAAAGCGGCACAGTGCCCTCAGTGAAGTCGAGATGCAGGAGGGAGCCGGGAGGCAGACAGTCAGGTGTGCCACATGGTTATGTGGTGGCAGGGGAGAGCAGCGGTAACCTGGCAGGGCCTAGCGGACCCAAACCTCATGCTCGCCCGCAGTCCCTGTCACCGCAGGGCCTCCGAGGTTAGGCCGGGGAATCTCAGCAACTCACTGCGCCCCATTTTTATGACCCATCTTCTTCACTCCAATGGCAATGAGCACAGCACAGCGGTGTCTTGATGTTCCCAGCTAGGGGCGGATCATGTTGGATACAACCACAGGCCCACTAATGTTTTCACCATGATGAGCCGCTGGAGCTTTAGGATCATGCGCCATCTTGGTCGGCGGACAGGCCACACCCCTCCTTAGACTTACCTTCTAATGGAGAATGCTCTGTTGATATGGCCGAATGAAAATTGTTTACTGACCTGTAAGCAAGTCCTGATTCTGTCATCTGTGGCAAAAAATGTATGACCATGTTCAGTTCTGCTTTCACTGAATCAACACACTGCTAGTTACACCTACCAGTGCATAGCTTCCATACCAAGGCATATCATTTATGCGTATTGGCTGACTAGGCTTGCTCGATATAGAGGCTAGCTTGTTGCGAAAGGCCTGGCAAACACCAACGTTCCCTGAAACCAACCAGGCCATGAGTTAAGTTGACCTGTAAGAATTAATGTGTGTAATTGACCTCCCAGATCCGTGGGAACGACCCAGATCACTTGCAATCTCAACAGAAAATTGCTTGTAATGTCTGAGAGAACTGGAAAAGATGGCTGCGCTTTCCAGACCGGAGTCACTAGGTCTAGCTCTGCTTTTTTCCTCCTCACCTGAGTCAAGACCCTGGGGGAAAGGCATAATTTTGTCCCTGTGACCGGCTCTGGAGGAAGGCATCTGTGGCTTGAGCACAGGGATCTGGGTTCCAGCTTTAGAATACTGAAAGTTGTACATTGAGGCATGATGCAAACAGGTCCACTAGACAGGGGCCACAAGTCTTATTGAGAGTCTTGCATACAAATTTATGCAGCTTCCAATCTCTATTGTCCATTAGATGATGAGAGTTCCATTCGGCCTCTTTATTTTGTTGGTCTGGAATGTATTCCGACACAATTTATATCTGGTGTTGCAGGCATAAGCGCTATAAATCCTTGGCTATTTCCATTAACATTTGGGATTTCATCCCTCCCAACTTGCTGATGTATTGTACTGCTGAAATGTCTATCCTTAAGAGGATGCAGCAGTTTGTTTTCTTTGGGGAGGGACTCTTGATGACGAAAGAACCTGTGAGGAGCTCCAAACAATTTGTGTGGAGGTTCAGTTCTGTCAGGAACCACTAGCCCCCATAGAGATTGGTGCACACCTCATACCTCAGCCCCAACTGCTGGTATATGACTCTATTATGACCTCCAATCAGAGATTGTTGGTCCTGCACCAAGATGATCAGATCGTTCAAATAGATCAGTCGTACCCATCTGGTCCTTAAGGTTTCAGCAACTGGTCTCACGAGCTTGGTAAAGCACCTCTCTTCTTTTGTACTGGGAAAATTGTACTGACAAAAGCCCTGGGGTGGGGAACAGCCGGACAAACTGATTCTTTTTTAGAGATTCCCGGAATTCGTAAGTTATAAAGGCTTGTTCTTGAAGGGAAAATACATCTGTTTCTGGGGGAGTGGGGTGGAGTGTTGTAAAAAGGCAGGTTGTAACCCTTAATGGCTTCCAGCACCCGGACATCCTGGGATATGCTTTCCCAATTGGCTTGGAAGTGCTAAACCCTGCCCCCCAAAATCACCTTGTGTAGGAGGATAATTCTCACCTGTAAAAGTGGAGTCTGTTCCTGTTGCAGATGTTCCGCAGTATCCTCCTTTAATGAACCTTCCTCTCATGCTTTGGATGGGAAGAAGGATCCTCTTCTAGGCAAGTCATACCAACCTTCCCGGCCTCAGGGTCTGAATCCTTTCTGGGATCCTTGGAAAAAGGCTTAGTCGGCCACTCGAACCCTGAAGTGTCGGGCCCAGCAAAAAAGGCCTGAATTAAAAATGTTGTCTGTTGCGTTAAAGGTTGCCACGAATTTACCTAGGTCCTCCACAATGGGGCCCCAAAGAACAGGCCTTCCGCAATTACGCCCGCTTCAGCCCTGGCTAAATCATTCTGTTTGGAGTCGATCTTGATTAAGATCGATCGGTGTAGTTCCGTGGATATGGCACAATTCCCATTTTTGAGCTGACAGATTGCTCTCTGGGCCTAGCCTGTGAGGATGTGGCTTTGAAGACCTTTTCCAGTATTTTGGTGAGTGGACCCACCATGTCCAAAACCTTGTCCTGGCAATTACGGAATGCATTGTCCAGTCCCTTCTTTGAGTCCCTGGCATACTTTTTCATTAAAGTGACCATAGTTGGTTCGACCTCTGGAATTTCGGTCACCTTGCCAGCGAAGGATGGTCTGGGACACACAAGCCCTCAGCCGAGATCGAACTTCCTTGTTGAAGCCTTTCCAGATCTGGGCCTGGTCATATCTTGCCACTTCAGGAGAAGTGACTGAATCTGAAGATCGGGGGTGTATGCAGGGCCGGACTGGCTACCGGGCGTTTTGGAATGCTGCCGAGCTGGGGGCAGATTTCGTTGATGGGGACCTGCGTGTGCTGAACGAAATTCGTTTTGCCTTGTTTATTTCGAAGCACACGCAGGTCTCCATCAACGAAATTAGCCCCCACTGCAGTGACATCAGCCTCCAGCTCGGCAGCATTCCAAAACGCCCGGTAGCCAGTCCGGCCCTGGGTGTATGATTGCATCTAAATCAAAATCCAGCACCTTCCACAAGTTTTTGTCTTGACGCAGAGTCTCTCGACTCACGCGTTGGTGCTTCCTTGATCCCGGCTCATCATCCTGATGGACAGAGGTGGAGAAAGTCGAATCATCTGTATCATAGTCAGCATTGCCGTTTGAGGCCGGAGTGCTAGCCAGTGTCGAAGGCAGGCCATATGCGTGGTCTCCAAAATATGCACAGGACAACCTCTCAAATGCCTTTGATGTAGCCATTTGCGTGCCTTTGTTTTTCCTTTGGAAGACTTTGAAGCATCAGCTGCTTAAGGAGAAGGGTTTTGAGTATGCTCATTCTGCACCGTGAGCAGAGCGTATTTTTTGTGGCCTTGTTGCAAAAGGTTGCAAAGCTAGGGCCAGCGCTTTACTAACAGACTGTTGCACTGTTTTGTCAAGGCGAGCCACCAACCTATTCTCCAATTCCAGGTCAGGTTCTTCCTGACAGCCCTCATAAAGCTCCTCATCGGAACAGTATGGTTCCATGTCTGCTTTGATGCGGAGTCCACCACTCAGAATGTTATGTCTACATAACCAGCAGGCAGAGCGACCCCATGTCAGGCTTTAAATATGTTTCCTGGTGTGGAGAGAGCTACCTGACAATTGCTTCTAGGGCTACAACCCTCGTCGGTCTCAGCTGAGGGGGGCGTGTAAGGGGCGCAGCCCGGAGATATAAGTAAGGAGATCATTTGTTAGCAAGTCGCAGTGTAGAAACACAATAAAACCCGCTGGGTAGTAAAATCAGGGATTACCAAATTGACTGCGGTTTGAAGCCGACCACGTCTAACTATCATGCATGCACGGTTCACAGGTAATGGGCATAAAAAGAGGACCGCATCTGCTCCTTAGGCAGACGCAGCCCACTTCCTGCTTCCGCTCTACTGTACACAAGTTGGAGGACTCGCGTCTACCTCATCATTTTGCCCTGGAAAGGAAAACGGTTAATTAAAACAAGAACAACAACATGAACAGCCAATTAAGTGGAGTGTGGGGGCGGAAGGCACCACCTTCAAATACTGAGAAAGCATCCTCACTGTTGTGATCCAACACTAAATCCCCAAGAATTCAATAACAAAAGCACATTAACTAAATATTGAAATAAGAATAAAGGCATGTGAGGTACATAACTCGGCTGTGCAGCAGCAAAGAAAGAGGAGGCAAAATGGTGTCTCTAATATTTATGGGACTAGAGCGGATGTGATTGGGGCATGTGACTTATGGCGATGTCCGTGCCTTTCTGGGAAGCTTAGTTTGGAATATAATGTGTTTTTATTGGCTGCTGTTTATTTTGCAGTAAAGATTGAGAAGCATAATCTGAGCCTCCAGTCCTGACATAGAATTAATTGCAATACCCTTTCACAAGGTAAGGTTAATTCTGTCTTGTAACACTGACATTGCAGAATGGCTAATGAGTGTGAAGGTGCACATGCCAGGCAACCATAAGAGTGAAAATATGGAGAATTACTATCTTTGGTGTATGATCTAAAGAACCTATGCATGTAGTGGTGCCATATTGATCTGAACTACCTGAGTCCCATGCCTGACAGTACTCTTAAGCTTTGGATGGCCCAGATCACAAGCATCTATTGACAATGCTGATGTTGGTAAATGTGAGACTCTTTATAATTGGTACAAAGTCGGCACAACCACAATGATAAGGAATCACTCTGATGGCATTCCTTGCAGAATACATCTCCAGGTCTCAAAGAACACCTTGCTGAGGACAGGGCAGCAGCTAAGTTATCTCAGCAGCAGCCTTTGCTGGATGAAAAGCACAGTGTTGAACTCATGGAGTGGAATCTACTTCAGATAAGTCCTTAGTAGAACAATCACAAGAGTCAGCTTGTTCTGGTACAATTTCCTACAAAGTGGGCGCAAGACTTATTAGCACTATTGTTCTGTTTGTTATTCTCACTGTGGCAATTATATATACTGTGGTGAACAAAGCAGTAATGAATGGTGTTTCATCATGTGTTAACTTTCCATTAATTGTCTATAAACAGTAGTAAGATGGCATTCTCTTTAATGGTTTTCACTCTTTTTGTTTTATCATATACTGTGAACGTTTCTTTAAATCCCCTAATCCCCCCACTCCTACGATCCTGTCTCAAATGGTTTCAGAGGAGATCAGACAGACAAAGTTTTAATATTATTTATTTTTTCTTAAGAATAAAATGTTCATGAACATTAATGTAATGTTTGTGAACAAGGATACTTTAAAAAATACTTACAAGATCATGTAAATATATATGGAAGGATAGATATTAGAAGACCGTTTAAGTTTAAAGGAGAGCTGCAAGCGGAGGTGACTGAACAGCATATCCAACAGCACTTTGCAAAAACATTATACATCTAAAAACAACATACTATATCAACATACCCACTTTTATAAGTGCATCCATTCACCTTCATCTCAAAACACACCCACCATCATACAGTCATCCAGCAGCCATCGTTCATAACTACACATCCATTATCATATATCACAGCACATCTAACTTGACAAGCTTGTTTCCGGTCCAGGGAGGACCTGGCCTGGCAGTTCGGTCTGGACTGTTCCCATGGGGCACAGGGTCAAGACTGATTTGCATATGGCTGGGTCCAAACTGGGGTGGTGTAGTGGGCAAAAGAACGATGGATTTAACCCAGATCTTTTGACTGGGGGAGAATGTTTGCATTGTCAGCATTCCGTCCATCATTTGTTTGCTGTAACTTGACATGTCGGCACAACCATTAGCACATGACCAAACACGCCCTATAACACAACTACACAGCCAGGTTTACAGGCCCACACTCATCAGCATTTGTCCACACACCCATCATCAAGCTCCCACACAGCCATCATAATACACCTACACAGGCACAATCATACATTAACATACCCACTTTCATACATGCAAACACCCAGCATAGTGCATGCTCACATCAACCATTACATACCAGCACAAACACCATCATATACCAACACAATCAGCATCACACTCCCTCACAACCACCTTTTACCATTGCTGTACAGTTTCTCTCCAAGAACTTTGTCATCTTTTTAAGTACTTAGAAGCATAATGAACGACATCACATTTCTAACTTTGTTAAGTACTAAAAGAGGCGAAACAGCCAGTATCATGTTTGTACACAGCCACAATTATAAACCTTGACAACTACCATTATACATCTAAACACACACTTAACCGTACACGCACCTACCTCCATACACCCACACCAGCGCCATTGTATTTCAACATGAAAAAAGCCATGTAGGTATAGAGCCACCATTTCACAATGTTCAATTGTCAATTAAAAAATGTTCACAACCCATCTTTCACTCACCTATAAGCATAATCAAATATCCTCCTAAAGGCATGTCATCAAAAGGTTTATGAATGGGGCTGGGGTTTGAGATTGACTTTGTGCGGTGAGCATGGGACATAAGGTAAAGAGAACACCTTTGCTTGGGAATTTCTGAACTTTGTGGTGTTTTATGGTGATTGGGTACAGAATAATCATGAATTGAGTTAGATTGATGAGACGACTGGCAGTGAACACTTCGTACATAATACACACAACGAGAAATTGTACTAAACATTGTTCTATTAATAGGTAAATAAATCCGGATTAAAGAGAATATGACTGCTTGCCATGGAAAGCAACAGACAGAAATATTAGATAAAGCTGCAACAGCTATAGAACTTTGGAACAAAATTCAATTGGTGACAATGGAGTAAAAATGAATTCACGCGTTCCAAAACATATTGTGCAATCTGAAAAATATTATGCAGCATTTGTCTTTTAGGAAACGTAACTAAAAATGAATTATGAGTCTCTGGAATGGCCGACTATTTAAAAAACAAAAAAAGGCATTATGTAATCTAAATGCCATTGTTAAAACTGTAACTTTGATGAAAAAAAGTGCAGATTGAATGATGGGGTTGGTTTATCAGGATAGTAAATGAATGATATGTTTCGTTACAAACTCAATTTCCCAGATTAATTGCTCTCGTGTGTTAATATTACTGACAAATGACTGGTGTTAAATTGTTTTTCTAAGATGAATGTGAATAAAGTTGCGTTGCCTAATTGGTTAATTTAAAAGTGTATTCTAATGCTTTGACACGTAGTGGGTTGTTAATGTTCCCTGAAGAAGTGACAGTCAAGCATTTATAGAATGCTCATTTAACGAGGTTTTCTCATTAAATGTTCATTTCCTCATGTAAATGATGTGTGCTTAAATGGATATTGCAAATATTGTTCACCTATCTGTTGTGATGTTTCACTTACTTCAGATAGTTATAACGGGCAGGCTTGATTAAAGATGCATAGGGTTATCCATTATAAACTTTGTTGGCTAAGCCTTTTATTTTGAATTTCCTTCAGAGGAATGGTGTTTATACTCTTGTATTTTTTGAGAAAAATGACATTTTGCACCATCGCTTTGGCGTGCCGAGCATTTTGAGAATTCTGTTGTCTATTTTTAGCTGACCAATTTGAGACTCATTGACTCCCTCGAATCCAGAAAGAAAGGTGTCCTCTAGGAAACTTCTGCACTTGACCATTCAAAAAGAGCTCCCGACGGGCACAAGCATTTAACCAAGTGGAACATTGTGCGGAGGAGGGGGCGGGGGAGGCACCCGAGGAGGCTCCTCACACCTTGCGAATCCTTTGTGAGAAGGCGTCATCACCACACTCTGAGCCGGGACGCCGTCCCTGTCCCTCTAAGGTTCTTTTTGCACTAAACCAATCTTATCCGTTATCTCTAGCGTCTAGATGAGACGTCTGGATGAGGTGTGGACCAGCAACATATTTAGGGAACTCTGAAGATTCCGTGTTTGAGTTCCACAGTGACTGCTCACTCCTTGCCCTATTTTGTGGGCTGCGACCACTCTAAAGAACTATGTACCATTAAATCCACTATAATGCCCCCTGGCAATCCGAGAATCCCAAAATGCATTGGGGCTTGAATATTTAGTGGGGCCATAGATCAGTTCAACAGAGATGATTTCGAGATGAAAAAAACAATCACAATGAATGAAACGGGCAACGTTTTTGCTTAATTATTTTACACTTGTTTGATGAGCACATTCTGGAAGTAAAGCTGTGTGGTGATAGACACGGATCAAGATTGATTCAGTGCAATAAAAGAGCCTTTTGTTTAGTCACAGGTTGGACAGACCATTTCTTACCAGCGCGCTAAACTTCGTCTTCTCTATGGGGCTCCTCCGCTAAGGCGGAGGAGCGTCGCCCCACTGCTCTGCGAGCAGTAGTTAAAATGAGTTGAGAGGCCCAAGCACCTGGCCATAGCCCGTGAGTCCTTAAAGCCTCCAGCGCCTTTTCTGCCTTCTCTCCAAAGAGACGGGTGCCATCAAATGGCATGTCCATTAGCGAAACCTGGACAACCCCTGAAAAAACAGATGTTCTTAGCCAGGCGTGGTGTTTAACAGCACCCGTAGTAGAAATTGCTCTGCCCAGCGAGTCGGTCATGTCTAAGCCACATCAAATGACGAACTTTGCTGAGTCCCTCCTATCTGTTACGGCTTGGGAGAGGATGGCCCGGGCCTCCTCCGGGACCTGTGGCAGCACTTGCACAACTGTTTCCCACAGAGAGTGGGAATAACAACCCAATAAGTATGCTGTGTTCACAGATGGCAAAGCAAGGCTGGCGGAAGAAAAACTTTTCTTGCCTGAAGCGTCCAGCCTCTTGGATTCCCTGCCCAAGGGAGCAGCAGGGAATGTGCTGGGGTGGGCAGTGAAGAAGTTTGGGTCTCCCAGGGCAGGACGGTGGGCAATCGTCCTGCTCACAGGAGCCCCTGTGCTGGGTTTGGACCATGTTCCCAGAAGGACGTCCATAAGGGTTTCATTAAAAGGGAGCAAGGGTTCCGAAGAAGCAGCTCCTGGCTGTAGCACCTCTGTCAAGATGTTAGTCTTGAGCGCCACTGAGGGTAGCTGGAGGTCAAGGATCTCAGCCGCCTTACGAACCACCACTGCGTAAGATGCTCCCTCCTCTGTAGCCATGGTGGGGGGAGAAAGAATGCCAGTATCTGGAAAGGTATCCAGTACGCTGGCTTTACCCAATTCCTCATACTAGTCCATATCCTGTTCATAAGGCTGGTCTTCTAAAGGGTTCAGTGACCCCTCCCATTCTTCTCCCAATCCTAGCCCTCCAGAATAAGGTTTTAGAAAACTACCTAGGACCTGTTGGTCCAGTTGGTGCCGGAATCGGTGTCTGTCAACGCGGCTCTGTGTCGTCAGCAATCAGAATAGGGCTGGCGCCACCGGTGGGTGCCGGGAGAATTGGCGTTGAGATGGTGTTGGGGAAGGTCAGGTCACAGTGGTAAAACCGGCACTGGTCGGATCCAAGGGGGGGCCATTGGCACCGGATACGCCAGCGTGGAATCCGATGGGCCCCACATGACCCCACAGGGCCCGAAGGTGCACCGGAGGGGTTGGGACGCTCAAAAATTCAGCCCATGGCCTCATCGAATTCCTTAATTTGGGATTGGATTGCTGTGGCTACTGGAAAAGCGGGGAGGCGTTGAGTCGGTCCAGGTGCGGGTTCTGGAGAATGAGGCCTTGAAAGCCAATGTTCCTCTGTTGCGTCGGCTGACGGATGGGGAAACGTTGAAGCACTCTTCAACTTCTTATGTTTTTTGTGCCTCCTATCTGAGTGCCCTGATGATCTTGAGTGGGATGAAGAGGATTTGGGACTATGGGAGCGGTGCAGGTACTTTCTTTTTGACCGGGACAGTGATCTCTGAGGAGTCGGTATGGCTTCACCTGGTGGGCCACGAGCAGCTTCAGGGACAAGCTCCTTCAAAGCCTTCAGTGCCATGGCACGGCAGCCGGACCACGACTTGGAGTAGTGGTCGCACTCCAGACACCACAGGCAGACCAAATGGGGGTCTGTCACTGACTTGGCGTGATGACATGCGCTGCATGGCTTGAACCCCGAAGTCTTCCTAGAGGACATCCTACACCCCAAAAAAGGAGTCAACAAAAGGTCAAAAAATCCTGTCAAAAAGTATCTCTCTTCATGGATCAGCGCTTACCTGACACAGAAAGAAAAGAACTGACAGCGTGCTGAGGTGGCGCCTATATAGGTGACGCGGATGTCACTTCCGGCGCGGGCGATGCTGACAACGTCACGCGGAGACAATCAAACCCACCTACCGGCGTGCAGGGGTATTGCTCGTAGAAAAATCTTCTAGATCCAGTCTGGCACGTGTGGAACGTGTGATTGTATGTCTCTGTCAGATCAGCCTTTACAAAGCAGGCATCAGAACGTAATGCCTTTACCATGCATCCATTACCATGCAATGCCTTTACCACACATTGCCTTTACAACGGAAGCCTTTACCACAAATATGCCTTTACAACACATACCTTATATATACTTACCTTGTGAGGTAAAGGTAAGTGTGAGTTTATATATATATTCACTGAAAAAACCATAGGTTTCAGGCACGTTATAGTTAGAAATTAGCATTTAAAAAACCTTACAAATTCACTGAAAAAACCATAGGTTTTAGGGACAGTTATAGTTAGTTGGACATTGCACTCGTACAAAACCCGTGAAATTCCCCCGTTATAGTTAGTTCAGCTAACTATAACTCGCGCCCCCACAATGCACTGCTGATGACGTCACATATTACATCACTCATGACATGGTCAGTGACATCCCTGATGACATCACTGATGACATGCAATGGAGGTGGTGGTCCCCGGGGGTTCAATGAAGCAAAGCAGAGTTTGCTATGGCAGGGCGGGAGCCGCATGGCTCCCGCCCTGCCATAGCAAACAGCAATGTCCCGGGGGTGGACACCCCGGGACATTGCAGGAGCCGGCCCTGGGGGTGGCGGTCCCCAGGGCCATCAAGGGCTCCAGGAGGGGCCGCGTGGCCCCCTCCCAGCATTTCAACGCCCCGGGAGGTGGTGGTCCCCGGGGGTCCGCTATGGACCCCCGCATTTTTAATGAGTATGTGCCCCAGGGAGGAGGTGGTCCCCGGGGGGTGTGTGGGGGGGCTCTTGCCCCCCCCACACATCTTTTTTTTTTAAACAGAGCCCCGGGGAGGTGGTGGTCCCCGGGGCTGCGGGGGGGCCGCGTGCCCCCCGTGTTTCATTCTCAAAGCCCCGGGGAGGTGGCGGTCCCCGGAGCTGCGGGGGCCACAGTGCCCCCGCCTACAATTAAATAAGCCCCAGGGAGGTGGTGGGCTCCCGCAAATTAATTGGTGAGTGCCCCCGGGATGTGGCCCACACGGGGGCTTTTAAAAATGAAGCGCGGGAGCCCGCGCTTTCTTTTTTTTAAAATTTTCGTCCGTATTCGCAAACCCAGCGCAAATTCGGACGATTAAAAAAAAAAATGCTTTTTTTGGCCCTGAGCAGGCCTAGGGGGTCAGGGTGTTTGTACCCTGCCCCCTTTTCTTGTTTTTCACCTTTTTTCTTTACTCTTTTCTTGTGCAAGATGGCTGCTAACACTTCCTGGTTTGGAGTGTTGGCAGCCAATCAGAGTGAAGCTCGTGCCCGGGAGGAGTCGCGACTCCTCCTCGGTGCTCAGATATCAATATTTTTATTTTTTGAATTTCTCAAGAACTACTGAACGGATTTACACCATTTAAAAAAAGGTCGCTTTCTGAACCAAGACCTACCTTTTTGCCAAATTTGGTGTAATTCCGTTCAGCAGTTCGGGCTGTAGCCATGTCTAAAATTTCCTATGGAAATTAACATGGGGAAAATGCGTTTTGGGACCCCCCTTTTTTCTCAACCCCGCTTGACGAATCACCCCAAAACTTTCAAGACAGGAGCTGACTGGAGCGCCCCATTAGTTTTGAAAATTTCGCGAAGATTCGTCAAACGGCGCCAAAGATATTGGCAAAAGAAAAAACGCTTTTTGAATAGAAACGAGGTCCTAACTATAACTACCTACTGGCGACCGCCAGTAGGTAATATATATATATATATATATATATATATATATGACGAAAAAGACCACTCTGTAGAAAGCAATCCAAGGACACAGCGGGGATTTCAAGTGGGAACGCTTTATTCACCGATTGTGGCTTGGCATAATGCATTTCGGCTGCTCCTGCCTTCCTCAGATGCCACGCACCACTAGTCTGCACCTTCTCCCTCCTGAACTCTTTATATAGTACTCCCAGTAGTGGGAGGTCAGCTAATCCTGCTTAACAACGGGCAGCTGTGATCCAATGTCAGACTACAGCCCCCAGCATGCAATGTATTGGTGAGTCCGTAAGCAGGAATAATAAAACCCTTAGTGAGCGCCGACAATGCCTATTACAGGAAGGGCCATGTAGTGGCAGGTGTAGTCCATTATTGACAGTGTTCAGCATTCCCTCTAGTCCCCAGCGTCCAAAGCCACAATTGCGAAACAAACCGGGCCGTGGAGAAAGCTACAATGGGCCATCTCCCCCGTGAAGTCACAGTCTACCTGCTGGCAGCAGCCTCTGGTGTGGCCCGTTCTTGTGGCGGTCCCGGGATAATCAATCCCTTGATTACTGTGAAACTCGATGCCAGGAAACTCCCAGGACTCTTGGATGGACGGGTCCTTGTAGCGCGCCTCTGGCAGGCGCGAAAACATGACGAAAAAGACCACTCTGTAGAAAGCAATCCAAGGACACAGCGGGGATTTCAAGTGGGAACGCTTTATTCACCGATTGTGGCTTGGCATAATGCATTTCGGCTGCTCCTGCCTTCCTCAGATGCCACGCACCACTAGTCTGCACCTTCTCCCTCCTGTGCTCTTTATATAGTACTCCCAGTAGTGGGAGGTCAGCTAATCCTGCTTAACAACGGGCAGCTGTGATCCAATGTCAGACTACAGCCCCCAGCATGCAATGTATTGGTGAGTCCGTAAGCAGGAATAATAAAACCCTTAGTGAGCGCCGACAATGCCTATTACAGGAAGGGCCATGTAGTGGCAGGTGTAGTCCATTATTGACAGTGTTCAGCATTCCCTCGAGTCCCCAGCGTCCAAAGCCACAATTGCGAAACAAACCGGGCCGTGGAGAAAGCTACAATGGGCCATCTCCCCGTGAAGTCACAGTCTACCTGCTGGCAGCAGCCTCTGGTGTGGCCCGTTCTTGTGGCGGTCCCGGGATAATCAATCCCTTGATTACTGTGAAACTCGATGCCAGGAAACTCCCAGGACTCTTGGATGGACGGGTCCTTGTAGCGCGCCTCTGGCAGGCGCGAAAACATGACGAAAAAGACCACTCTGTAGAAAGCAATCCAAGGACACAGCGGGGATTTCAAGTGGGAACGCTTTATTCACCGATTGTGGCTTGGCATAATGCATTTCGGCTGCTCCTGCCTTCCTCAGATGCCACGCACCACTAGTCTGCACCTTCTCCCTCCTGTGCTCTTTATATAGTACTCCCAGTAGTGGGAGGTCAGCTAATCCTGCTTAACAACGGGCAGCTGTGATCCAATGTCAGACTACAGCCCCCAGCATGCAATGTATTGGTGAGTCCGTAAGCAGGAATAATAAAACCCTTAGTGAGCGCCGACAATGCCTATTACAGGAAGGGCCATGTAGTGGCAGGTGTAGTCCATTATTGACAGTGTTCAGCATTCCCTCGAGTCCCCAGCGTCCAAAGCCACAATTGCGAAACAAACCGGGCCGTGGAGAAAGGTACAATGGGCCATCTCCCCCGTGAAGTCACAGTCTACCTGCTGGCAGCAGCCTCTGGTGTGGCCCGTTCTTGTGGCGGTCCCGGGATAATCAATCCCTTGATTACTGTGAAACTCGATGCCAGGAAACTCCCAGGACTCTTGGATGGACGGGTCCTTGTAGCGCGCCTCTGGCAGGCGCGAAAACATGACGAAAAAGACCACTCTGTAGAAAGCAATCCAAGGACACAGCGGGGATTTCAAGTGGGAACGCTTTATTCACCGATTGTGGCTTGGCATAATGCATTTCGGCTGCTCCTGCCTTCCTCAGATGCCACGCACCACTAGTCTGCACCTTCTCCCTCCTGTGCTCTTTATATAGTACTCCCAGTAGTGGGAGGTCAGCTAATCCTGCTTAACAACGGGCAGCTGTGATCCAATGTCAGACTACAGCCCCCAGCATGCAATGTATTGGTGAGTCCGTAAGCAGGAATAATAAAACCCTTAGTGAGCGCCGACAATGCCTATTACAGGAAGGGCCATGTAGTGGCAGGTGTAGTCCATTATTGACAGTGTTCAGCATTCCCTCGAGTCCCCAGCGTCCAAAGCCACAATTGCGAAACAAACCGGGCCGTGGAGAAAGCTACAATGGGCCATCTCCCCGTGAAGTCACAGTCTACCTGCTGGCAGCAGCCTCTGGTGTGGCCCGTTCTTGTGGCGGTCCCGGGATAATCAATCCCTTGATTACTGTGAAACTCGATGCCAGGAAACTCCCAGGACTCTTGGATGGACGGGTCCTTGTAGCGCGCCTCTGGCAGGCGCGAAAACATGACGAAAAAGACCACTCTGTAGAAAGCAATCCAAGGACACAGCGGGGATTTCAAGTGGGAACGCTTTATTCACCGATTGTGGCTTGGCATAATGCATTTCGGCTGCTCCTGCCTTCCTCAGATGCCACGCACCACTAGTCTGCACCTTCTCCCTCCTGTGCTCTTTATATAGTACTCCCAGTAGTGGGAGGTCAGCTAATCCTGCTTAACAACGGGCAGCTGTGATCCAATGTCAGACTACAGCCCCCAGCATGCAATGTATTGGTGAGTCCGTAAGCAGGAATAATAAAACCCTTAGTGAGCGCCGACAATGCCTATTACAGGAAGGGCCATGTAGTGGCAGGTGTAGTCCATTATTGACAGTGTTCAGCATTCCCTCGAGTCCCCAGCGTCCAAAGCCACAATTGCGAAACAAACCGGGCCGTGGAGAAAGCTACAATGGGCCATCTCCCCGTGAAGTCACAGTCTACCTGCTGGCAGCAGCCTCTGGTGTGGCCCGTTCTTGTGGCGGTCCCGGGATAATCAATCCCTTGATTACTGTGAAACTCGATGCCAGGAAACTCCCAGGACTCTTGGATGGACGGGTCCTTGTAGCGCGCCTCTGGCAGGCGCGAAAACATGACGAAAAAGACCACTCTGTAGAAAGCAATCCAAGGACACAGCGGGGATTTCAAGTGGGAACGCTTTATTCACCGATTGTGGCTTGGCATAATGCATTTCGGCTGCTCCTGCCTTCCTCAGATGCCACGCACCACTAGTCTGCACCTTCTCCCTCCTGTGCTCTTTATATAGTACTCCCAGTAGTGGGAGGTCAGCTAATCCTGCTTAACAACGGGCAGCTGTGATCCAATGTCAGACTACAGCCCCCAGCATGCAATGTATTGGTGAGTCCGTAAGCAGGAATAATAAAACCCTTAGTGAGCGCCGACAATGCCTATTACAGGAAGGGCCATGTAGTGGCAGGTGTAGTCCATTATTGACAGTGTTCAGCATTCCCTCGAGTCCCCAGCGTCCAAAGCCACAATTGCGAAACAAACCGGGCCGTGGAGAAAGCTACAATGGGCCATCTCCCCGTGAAGTCACAGTCTACCTGCTGGCAGCAGCCTCTGGTGTGGCCCGTTCTTGTGGCGGTCCCGGGATAATCAATCCCTTGATTACTGTGAAACTCGATGCCAGGAAACTCCCAGGACTCTTGGATGGACGGGTCCTTGTAGCGCGCCTCTGGCAGGCGCGAAAACATGACGAAAAAGACCACTCTGTAGAAAGCAATCCAAGGACACAGCGGGGATTTCAAGTGGGAACGCTTTATTCACCGATTGTGGCTTGGCATAATGCATTTCGGCTGCTCCTGCCTTCCTCAGATGCCACGCACCACTAGTCTGCACCTTCTCCCTCCTGTGCTCTTTATATAGTACTCCCAGTAGTGGGAGGTCAGCTAATCCTGCTTAACAACGGGCAGCTGTGATCCAATGTCAGACTACAGCCCCCAGCATGCAATGTATTGGTGAGTCCGTAAGCAGGAATAATAAAACCCTTAGTGAGCGCCGACAATGCCTATTACAGGAAGGGCCATGTAGTGGCAGGTGTAGTCCATTATTGACAGTGTTCAGCATTCCCTCGAGTCCCCAGCGTCCAAAGCCACAATTGCGAAACAAACCGGGCCGTGGAGAAAGCTACAATGGGCCATCTCCCCCGTGAAGTCACAGTCTACCTGCTGGCAGCAGCCTCTGGTGTGGCCCGTTCTTGTGGCGGTCCCGGGATAATCAATCCCTTGATTACTGTGAAACTCGATGCCAGGAAACTCCCAGGACTCTTGGATGGACGGGTCCTTGTAGCGCGCCTCTGGCAGGCGCGAAAACATGACGAAAAAGACCACTCTGTAGAAAGCAATCCAAGGATACAGCGGGGATTTCAAGTGGGAACGCTTTATTCACCGATTGTGGCTTGGCATAATGCATTTCGGCTGCTCCTGCCTTCCTCAGATGCCACGCACCACTAGTCTGCACCTTCTCCCTCCTGTGCTCTTTATATAGTACTCCCAGTAGTGGGAGGTCAGCTAATCCTGCTTAACAACGGGCAGCTGTGATCCAATGTCAGACTACAGCCCCCAGCATGCAATGTATTGGTGAGTCCGTAAGCAGGAATAATAAAACCCTTAGTGAGCGCCGACAATATATATATATTATCTACTGGCGGTCGCCAGTAGATAGTTATAGTTACAACCTATTATCCATAGGAAATCCGCGACATTCTATTTGCAATAACGTTGGCGTCGGTTGACGAATCTTCGCGAAAGCTTCCAACTTGTTGGGGCGCTCCGGTCCGCTCCTACCCTGAAAGTCTCGGGGTGATACGTCAAGCGGGGGCCGAGAAAAAGGGGGATCCCAAAACGCGTTTTCCCCATTCATTTTTCCATAGGAACCTTTAGTCGCAGCTACAGCCCGAACTGCTGAACGGAATTACCCCAAATTTGGCAAAGAGGTAGCCCTTGGTTCAGACTGGTGCCTTTTGCTAAAATGGTGTAAATCCGTTCAGTAGTTCCTGAGAAATTCACAATTAAAATCACATATATATCTATGGGCGCGTCGGATCCGCGTACCCTCCCGATCACGAGCTGCATGCTAATTGGCTGTCAACACTCCAAATCAAGAAGTGTTGGCAGCCATTTTGTCCTCGGTAGAACCGAGGGACAGAAACAAGTGCGCAAAGCGCAAAGGGGGCAGGGTAGAAACACCCTGACCCTCTAGGTCTGCTCAGGGGTCCCACAAGGACCCCTGGGCAGAAAAAGATTTTTTTTTTTTAAATCGGCGGGATGCGCTTAGGGTGCGCGTATCCCGCCGAGAAAAAAAAGAAACAAGTGCGCAAAACGCACAAAGGGGGCAGGGTAGAAACACCCTAACCCCTAGGCCTGCTCAGGGGTCCCACAAGGACCCCTGGGCAAAAGCATTTTTTTTTTTTAAATTGGCAGGATGCGCTCAGGGTGCGCGAATCCTGCCGAAAAAACAGAAGCGCGGTCTCCGCGCTCGATAGTCAATTGGCCCCGGGTGGGCCAAGTCCCGGGGGCATGCTGGGGGGTTAATTTTATGTGTGGGGGCCTCTAAGGGGCCCCAAGCCCCGGGGACCACCACCCCCGGTGCTTTATGCATAATGGTTGCGGGAGGGCTCTGAGCCCTCCCGCAGCCCCGGGACCACCACCTCCCCGGGCTTCTTTTTTAAATGAAAAACCTGTGTGGGGGGCTCAACATTTAAATATGGGGGTCCGTTACGGACCCCCAGAGCCCCGGGACCACCACCTCCCGGGGCTGTGCACACGATGGGAGGGGGCCGCGCGGCCCCCTCCTGGAGCCCTTGATGGCCCTGGGGACCGCCACCCCCAGGGCCGGCTCCCTGCAGTGTCCCGGGGTGCCTACCCCCGGGACACTGCTGTTTGCAATGACAGGACGGGAGCCTCGCGGCTCCCGTCCTGTCATTGCAAACTTGCTTTGGATATTGGAAGAGAGAGCAGGAAACCTGCTCTCTCTTCCAATATCCAAAGCCGATTGCTTTCCACATGGGGAGCAGCATGTCAGCTGCTCCCCATGTGGAATAGCAATGCCGGCTCCCAAGGGACGTGGGAGCCGGCGGGACTGTGGGGGTTTGGAGACCCCCACAGTCCCCAACGAGAGGCCAGGCCCCGGGGATGGGGTCCCGGGGCAAGTAGTGGCCCGGGAGGGAGCCACGCGGCCCCCCTCCCAAAGTTTTCAAAAATAATTAAAAAAAAAAAAAAAAGAGGTATGGCCGGCCCGGGGATGGGGTCCCCGGGCCTTAAAATGGCCAGAGGAAGGGGGCCACGCAGCCCCCTCAAAATATTAAAAATAAAAATAGAGGCCATGCCCGGGAGATGGGGTCCCGGGGCCAATACAGGCCCGGGGAAGGGGGCCACGCGGCCCCCTTCCCGTTTTTTTTTATTTTGAAATTTAAAAAGGGGTAAGGCCCTGGGGGATGGGGTCCCCAGGGCCCAAAAACAGAAAAAAGGAAGGGGGCTACACAGCCCCCTTCAGGGACAAAAACAAAAAAAAAAAAAAACTATCGGGCCCGCAGGCCCCGCCCCTTCCTTCACCACTCTGCAAACGCGCCCCTGGCGCGTTTGCAGAGGGGGAATTCCCCTTGAATACTGGGGGTCCCTGAGGGCCAACTAGCCCACCAGGAACCTCTAGTATGCGCCAGGGGGCTGCCTTGCAGAGAGGTGTACAGGTGTACTTTTTACACCTCTCTGCAACGCAGCTCTGTGGCGCTTTTTGGAGGTATATGGTGGGCTAGTTGGACTCCGGGGACCCTCAGGATTCAAGGGGACTTAATCCCCCAACTTAAAACGCGCCACGGGGCGCGTTTGCACAGTGGTGAAGGGAGGGGGCGGGGCTTCAGGTGACATGTGTGCAAACAGGCCCCGTGGCGCGTTTTAAGATGGGGAATTAAATCCCCTTCAATCCTGAGGGTCCCTGGGGGCCAACTAGCCCAACAGGTACATCCAGAAAGCGCCACAGAGCTGCGTTGCAGAGAGGTGTAAACCGGGGTGTGGCCTCTCTACACGTCTCTGCAACGCAGCCCCCTGGCGCATATTGGAGGTTCCTGGTGGGCTAGTTGGCCCCTAGGGACCCTCAGGATTCAAGGGGACTTAATCCCCCAACTTAAAACGCGCCACGAGGCGCGTTTGCACAGATGTAACCTCAGGCCCCGCCCCTCCCTTCACCATTGTGCAAATATTCCTCTAAAATCAGCCGAAATACGAATTCCGATTTACTCACCTGTTATCAGGAGAGACCTCAGTGCTGTATCTTTCAGCCCAGTACTGGTACTGAAAAGTAATTCTAACCATACTTACCAGTAACTTGAATTTCCTTCCATAGGCTAACATTGACTGGTTTCACTTGGAAATTCTTCTAAGTGTGGAGTTTTGGAACTTTAAAATATTTCTCTAAAATCAGCCGAAATACGAATTCCGATTTACTCACCTGTTATAAGGAGAGACCTCAGTGCTGTATCTTTCAGCCCAGTACTGGTCCTGAAAAGTAATTTTAACCGTACTTACCAGTAACTTGAATTTCCTTCCATAGGCTAACATTGACTGGTTTCACTTGGAAATTCTTCTAAGTGTGGAGTTTTGGAACTTTAAAATATTCCTCTAAAATCAGCCGAAATACGAATTCCGATTTACTCACCTGTTATCAGGAGAGACCTCAGTGCTGCATCTTTCAGCCCAGTACTGGTCCTGAAAAGTAATTTTAACCGTACTTACCGGTAACTTGAATTTCCTTCATAGGCTAACATTGACTGGTTTCACTTGGAAATTCTTCTGTGTGTGGAGTTTTGGAACTTTGAAATATTCCTCTAAAATCAGCCGAAATACGAATTCCGATTTACTCACCTGTTATCAGGAGAGACCTCAGTGCTGCATCTTTCAGCCCAGTACTGATCCTGAAAAGTAATTTTAACCGTACTTACCGGTAACTTGAATTTCCTTCATAGGCTAACATTGACTGGTTTCACTTGGAAATTCTTCTAAGTGTGGAGTTTTGGAACTTTAAAATATTCCTCTAAAATCAGCCGAAATACGAATTCCGATTTACTCACCTGTTATCAGGAGAGACCTCAGTGCTGCATCTTTCAGCCCAGTACTGATCCTCAAAAGTAATTTTAACCGTACTTACCAGTATCTTGAATTTCCTTCCATAGGATATCATTGCCTGCTTTTTGCTGAAAAAGTTTCTAAGTGTTGATTTTTGAAACATACAAATATTCCTCTAAAATCAGCCGAAATCCAAATTCTGATTTCCTCACCTGTTATCAGGAGAGACCTCAGTGCTGCATCTTTCAGCCCAGTACTGGTCCTGAAAAGTAATTTTAACCGTACTTACCAGTAACTTGAATTTCCTTCCATAGGCTAACATTGACTGGTTTCACTTGGAAATTCTTCTAAGTGTGGAGTTTTGGAACTTTAAAATATTCCTCTAAAATCAGCCGAAATACGAATTTCGATTTACTCACCTGTTATCAGGAGAGACCTCAGTGCTGCATCTTTCAGCCCAGTACTGATCCTCAAAGTGTTGATTTTCACAAACTACAAATATTCCTTAAAAATCGCCTGTATGACTTAAACGCATTTTTTCAACTGTTTACAGGAGATGCACCAGTGCTGGATCCAGGATCCAACACTGAGTAAGAAAAAGTAACGATAACAGTTTTTACCTGCTAAGTGAATTTCCTTCCATAGGATAACATTGGTGATTCTATGAGAAAAAGTTTCTAAGTGTCAACTTTTAAAATTCAATAATATTCCTTAAAAATCACGACTGTAACCAAAACGCTTTTACTCAACTGTTTACAGGAGATGTACCAGGACTGAATCTAGGATCCAGTCCTGTGGTTACAAAAGTAATCCATAAAGTAACTAATTGCATTTAACTAGAAATTCACATTGAGCTGAATGTTGCATTGTGTTTGAAAATGTGTTGCCCATTGCAACAACTGTAACTACTGTACTTAAAAGTCTATTGCCTATCTGCAAAGTATTTAAACTAAAGTAATTCATTCTGAGAAAGTATTTTTGTAATGTAATGTATAATGTAATTACAATGTAATTTAAAAAATAAAATATGTAAAAAAATTGTTTCTAAAAATGTAGTAAATCAGTATGAAAAAATGTATATAACAATTAATACATTTAAAAATTGTCATTTACAAAACCTTTGAAATTCACTGAAAAAACCGTAGGTTTCAGGCACGTTATAGTTAGAAATTAGCATTTAAAAAACCTTTGAAATTCACTGAAAAACCATAGGTTTCAGACACGTTATAGTTACAAATTAGCATTTAAAAAACCTTTGAAATTCACTGAAAAAACCATAGGTTTCAGACACGTTATAGTTACAAATTAGCATTTAAAAACCTTTGAAATTCACTGAAAAAACCATAGGTTTTAGGGACAGTTTTAGTTACTTGGACATTGCACTCGTACAAAACCCGTGAAATTCCCCCGTTATAGTTAGTTCAGCTAACTATAACTCGCGCCCGCAATGCACTGCTGATGACGTCACATATTACATCACTCATGACATGGTCAGTGACATCACTGATGACATCACTGATGACATCTCAAATGACATCACTGATGACATCATCCACGTGATAATCTGATGCACCTCCTCACACCCTAATATAACCTTTGATACACCCACTCTAAATTACAGACTGCCATTCGCAAAACCATAGACACTCCAACACCAATAACTACATACCCACTCACTGATTCTTAGGTCTACACACACACATCCACTCACTCACCCGTACAGTCACTCATACTTACGGTCACTCAGTACAGGACTATCATATGCACTCTTACTCCTATATAGACACTCAAACAACGCCACTCATCCATAGAGATACTCACACACCTAGTCAGTCATGCAAATAATTAAACACACTGCCATTTACTCACCTATACAGTTATACACACACCAGCTCACTTACTCATACAAATAGTAGCACATTGTTACGCTCTTATACAATCACAGTTACAAGCACACACTCATCCATACAGCCACTATCACAATCACTCACTCTTGCTTATAGCTATTTATATACTCCAACACACATATATACTGCCTTTCACATATGTAGTTACTCACACATGTACCACTGGGACATACATTCACTCACTAACACACTCTTACACACACTTACCCACCCATACAGTCTATCACAGATGCACTCTTGAAACCATCCACCCAGTGAATCACCCACTCACACATCTATGCACAGAGTTGCACACACCCCTCCCACACAAACACTCAGGCACCCATACAGATACTCAGACAAGCATTCAATAACTCATATAGACACTCATTTAGCTATTCACAAACACATGCAGCCACTTACACAGCAACAGACAGACGGATACAGACATTCACCCAGTTTAGTCACTAACCCATGCATTCAGTAAGATACGTTAAATCACTCACTTATAGAGTCAGTCACGCACCTACTAAATCATCCATACAGACACTTACACACCCACTCATTCTTCAATACGTCTTTTCCTATATATATTAAAAATATTTAAACTTTACAGAAACACACAGTCACTGGATGATGTCATCAGTGATGTCATTTGAGATGCCATCAGTGATGTCATCAGTGATGTCACTGACCATGTCATGAGTGATGTAATATGTGACGTCATCAGCAGTGCATTGCGGGGCGCGAGTTATAGTTAGCTGAACTAACTATAACGGGGAATTTCCACGGGTTTTGTACGAGTGCAATGTCCAAGTAACTAAAACTGTCCCTAAAACCTATGGTTTTTCAGTGAATTTCAAAGGTTTTTAAATGCTAATTTGTAACTATAACGTGTCTGAAACCTATGGTTTTTTCAGTGAATATATATATATATATATATATATATATTGTTCACCAAACTGCCCAAAGCATTCGAAGGGTCACTCGACGTTGCTCGCGCCATCCAGCCTGTTTTTGCTGCTACCCTCGTGTTCCAGCCATTATTAATAGATTTCCCCTTTCGAGGCTGTCATGCCTCTTCATCATGGGGTGCTGAACAAACGGCATCACAAACTCACATCACTTCAAATTATCGGCATCTTTTATTTCTACAAATCCTCCCCAAGGAGCCTGCCCAGTGCAGCTTCTTAGGATGCATCATGGGATATGTAGTTGCTGATGTGAGTAATTATATTCCCTTTAGTAGGTGCAATGTCCATTCAGTAAAATTGAAGCTTTTAAATATCCTTTGTAGGATGAAGAACACAGCAGGAGAGCACTTTCTGCAAATGGAACAACGTGCTGCAACGGAGTAAACCAGTTTCACCCCACAGCCTCTCAGGTAAGTTCGAGATGGTGCCCCTTCCAGGACGGGACCGCCCTGCAAATAGATTGTTCACCAAACTGCCCAAAGCATTCGAAGGGTCACTCGACGTTGCTCGCGCCATCCAGCCTGTTTTTGCTGCTACCCTCGTGTTCCAGCCATTATTAATAGATTTCCCCTTTCGAGGCTGTCATGCCTCTTCATCATGGGGTGCTGAACAAACGGCATCACAAACTCACATCACTTCAAATTATCGGCATCTTTTATTTCTACAAATCCTCCCCAAGGAGCCTGCCCAGTGCAGCTTCTTAGGATGCATCATGGGATATGTAGATGCTGATGTGAGTAATTATATTCCCTTTAGTAGGTGCAATGTCCATTCGTAAAATTGAAGCTTTTAAATATCCTTTGTAGGATGTAGAACACAGCAGGAGAGCACTTTCTGCAAATGGAACAACGTGCTGCAACGGAGTAAACCAGTTTCACCCACAGCCTCTCAGGTAAGTTCGAGATGGTGCCCCTTCCAGGACGGGACCGCCCTGCAAATAGATTGTTCACCAAACTGCCCAAAGCATTCGAAGGGTCACTCGACGTTGCTCGCGCCATCCAGCCTGTTTTTGCTGCTACCCTCGTGTTCCAGCCATTATTAATAGATTTCCCCTTCGAGGCTGTCATGCCTCTTCATCATGGGGTGCTGAACAAACGGCATCACAAACTCACATGCCCAGTGCAGCTTCTTAGGATGCATCATGGGATATGTAGTTGCTGATGTGAGGCTGTGGGGTGAAACTGGTTTACTCCGTTGCAGCACGTTGTTCCATTTGCAGAAAGTGCTCTCCTGCTGTGTTCTACATCCTACAAAGGATATTTAAAAGCTTCAATTTTACGAATGGACATTGCACCTACTAAAGGGAATATAATTACTCACATCAGCAACTACATATCCCATGATGCATCCTAAGAAGCTGCACTGGGCAGGCTCCTTGGGGAGGATTTGTAGAAATAAAAGATGCCGATAATTTGAAGTGATGTATAATACGTAATCAAACAAAGTAT